>VXBB01016993.1:715937-766672 GCA_013399915.1 Illadopsis cleaveri | reverse complement strand
AAACTCCGGCATTTGGGGGTAAAAGGGTGGGTGTGGTTGCTGGAGTGGCAAGGAAGGGGTACACGTGCTGTGTGCATGGAGGGGGGAAGGCTCAGGGCTCTCTCGGGACATCCTTGGTAGCAGTGTGTGCACTGGGATGCTGCCATGGCTGTCCTGTGCCACCATCCCCTCTCCCCCGGGCAGGCTGCAGTTTCCACTCCCCATCCGTAGTGCTGGGTGCTGGTGGCAGGCCCGAGGTGGGGCTGGGGAGGAGGCCCAGCCGCTGTGCCAGCAGGACAGAGGCGATGGCACACGCCTTGTGCTGCCCCTCTGCCAGCCTCGAGTGCCACCTGAAGGAGCACATGGCCCTGGAACCCGAGGAGAAGGTAGGGATGGGCCAAGCTCCTCTGCCATGGTGCTGTCTTTGTCTGTCCCTCTGCCACCCTGATGGGTTTTGAGTTGGCTTCAGCCCATTGTGGCTGTCCCAACCCCAGCCTTCACTGCTTGTCCCCACTTGCAATGGGACACCCCATCCAGCTGGGTGACAGCAGTCACCCCACCCTGAACTGTGGGGACATGGGGGATGGGCAGGCCCCTGACCCTTTGCTGACCCATGGATGATGGTGACCTCTCCTCCCCATTAGGTGACAGTGTCCTGTGAGGATGGCTGGATGCTGACGGGCTGTAACACCCTTTCCCAGAGCCCTGGCTCCATGGGAGCCTACACCATGGACAATTCCTGCGTGGCAGCCGCTGTCCCTGGCAGCAGCTCAGCCATGGCCATCGCCATCTGCTGCCGGAGCCGGCAGTAGGGACAGCCTGGGCTGGAGAGAGGGTTCCTGTGGCACAGCAGGGATGGAGGCTTTGCTGGACCTGTGTGTGCCTGGCTCAGTGCCTTCCCAGGGTTTCCAGAACAATCCATGCTCCGACATGCAGCTGATGACCTCCACACTTGGGCTGCTGTGCTGGTGGGGGATGAACTTGTCTGTCCCTCTCACACAACGGGGTCAGGATCTGTGTGATATCCAGGGTGGCTCTGCAAGAGCCCTCCAAGCATCCCCTATGCAGCTGGAGCCCTGTCCCATCACTGGAGTCATCCCAGCATCCTTTCCCTGCCATGCACTGGGTCTTTCCTATAAACACCTTGACAGAACAAGCCATGGTGTTGTCACCCAGCACAGGAAAAATCCACCACCTTTTAGGAGAAAAAAGTATTGTGATGATTGCTCCTTCCTTTCCTGGTTAGTTGCTCATTAGTTGTCAGCTAATGCTGCTTAGCACCTGGAAAATCTTAGTTTAGCCATTTTTGGGCAGTTTTATAATTGCCTAATTGTATTCCTAGGAGACTTCTTTGCTTTTGAGTCAAGTGTAAGGGCTGTAGTTTAAACAGCCTGCTTGGTTAATTAGATTTTTATCTGCTTTGCTACAGTCAGCTACTGCTTCATTAGTGCTTTTTTTGTTAAGTCAAAGTTAATGATCTGCTGGTGTTATGTGTTAACGGTTTCAGGTCTTCCCAGGACACATAGAACTGTAGGAGGCTGTAATTCCTTGAAAAAAAAATAGAATTAAGAAAAAGCTTTCATAGCACCTTAGTTTTTACATTTGTACCTTAAATATTTATTTGGAGTTTTATAAATGAACATTTTATAAATGTCTTTTTAAAATAAAATTCATAGACCTGTGCTCTTGTGGTCCATTGTCTGGCTTCATAGAAATCCCCCTGGGGAACTGGTCTGGAGGAGGGAAGGGGGACCCATCCAGCAGGGATTCTGCTCCCCCAAAGAGCTCTGCTTTATTAGTGAGCAGCCCCAGGCCCCCACGTTGGATCTGATCCCTGCCTGGGATCCGAGGTGCTCCTGGATGACAACTGGCACCTTTGGAAGTTGGCACAGACACCACAGGCACCCTTGCCCACGGCTGGGTTGTGCTCTGGGACGGTGTTGTCCACACACACACACACACAAGACCAGAAGTTTGTTTTAACAACAGTGGTGCAGGGCAAGAGCTTCCAGTTATGGAAACAAACATCACCCAGCTCTGGGAATGTGCCCTTGAACTTGGGTTGCTGTTGTCCCTTCACTTGGGAAGGGCTGGAGCCCTAGGAAGGAGACAAAGATTGGTTCAGAGAGATGCCAACAGCAGGGAAAGGCTGAGAAGCACCAGAAGCCACCAAAGCTGGGTCTCACTTTCCTCTCAGTGTTTAGCAGCCTCCTGGTACTACAATATATAATTTTCGTGGTGTTATCTGAGGATAGATTAAAAAAATGCAGTTTGATACCACAAGCTCCAGGTTAAACTGTCAGATTTGGCTGGGTTGGGAGTTTTTTCCAATCCAAAAGCCCCTTCCAGCTCTGTTACTCTGGCTTTAATTGGCAAGAGAAGACAAACTCAGCACAAACCACCACTTTGAAAGGTTGAAACTAATTCTAACTTGTTAACTAAAGCTGGCAAAAGCCCAACCCTAATCTAAACATGTAATTATATAACATGGACATAATTACAGCCCATAATTTCATCATCTGGAACCTGAATTTTGCACAAAGAGGCAGAAAAGAAAAAGGGATGTCAGCCTGAGAGCTCCTGGACAGCTCTGACACCGAGGGTGATTTTTCAGCAGACTCCTTGGGCTGTCATCTCTCAAAACACCCATCAGGATTTCAGCTCTGCTGCCTTCCCTGTGAGAGGGGAGGATCCAGCACAAGGTGTGAGCATATTCCATGCCTGATAAGCCAGGCAGAGCTTCCCCAGCTCAGTTCAAGCCTTCATAAGCCTGGTGGAAGGAAACAATATTAAAAGATTAGCCCTTGCTTTGTGCCTTGTGCGTGGGTAGGCAGAGAAGCCTCTCACATTCAGGAGAGCAGGGCTGATCCCAGGGACGCTGATCCTAGTCCTGGCAGCAGTTTGCAATGCCCAGTCCATGCTCCCAGGATCACCAGGAGAGAGCAGAGGTTGGGTCAGGTTGGAAAAATGGAAGTCCTTGTCCTTAGAGCAGGGGACAGTGTGGGGATGGCCCTGGCTGTAGCTCCTGGTTCCCAAATCAGTGAGTAATGGAGCACCAGCTCCGTGTGCACCTCTCTGCCCCTTGCCCCTGTGGGAGGCAGCATGAATTCATGCCCAGCTCGCCCACAAATCTTGGATCTGACACACAAAATCCTCTCTAATCCGCCACTGTGAGCCTGGCCAGGGTAAATCACTCTCCTGAGGTCAGGAGGAGCTGCACAGAGGTACAGATGTGACGGTGCCCCTGCACATGCTGTGACAGAAGGATATACAGCAGGGCAGCTCCAGGGCCACTCAGCTGCTTCCACTGACTCTGGACAGGAGCCAAAATAGCAATCAGGGCACCCTTGAGGAGCTCAGCATCTGCAGGGCTGGCCCAAGGAGGTTCAGAATAAGAGGACCAACAAGACAGGAGTGTAGCAGTGTGTGCACAGTCTAAAGACTACACTAGTTTTCTGTGAAAGGAATAACTTTATTCCATTGACCAGGAATCCCAAGACTGTTCATCAAGACTGCCTATTTTTCCAGTGCCAAATGTCTACACGTTAATCGGACAATATCTCCCCGAGTGCTCACAGGCAGGCTGTGGCTGCTCCTCACTGAACATTTTGTAAGCTGTATAAAAACATTTTCATCCAAAAAGATTGGCAGTAAAAATTACAACATATAAATGCATCACAATTTACACAAAAACTAGTTTCGGGTTTTTTTTCTTTTCTTTTTTTTTTTTTTTTGGTTGAACTCTATTTTCCAAAAAATAATCTTCAGCAGGTTCAAATGACAGCAGCTGGAAACAAAAATAAGTGACTGAGTATCATCTTTTTGCAAATCATAACCACTGACTTTGTACAAGCGTGAGCAGAACCGTGAAAAAGTTTGTATTGGTTTCAAGTGCACAGTGGTGATGAGCCATCCTGGTGCAATTCCCACCAATGCTTCCCTGGGCCTGAGGCTATCGAGGATGTTGTTTCCATAGGAAATAACAGGAACCTGAAGTGACAAGTGGTGCCAACCCATAGGAACACGACCAGCTTCTCCCATCAACCATCACCACTGTGTACTGACTCCTTGGGAAGATTCATGACCCATTACCAAAGCTTTTGGGGGTGGGGGAAGGAAGGAAGGAAGAAAGGGGGTGTCCGTAAGAAATGATTAGCTCAAAATTAATTTAAAACATCCCAGCACATCATCAGAAACATTTATAAAATGCTGACTCTGCCGTGTGTCTGTGAAGACATTGTTTGGGAAAAGGGAAGTGAGAGATTCCCTACGGTGCCCCCCTGCCCCTGCAGCCCGTGACGCCGGCTCTCCTACCCCACAATAAGTTACAAAGCTGTACAGCTGACATCACATCCCATGCTTACTTCCAACAGTGAAATGACTGGTTACTTTCAATATTAGTGCACAACAGTGAAAAGCTGTCTGCTGCTCCGTGTTTTGGCAGCAGCGTGTGAAAAGAAACAAACAAACAAAAAAGGCACTTTTTGGCTGGTTGTGCCTTTAACTTGGCAAATTTGTCTATTCTGGAGGGTACCCAGGCACTCCTTAAGATGTCCCCCGTTTCTGTGCATGTTTGTTTATATAATATTTTTTTTTTTTTAAAGTAAGGCAGAATCCATAAATAAAGGCAAAAAGCAGTGCAGGAAATGTGACAAACACAAAATGTACAGAAGATGAAGTTAGTTGGCACAAAAGAAGCTTGAATCCAGAGCCAGAAATCACTGAACTGCACTTGACATAGAAAACAAAACTGTGCTCAAATCATCCCAACTGGTTTCCAGTTATTTGTGAGCAAATTAAAAGAGCTGTGATATTTTAAACGTTGCCTGGTCAAGTGAAAATACAAACAAAGCCAATTCTTTCTTTCCCCGTGTTAAAACTGCTATAAAATCTGCACAACAGTGTTCCCAGCTCACTCAAGGAATTATTCATCATATACAACCAATACCAACTTTCTCAGTAATTTCAAAGCATAAGCAAGTGATTGCAGATCCATGATTGAGACTACGTTTTATTCAATATGTCTCCAAAGGTTAAAAAAATTTAATGAGTAAAACTGCAACAGAATTCCTTCTTAAAGTGCTTTTTTTCCTTTTAAACTACTCATTAACTTTTTTTTTTAATTCATCAACGTCCTTGAATAATAAATGCTTGCATACCTAGAGAACAAAGCTTTTCTTTTACTGCCCTTCCCAGCTGTCTGAAAGGTTTTTTTGGAAGGGTACAGGGAAAGATGACTCACTCCAGAGCTCCTTTACCAAATCATTCTGTAAGGAATCACTCTTCTTACAGGGCAATCCTGCTGATCTTTCTCATCAAAAGCTTTACAAATTAGCAGGGAGACATATTAAATACAGAAGTCCTTATGTAAACCCATTCTTTAACTAATATTTTACAATGAAATGTAAGTCATCACACATCTTTACAGAAATTTGAATATTCCTATTCAATATTATCAGAAAGATTAAAAATTTGCCCTCCATACATAAGGGCAGTCTGTTTCTTTTTTTTTTCCTGTATAAAAACCAAAAGATTTTTTTTTGCAGCATCACAGAAAAGCAACAGTTTTACATTCACTCATTTAATGTTCACAGAAAAATTCAACCACTAGCGTTTGTGTATTTGATAAAATCTTCTTGACAAACTTGGTTTCGGTGTTTTGGACTGTCACGAGCTACTGCAGGTGAAGATGCAGTTTTCTAGAGCATTTGTTGATCTGAAGCCTTCGTGGCTAAAAAATGCTTTTATCTCTCAGGGAAACAACCTCCTCCAGCATCTCCTCTGGTCCTGTCAAGCCACTGCTCCCCCAGACTTCCAATGGCATAAGCAACACGACTCCAGTTCCAGCAGGTACCAGGCATTGAATGTTTGAGTTGGTTCTTGTGTTCACAGGGATCTCCTCTAAGGGTCAACATCATCAAGGTCACTTTTAGGCTCCCCAATCATCATAGGAGACTCTGAGCCCTTTCAAACACACAAGGGACGGGGAGAGAAGGACACAGTTACTTTTGTAAGATGCACAGTTGTTGTGTGTTTGGTCAGTGATGGTTCTGACCTGAGCCCCAGGGGCCAGCTGCCCCACAGGGCCACACACCAGAGGGTAAATCTGCCCTAATTTTACCTGCTGCAGGTGCCTCTCTCCATTCTCATTGGCAGGGCTGCTTTCTGATCCATTGCTGCTTCCAGACTGATCCTTTTCATTCAGCAGGGCTGTGGCATAGGCCAGAGTGTCCTGAGTTGGAAACAGTCCAAGAGAGTGTCAGGGGTCATGGTGATCCCTTCATTTCACAATTATTTTTTAAAATTTTTACTGTTTTATTATTATTGTTTTAAAACAATAATAGCTGCTGTAGTGAGACAGCCGTGTCACCACAGGTAATTGTGAATATTCACTAATATCACTCAAGGGTTAATTTTTTTTTCGAGAACAACCACAGGGTCTGAGATTCTAAAGGAAAAACAGCCTGAAGTGCACTGAAGAATCACAGAATCATTAAGGTTGGAAAAGACCTTTTAAGATCATGAAGTCCAACTGCCAAACCAGCAGCACCACCATGTTCATCACTAAACCACGTCCTCAAGTGCTGTATCCACATATTTTTTGAACACTTCCAGGGATGGTGACTGAAGCTGCCAAACCCAAAGATGCTTCCAAGAAAAGAAGTAAGCAAGTTGAACATCCTCTGCCAGGACTGACACATACCTGTGCTGAAATAGTTCGCTGGAAGGTTTTTGCAGTGGATGTTTCATTGGACACGTTACTCTGGGGAGCCCAATAATGTTCAGACATCTGCATAAAAAGCCAAGAAAGCCATAAATTTGTCATTTGGTTTTCACTTGTGTAAAGCCTCAACCCACCTGGCGGGTGAACTAAGAATGGAAAAAGCTTTCTGAATCCTCTGGCAGCCAGCTGGAGATCTGGGGCACAGACACTTTAAATGCAGCCACAAAGGTTATTGTCCCTCAGCTAAAAACCAGCAACCAACTTCTGCTGAGATCCAAGTTTCCAAAATGTCCTTGGATATTTATGAAAGATATCCTGGCCAAACTGTGTTGAGTTTAAAGGGAAGAACAAACGCTACACGTGTGGGAGGAAAAGCTGTATCAGTCAACAGCTGTGCTTTGTGCAAAGCTGTGATGATTCTCTAAGGAATCCAATCATTTAAACATTCTCCTCCATCAACACACAGGCAATGGAAAACTGCTTTTTCAAAAAAACTGAAGCCATCCAACACAACCACAGTGGCACTGAAAGCCTCCCACATAGCAAAGAATAATCACTGCAACCATTCACACTTGGTTTTATTCACTGTAAATGCATTTATGCCTGAAACACGTTCAGGCTACTGAAGTTCTGGCATTCCATTAGATTTAGCTGCATCCAAATAGTCCTTGAAAAAAATGAAGTAGCTTATATTATGTCTTTAGAGCCATCTCAGAGAGCCATGCAGAGGATGGAGATTATCCATCCATGATTATTGTTGTAAACAAGTGACAATTCCTCTGTTACAGCCAAATTACCTTTTTCTGTAGCCACTGCACAGCCCAGCTCCAGTGGTGGGAATTCTCCTTGAAGTAATCTTTTGCAGTAGGGCACCTTGGGAATTGAAATTAAATTCATTAGTCAGGAACAAGGTATTCTGGCCAACACAAAAAAAAAAAAAAATACAAAGACTCCTGTCTCTTTGCACTGCTGCCCTCTGTGTGCACTGTTATCACTGCAAACTGACTTAAACTCTACAGCCCTGTTGTAAATTGAATTAGCAAGAGCAATAATGCCTAGTAAAATTTACTCAAAGCAGTCTACCCCACAGGTTCACATATTTCAGAATTATGCTTTATCGGGACATATGCCAAGTACTAAACAAAGAATTTAGGAATCATAATATTTCAAAAATATTGAACTGGAACAGTTTCCCTGTGCTCATCTGGTGTTAATGTCAGACTCCTGCTCTGCAGAATGGTATTTTTCTTTATAAACAGCAATTACCATTTGTTACCTGAGAAATCCCTTCAGGTACCAACCAGTAAAGATTTCACTTCATACTGGCATGTGTACCACCAAGACCTTGCACCAGTAACAAAGGATAAAACTGATCAAAAATAGGAGTAGTAGGTTTTATAATAGTCACAGAGGGACCTAAAGCAGGGATGAATTTAAACCCTGAAACCTTCACTACTCACTTCTGAGCCAGAGTAACCAGGAACTTGACACACTGGTAGCAACGGCTGCTGTCCACGTGGTTGCTGTGGTGCATCAAGGCTGTGGGGAGAAACACATGGATTAGAAACCACAATCCAGATTTCCATGTACCAGCCTGTCTGGAAACAAAGATTTGAAGCTAAAATTTTAAGTTAGATTTTGTTTTTACAGATGTTAGCATGAGTATTTGTGTTAAGCACGCTGCTGTAAGTGCTGGCAGTCTTGAGTACTTCCACAACTCTGCTGGATTAAAAATAGAACTGCTGCATTTTCACTTTGATCTTTCAAATGCAGTACCTGAATTTTAAACAGCCCTAATGCAGTTATTCTTCCCCTATAATCCATTCTACGTTAGATAATCACTATGGTTACATTTGTCTGAAGGAAAAAAAAAAAAAATGGTCTGAAACCCCCATAAATGAACCAGATCACCAGCTTCCACCTGGATCAAAGTTTGCAAAGCCAGAGGAACGTTTAAAGCTTCTTCACATAAACAAGCATAGCAGAATTCAACAGCCATGAAACTGTTCCATGGGAGACTCGGGCAAAACCCCAGGCTATTCCTACCAGGAAGTTTTCTATAGCATGAATTCCCACCTCTTCAACAAAATTCTTGACTGAGGAGAAGCATAAAGATTTCCACAGGGCTGCCCCAATCAGATTTGCTACTCAAAAGTTTCTCTGTCCATAGCAGTCAGCAAAGAACACTGCAGTGAAACTTCCAAGGCTGGCAAAAATTGTTTGGGAATTGCAAATTGCCAGTTTTAATACTGTTGAAGCAGAGCAGATGATTAAAATTACAGCACTGCTGTATTACAAATTATGCACAAACATCCTATTAAGGACCACCAAAACCTATTATTTGCACATTTCCCTTTTCTGGATTAAACCTAGTCAGTGTGAGGGATGCTGTTCAAGGCTGTTGTGAGGAAACTTCAAGGTAAAACTACAACTTTCACTCTCAAACCTCAGGGCAGTTCTCGAAGCCTTCAATGTAAAAATCCAATTGAACACTTGCACTTTTCCTCTGCAGAGGAAAAAAGGTCATGTATTGCCCAAGTTACAGAACAGAATTGGTCCAACTGGGACCAATTTATCCAGAAATTAAAATAATCACTTAGCTGTTCTCTTACACATATTTCTTTCTCTGCCATGAGCCATACATGGAAATCACTAAACAGGAGAGCACTGATGAGAGAAACAAAGAACAAAGCTAAATATTCCTTCTCACTAAATCAGAATCCAAAGTAACTGAGGGTGAAAGCCACAACCTGAAGCAGCTCCTCACCCAAACAGCCATGAAAGAGCTGCTGGAGCTGCACCAACCCATCAGAGGGGCTCTCTGTGTTACCCCACATTTCATTTACACACCAAAGCTGCTTCTCCTGATGCACATGAAATAAGCTCTCATTACTTCTGGGATTTTTCTGTTGCTTTTGAATGGTTCAGTCACTTCCCCTCAGTGAAGTTTTGTATCTAATGGAGAGACAACACTTTGCATGAGCAGCAACAGGTGGGAGCCACCTGACCCACTGTGAGGCTCTACTGCATTAGCAGGGGAAGCATCCTGCTGTGCTGAACCAGTTTCTTTTTATGGTAATTAGGATGCTGACAAAACAAAAAGACTGTCAAGTTTCTTGAGATATGTAGGAAATAAAAATTAATTTTAAGGTTACAGGATTCAAACAGTTCCTCTGTTATAGTAATCAAGGGTACTTTTTTCCCTCCTCACTACACATACACCCTGATCTGCTCCTTATTTAAATAACTTAGCTCTCCTTCCCAGTTCAATTCCTTTCTAGTTTGCTGTCACTATGACATTCCAATGCTTACTTTGGATTTTCTTAGAGATTTTTGGAGTGACAGTGGCTAAATCAAATGTGTCAAGTTTTTTTAACCTGAGAAGTAGAACAGTTTAGGAGGATTAGGAACCAGGAGATGGAGTGAACCACCATCATCATCAGGGTCAGTAGGAGACAGGAGTGTTCACCCACTGGCTTACTTGCCTATTAATCCATTTTCAGTTTCAAAGGCAAATTTGATGCGCTCTACTTGTAATGGGTCTTCAATAACCTGTTAGGAAAGAAAAATATCAACTTAGGTGTTGTGTGTGATGCTGTATTTATTCTATGGAATGGTTTTACCCACCCCCACAGGCAAAACAAGTAAGACTGTGAAGTTTTGTGTGTCACTGGATTATCAAGACAGAAATTTAAGAAATAATAAAACTTCAAACTAAGTATTAAAATATGTGTGGATGCTGAAATTACCAATGCAATCCCGACTTCTTTTGTTACACATCAATCCAAAATCTATCCTGTACAAGTCTTTACCCTTCACCTACCAGGATCTCATGGAGTAACTGGAATATGTTTTTCAGTTCATGAGGTGGAGCAGTTTCCAGTTGAGTCTGTGTGTGAGAAACAAAGTTATTTAGACAGCAAAATATGCTGATGAAGCAAAGAATTTCAAGACAGCTTTACAGATTTTTTGAAAATTATTAAATTAAACAGTGAAGGCCTAAGAAAACCTAAACCCCAACACCCCCTCCAAATCCAACACACTCAACTGATTGTTCTGCGGTGCTGTTATAACACAAAAGACATAGGATGACCAAAGCCTGTGAGAAACACTAATGGGACAGGCTTGTCCTGGTTTTGTGTGTACCTTGATGAAGTGCAGCACAGTGAAGGAGAAGTGCTCATTGCAGAAGCAGCAGTACACCACCATCTCCATGAGCACTGACAGCGACCCCGTGAGCTCCCGCAGCGCGTGCATCACCTGTGGGCACAGCACACCCTTCACACACAGCACACGGCTATCTTCCAGAAAATAGGTCTGTGACACAAGGTTTGTCCTTCCCAGGAAGGATGCAGCTCTTTTCCCCAGTGCCTGCATGGCCCAGGAGGCTGAACTCCTGCCCTCACAGCACTCCTTCAGTTCCTGATGCACACCTCCAAGGGCCTGGTCAAGCATCATCCATTAAGTCAGATCAACTCAAGTTAGAACCTGCATTTGACATGGTAAAAAGCTTCATAGGCCCTTGCAAAATGTGCATAAAAACAGACTGTGCATAAAACCAGGCCCTAAAGCTTAGGGATATACCAGAATATGAAGAGGTCAAGAAACTAAAGGTTCAAGCTTGTTTAGGCTCAAAATAGCCACTGCTTTTGGATATTCAGTGCTTTTCATGAAAGGATATGTCAAAGACTACATCAGGTAAGGTTTTAGGTTCCAGCAGGGCAGAATTTAGAAGAGATACCTCCATTAAGTAGGGTTTTCCCTCAGACAGGAATAGCAAGGCTTCCACTTCTTCATGGAGTGCCAGAAGTGGCCCTGAAGCGGTGATGCTGAGAGGTGGACGCTGCTTAAAGAGACCAGGAGCTATAATAGCAAATACAAAAACAATCCACTCATAGATTAGTTTGTTCTAACACACCTTGAAGACACTGCTGCTCATTTGGCACCATGAAAAATCCCTCATGACACTCAACTCAACTAGTTTATAGTTCCTGTGCTACCACTCCAAGTAACAAATCTTTTGCACACTGAAGTGTCGCTTGTTTTAGTGACAGCAGATAGAAGAACTGCAGGAAGGTCAAAGCAAAATGTCCACAGACTAGCAGTACTTTGAGCTTTAGTTTTACTCCCAATCACTCTTGCACATTCATCATATCCAGAATACTTATAATTCTCCTGTTGTTACCTTCTGATTTTTGATTGCTTTCAACCTCAGACAGAAATTAAGTTATTCTTTTAAAAGAGAACATCAAATTCCTCCCTCAGGAAAGCGAAGATTTTAACTTATTCCTATATTATCTTTATTTGGATATTTCTGCCTCTTGTAAGAAGTAACTAGGAGAGTGTTTAATAGTTTATAGTTTAGTCTAAATACTCCCCTTTAGATTAGCAAAAATCAGCACAAGTCTAAACAAAAATACAGCCTGTAAATCTGTTCAGCCAACAACACAGCTCAATTCACTCACACCAGGAAAGACCTTTCAGGCACATGGGGAAGGGAAGAAGGTACAAAACTGTTAGTATCAAGATTTCCATCCCCACAAAATACTATCTGTTTACCACAGCCTCTCAATATGTTTACAGCAAAATCAGAAGTAATCAAACTTGTATTAACCATTTCTGCCTTAAATTCAAAATTACTGGATTTTCCTCACTAATATTAAGTTACTCCCAATCAATGTAACTGAATTGCCAAGTCACCAAAAGACAAAACCACAATTCTTACCAACATTTCTTTGTGAGGAGACGTCAGAGTGCAAGACAAGTAGTGCTACAGTGTTGTGAAGATATCCAAACTCACGTGCCTGTGCTGAACTCCACCTGCGGTTCTGCTTGAGCCAAAGACAGATTTAATTAACTTTGGTTTATTTAATCCACTTTGTTAAGCCAAAATAATGTTCTTACAGTCCACCACCATGGTCTAATACTTTGGAGTGGGTAAAAATTTTATTATTATCAAAAACATCATGCTCACTTCTGCCAAAACAGTTATTTCCATGCTAACTACACATAGGTGGGCTCACACTTGCATGAGGTTCATAGAATAATTGAAGGATTTGTCTATTCTACCACATGAGAAGTATTTATTCATAATTTAAATATCAAAAAAACTGTGGGGATAGCCAAAGTACAGCACAACACAACTGCACCTGATTGCTCTGCCGGTTGGGGCCAAGGAGAAAGTTGACCATGTGCCTCAGGGCAGAGTGTCTGAGGAGAAGACTGCTAGCCCTTATTCCCTGCTGTGAAGACAAAAGCAACAAATTACCTTCCTGGGCAGGTGAAGAATTAGTGCTCAAGAGAACAAAAGTAAAATGCACAGGCTAAACTCTGCATTTTCCACTCTAAAATCCCCATAATACCCCAACACAGATCAATAAGATAAACTGCTAAAAAGCTGTCTCATTCTACACAGCGCATTACACAAACCAGAGCAGAATCAGCAGATGCACTATAAATGTCTTACAAGGAAAAAAGAAGGCAAAAAAATTAGAGAAATAGAAATAGTAAGTTCAGTCAGTTATTCTGCTCCCCATGGAATAAAAATCCTGAATGCTTGATTTTATATATATATATATAAATTTTTTTTTAAAGAACAACCCCATATAACCCTTCAAAACAGACAACCAAAATTCAGACGGAAATGACATCTCTCATTAATATACTTTGCTGGTATATTTTTGTGTGATTTTGTCCTAATCCATTATTCAAAGCCATTTATCTAAAAAACAAATCAAAACAAACCCAATTACTTCTAATAAAAGTTCTGAGTTTCACTGTGCTGCAAACTCTCCTATGCATAAGGATCACTAGCTGCTTTATTACTGTCTTTTAGAATTTAAAAAGCTGCAATGTTTTCCTACCTTCTGTACAAAGTTATTGAATAGCAAAAAGTACTGAGCACAGTTTTTACAGTTTTCAGGTACATCTTTATCCAGTAGAGCAAGTAGCACCTCCAGTAACTGATGTAGAGTTTTTANCCAGAGCAGAATCAGCAGATGCACTATAAATGTCTTACAAGGAAAAAAGAAGGCAAAAAAATTAGAGAAATAGAAATAGTAAGTTCAGTCAGTTATTCTGCTCCCCATGGAATAAAAATCCTGAATGCTTGATTTTATATATATATATATAAATTTTTTTTTAAAGAACAACCCCATATAACCCTTCAAAACAGACAACNAAAAAAAAAAAAAAGATTTTGAATGTAAAGAGCTGTCTACTGCTTAAAAATCCAAATTGTTTCAAATACCTGCTGGGCTGGAAGAGATGAGCATTAAGCTACTCCAGAAATGAAGAGCTACAGCCAGGATCAGCTGACACAGAGCAAAAGCCACCAGGGAGAGCCAAGCAAGGGGATGTTTGGAGGGGAGGTGACACTCACTGACCTTGTCCTGATAAAGCAAGGCACTGTCGAGGGTTTTTTCAAGGATAGTGGCCACAGCAACTCGCACCTCCCTCACGCTGCATTCCAGCAGGAAAGTCCTGGAAGAGAAAAGGTGAAGCTGCAACGAGAGCTTGAATCAACATGTATACACAGCTGCTATGATTAAATGTGGTGTTTAGTATTTATTATTTTAATAGTGCAGATACATTTTGTATTGTACTTTTGTGGGTAAACTTTAACTTACATTCACATACTCATGTTTGTAGTAAGGTCTATAATATCCCTATTAATATATTTATTCATTTAAATAAAAACCCTAAAAGCTCTTACAGGATGCTGTTTTTCAATGCAAATTAAAAGATAACATTTTCTTTACACCTATCCACTTCTTTCAGCATGTCAGATCTCCAATAATTTGTTTTCAAAGCACCTATTAGCTGATCCTTAGCTTGGCAAGAAGAAAATCTTTCCAGCTTATCTGTGATCTTTGTCAGGTAAGTATTTAACTTACCTTACCCCCAACACTTTCACCATATTCTCCTTTCCCACCACTTGTAGGGCTGACCACACAAACTTAAACCCATTCCAAGTCCCTCCACTGATTTCATCACCTGCATCCTCCTCCATGTACACTGCACTATCTAATTTGCTTTTCAACATTCTCAGAAAGCTGCACAGAGAAAACACTAGAAATAAAACTCCAAGTCACTATCTAAAGTGTCTGTTTAAAGAATGTGCACAGTCAGCTCTCTGGGAGTACATCAGTATTGGCCAGATCGTATTATGAGGAGGATTTATCCACACATGAGACACAAAACACCTCAGACAGAATCACCAGGACTTACTTCACAAGCTCCCGGCCCTCTGGACCAACAAAATACTCAACCAACCACTGACAAGCATCAATGCTTTTGGAGAGCAGTGCATCTATGGTGGCAATCCATTCTTCTGTATCAGCCCTTCAACAAAACAGGGACAACCATCAGTAACCCAGGAGTGAAAAACACCTCCCAAAACTAAACTATGTTTCTTGTTTGCTTTACCTGAGTTTCTTCTTGGTTCGGAGATAGGTTTGGAAGAGGAATTGGACTGCCAGCTGTAAGCTCACCTTTGCCATGCAGGGATAATAGGGATGCTTTACCTTAGTCTGAAAGAAATAGCAAATTTATTCCAGAGCAGAAGGATGCCTGCAGCACACATGCTGTCTCTTAAACACATCAACATGTTCTATTCAAGTTATTTGCTTCACTTGGAAAAAACAAACCACAGCATTTTTCTGTGCTAAGTCAGTCTCCAGTGCTGACTGTGCACTTAATAAATATGCTAAAACAGGAGCAAACTTGCTGTAAGGCCAACTAGGTCTGTGGATTTCAAAAAATTTAATAAATGTTGTTTGTTTATGACTCAGTTTAGAAAAACTTAATTAAGAAACTATTGCAAATTAAACCTATCAACTTTGAGGTAATTAACACCAACTTTTGGACTTTCCATATGGAGAGGGATTTCTGTCCCTCTAGAGCTCAGTTTGCATCATTATAAAAGGTATGGGTTATTAAATAAATTTTACAGGGGCAAAATGTTTTTCCCAGTACTAGAAAGGAGGCTGGAGTTTGCTTTGAGACAGATATTATCATCAGCATCAAAAATTACTGGAGACAAGGAACAGCTTGTCTGAAAAAAGCAAAATTATGTCAACTCTTCTCTTCCAGTTTTCCTGGTTTGACCAAAATAATTTTGTGGCCATTTTACCCAACATACTTTGAACACTCTAAGATTAAAATCCAGGTACTTACAGCATTCAGGGAAGCTAATGACAGAACAAAACTGAAGTAGTCACTACTGTATACATCTCTGTTCTTCATAAATTTCAAATTTTCATCTCTCACCATCTATGAAAGTAAGAGAGGGCAAAAAAAAATTGTCAAAATACACTTCTCTAACTAAAACTTCATCTTTTATGTAAATGTGTGGTGTTTAAAAATCAGTGTCAAAATTACTGTTTCCTTCTAAATCACTACTTCAGCAGAGGGAAAAATACATACAGGAGACTTAGAAGATCTGGTATAAAACCAGTGATTTTCTTTCAAAGATATTACAAAACAACAGATGAGGGAGTTAATCATTTAGCCATTAAGGGAGAAAAGGAAGAAATTGCAGATAAATTCTATCTTTTACTTGTTTTTTATAAACAAGCCAAGAGGACATTCCTCTAAACCAGAAAGGCTTGCCTAACAAATTTAGATGCAGAGAGCAAGGAGTCCTGGTGTAATTACAAGCTGCAGCCACAATGAGGTATTTAAATGCCAAGCCCTTCTTTTTCCAAATGAGATTTTGCTGAAAGACTCTCAATAAATTTGAGCCAAGTTCTGTTCATTGTAATAATACAATGCCAGATACAAGAATGCCCAAAGTGACTGTTAATGCCCTGAAACAGCCCATGTGGAGGGCCAGACACACCATGCAGAGTTTATTCTCCCTCTGTGTGTGATGCAGGCTCTCTTCACTGCTCCTCCTCTTTTTACATTCTTGTGAACTCAAGAACTTGAGGATCACTGTAATTTGCCATCATCTCCTCAAGTGTACTCCAAATGAAGCACCTTCTCTGCTGTTCTCTCCCTGCCTGCATGCTAACTGCTGCCAGATCTCATGTTTGATTCATCTGCCTGCAGTTTCTTCAAAGCAAAGAACTGATGGGCCAATTTTGCAAGAAGGTACAGAGAAACTTACAATAAGCTATCACTAAATAGCTTGTTAGTAACTTTATGTCAGAATCCAGAATTGCTCTCTAGTTTATGCTACAAGGGAATTACTTCAATTCCCTTCAGAAGTTACTGTGTTTCTCTCACTGTGTGCTCAGATTTTACACGAGTGGAGTTTAGTTGCCACTTTCAGGGTGCTCTACCTGATATATCCTCACAGGCATTTTCTCTACAAAGAGTCCCTTTTTCTCTCCTTTTCGAACCAGCTTAGTCAAGATGGACAGACGGTCACTGTTGGGCCTGTGGGGTCGAGGTGATGACTGGGGTGAAATTTCTGGTGAAGAGGGAGCAGATCTGAAATAAAAACAAGCTGAAGGTGAGTCAAGAAATCCTACAACAAATCTACAGTTTAGGTATAAAACACCAGTGCAGCCAGAGTGATCTTAAGGCAATTTTGATGACAGCCTGAATATTTCTCAAGGCTGTCAGTCAGCTTGAACTCGCTGCAATAGCAGTAGTAAACAAACAGCTTAAAAACCAACCTGAAACAACAGAAGGCTGGGTGAATACATTGCTTTGCTGGACAGCAATGACTCAATTCTTAGATATCAATATGAGGGAAGCCTTTATGGAGGCAAGAGGAACTTACAAGGAGAGGTCCTCAGCCTCCTGGCGCACGACACTGACTCGGCTTTTCTTTGGCAGGACAGGAGAGTTCTGGTCAGACACTCTCTGGTAGAACAGCATGTAGGCGTTCCAGTAGCGCCGGCGCACGTCGGGGTAGGGATTTGCTGTGGGGGAAAAAAGGCAGCCCATGAAGGCCCTTGAAGGTTTAGTACCTTTCCCATTCCCACGTGGAAGCAAAACTGGGGGTATGAATAATGTGAATTGCAGCAGTGTAAATTTGTCAGGTCAAAACATCAGCCTGTGTCAGTGATTAAAACTGTCCGAATGATGAAACAGGTGAATTTTGGAAATGTACTTGGAATAAATTCTTTAAAGCATTGAAAAGTTCAACAATATGATGCCACACAGTGTTTAATGAAGTCACTCTCACTAGCCTAAAATAAGAGCTTTTTCATGTTTGGTTGGGTTTTTTTTTAAACTATATTAACAACGTGCCATTTTGCTTTTCAATCTCTGCTATTAAGTCTACAAAGTGCTCAATAACAGTGAAGATAGCTCAATTAATATTAGGCCATACACAAGCTGTTCTGTCCTTCAGTACAGGGAAGGCTTTAGGGAAAAAATTGTTCAGAAGGATTATTAGTTCAAGTAACTCAAAGTACCTATAATGGACTAAGCTCTACTGCTACTGAAATCAGTATGAAATATGAAGCTACTGTAAATCAGTCTGTATTTCTGCTTACATTGATCGTAGACTTTAGGTCTATACTCTCCACCAAAACATTCATATTCCAGGGTTTCATCAGTCAAATCAAATTCTTCAACAACGGTGTCATTAAATTTATACCACTTTCCTTTTCCACATCCTCTGTGATCAAAACAGAACAGAAACACAACAGAAACAAAGTTAGTTGATTGTCTCAGTAAAAAAAACAAACTGCCCTGAATAGCCTAGAAGTGACAAGCCTGAACTCGGATTTGTTTTGACAGTGAGAAGAAAGCTTAGTTCAGTCGATGTCAAAGTTGCAATTTTAAAAAATAATCTCGATTAAAACTATGAGAAGCTCAGTGTCACAGGAAGCCCTCAAACTGCAATACGTAAGAATTAATGAGAACTTTATTCTATGATGTCCCATATCACTGTGTCATTGCCTCATGACGGGTGTTGAGAAAGGCAAGAGTGGCTCCAGTAGAGCTCTGGATGGCTCCATGCACCTTCCCAGAACAAGAAGCCTTTAAAGAGCTCTCAAACCTCCCCCACGAACCTCCTTGCCCGTTACCTCCTGTCCTTGATGAAGGAGTAGTAGTGCCCTGCATGAGCCTGGCCACTGTGGACAATCACACCGACCAGCTCGTAGTTTTCTGTAGGGGCAACTTTCTTCCTCGGGGAGCCTCCTCCTCCCTGGTCTGTGTTCCTGCCATTTTCCCCCACCTCTGAGGACGAGTCCTGACGAGCCATCCCCGACACAGTGTAAGGTTCCATGTTCAGCATCCAGGGAAACTGTTTGAAGACATACTTTGGATTAATCAAGACATTGCAGTGTGTACACGCTTCGTCTAATTTTGTGAGAAGTTTATCAGTACTTCCCCACGTTGGGAACACCAAAGAAAAATATGGAACTTCAACCTCTTATGCTTATTACACAGATGTTAAATAATAAACTCTCTTTAAGGAGGTTTTTTGCCTTGCTTTCTGAAAGGACCCTGAGAACGCTGCAAACACGGAAAGCTCTAAGGAAAAACACACTACCATGTTGTTAGTGTATCACATACTCAAAATCCCTACATCAAAATGTAGGGGGGGAAAAAAGCAAAAATGAATAGGAATAATGGGAGTTCACTACACAAAGTAGCTGGGGAAGGCACCGTAAAGAAAAGTTTTCTTACCCTTATTTGTTCATCGTATTTAATAGACCGGCCGCTCTCCCAGTCAAAGCCAAATCTCATCAGGTGAATCACCAGCAGGCTGGGTAGGACTTTAATGCAGGTACGCTTCACTGTAGTTCTCTTGAAAAGAAACAAGAATATCACCTCCATCTGATACCCCAGGCAATTTACAGCATCTTTCTAGAGATCCACAGTGAATATCCAGCACGGGAAGCAGGGTGTCCATGGGATGACTGGGATACACCTCAATACATTACACAAAACTTTACCATCCCTCTAAATTTTTATTTTACGTGAGTTACAGGCATTGAACCTTTTGTCTTCAACGCAGCAAGAGTGAGCAGCACCTAAGCATGGTTTCCATGACCACGTAATGCTTAGAAAACATCAAACTGCACGTGAATCTTCTTTCACAAAAATTAAGAATTAAGAATCAATACCTTTTCCTCGCACTTCTCACAGTAGTATGCATTGCTTCCTTCCAGAACCTCTCCTCTCACAAACTGATCCAGTGATATTTCCAGGCTTTGACATGAAGTCACACCAAGGTTGAGAGCCATGAAGGCTTCCTCACGCTCATACCTAAATTCAAGAAGAAAAACAGATTAGGACTCATCCAACTGTCAGGAAAAATACATATATTTAGGAAACAATATTGCATTTGCCCCACAGCTACCAAAGCTGTGATGCTCACAGGGGCAACTTTCCACTTTCCAGTGCTACTTTGACCTGCATATTTTAATAGTTCTGGGAGAACATGGTAACTGATGCACTAAATGTGACATTACCTGTGAGGACAGTCCTTGCAGATCTTCTGGTCAGAGAAGATTCCTTGAAAAGTATTCTTAAATATTTGGTCTCTTCCTATTTTCTGTTGGAGATGTAAAGATAGACATCAGTTGGATATATTGCAGGGTGGAAGACCAAGAAATCAGTAAGAATTTTAAACTCCTGATTATTAAATCAGCCAAATGGCTCTCTGCCTTCTTTTCTAAAGATCAAAGCAAAAGAGAAAAGGTACCAAGGATATGGATATGAACCAGAAAAGAAATTGCTGATGTATTTACCTTGAGGTACTCATCCATTTGATCTATGAGACTGGTGAAGAACTCATAAGCATCCTGTTGCTCTCTAACATAAAGTTCCTTATTCCACATCTTGAAAATCTATATAAAATATATGTTAAAAGGTGGTTATTTCATACATATATCACTATGAAAAGTAATTTTTAATATAAATTTGTTATTTTAATATGTTTTGATTTTTTTGAATTAGAACTTACTTTATCAATTCTGCAATGAGAAAAGGATGAATAAATGATTAATTTTTAAGTAGAAAAGCTACAGATCAAAAAAAAAAAATGCAATACCTTCCAGAAGTTCTCAGGTACATAATACTGTAGCTTGCTTTCCATCAAATGACCAAAAAGAGATTGAACTTGATAGAACACATTGTCATCAGGATTGTCTGTATCATCATCAATGGAAAGCAAGGCCTGGAAGGAAACAAATAACCTTATTAAATTGGTTTTTGGAAAAATCATTACTGTAAGCTGTCATGGCACACAGCACTACAACTTAAAATTTATGTATTTATTGTGCATATTTATACATACACAGTTGACTTTTTATTTTACAATTTATTTACAAATGATGTTAAGCTGAAGTGGTTCAAGTAAAAGTAATTCCAAAAAGAGGGACTTTATTGTATGCTGAATTAATTACCTCAGGGAGACCAGGTTGCATATACAGCTGCTGGAAAACAGCATTCATGTAACAAGTAGCACCACCATTCTTCAGTCCCACAAATCCAGAAATGGAGCGACTGTCCACTGGTGGAAGGTACTAGAACGACAAACACATTTTTTGTACCAATAACTTATAAAAAACATGAGACTCCAACAAAATTCTATAGCTTTTATAACCATCTTTATATTGTAGAATCACAGAATGGTTTGAGTTGGAAGGGACCTTAATCCAGCTCCACCCTCTGTCATGGTCAAAGACACCTTCCACTAGACCAGGTTGCTCCAAGCCCCCTCCAACCTGGTTTTGGACACTTCCAAGGATGGGGCAGCCACAGCTTCTCAGGGCAACCTGTGCCAGGGCCTCCCCACCCTCACAGGGAAGTGTTTCTTCCTCATATGTAACCTAAGACTGCTCTCTTTCAGTGTAAAACCATTCCCCCTTGTATATGAGCTGTTAAGAACAATTTAGTGGAGAACCAGGAATACAAATTCTGAAAAACTGCAAGACCACTGCATGGGGTCATTTAAATATTTAACACATTGCACAACACTGTTGAAAATGGCCTAAAATGTAATAATAAATAAAATTTGTGATATTTAGGAAATGCTTCTTCCTTACTCAGATAATAAGAGACAAAGATACACTGGAGTATCTGCTTCTGAGGAAGATCAAATGTATCTGCATTTACTCTTAGCTGCACTGTAAATTGTTATTTTAAATTGAAGACCATGGAAATCTCATGAATGAAGCAACAAAATAAACCATGCACAGCACTCCAAACCATGCTAACACAAATAAAAAAAGGCTTCCTGCTTACATCAAACTCCTTGGTGAGTGCTGGGTCACACTGGTGGTGCATAGAAAGCAGCTCCTTTGTAATAAGCTGGAGATTGGAGGGTGAGCTATCAGCCAGCATTACCAGCACTTCATAAGCAGCTAATCTGCTGTCTGCTGTACTGCACCTGGAAAGAAAACCACATCTGAGATCTACTGGCTAGATGACTCAATTATTTCTAATTCCAGAAAGCTGTATTACTCAGAACAAGCAACAATTAATGCTCTAAAGAACACTTTGAGTGATTAAACACTCCTGAGGGACTGCAGAGTGCTATTTTTTTTTTTTTTTCTTTCTTGGGGTAGGAGAATGGGGAAGAATCCAATGAGAATAGTGGCAGGAGGAATACTCCTTTACATAAGCCTCCTTTACTGACATGGATACACTTGCTAACATTCAGTAGCAAGGAAAAGGAGGTGCTCTAAAAGACACAGAATTGGTTCCATGCCTGAGGACAAACAGACACAGCTAATCTCCATCATGTAACACTGATGGAGAAAAATGACTTTTTGTTACAGGGAGGAAAGCTTGGGAAGAGCTGCACCAGACAAAATCCTTGCTACAAGAGATGAGCTTAGATTTTAACAAAATAGGTAGGGAGAAGTGAAAAAGAAAGTAGTGGAAGTTTTGAGATTCTCTTTTACAAGGAGCTTGGGAAGTTAATTTCTTGCTCATGCTCCAATTTAGCCAACTTCCCAAGCAGTAATGAGCTAAAGGAATATTCTTTGGACTCATGAAATCAGCACTCAGTTGTGCCTGAAGTTCATCATTGATCTAACAACGCACAGACCTTTGAAGTACAGAAATGCAAGGATATTGGATCACACAAAAATGTATAAAATTTGCTTTTTGGGCATTTATGTATGAAGTGTTGAAAACTGGAGAAATGCTCCACCACTGGTATTAAATCTTACTGTCCATAGGATTTAATACTGACATTTGCATTCATGACATTCAAGACAAAACTCAACATCAAAAAAAGCCCAGAATTTTTACTTTGGATGGAAGTCTTGCTGACTGATTGCAGCACTGCCTGCTGGGGAATGGCTGTTCAGAATAATCCGGGATGCTCGGAACAGGAAATCGTCCAACAATGGCTTAATCAAAGATGAACCTGAAACACAGCAACCCATATCTACTGTTAAATACTTACATTATCACTGCAAACGCCAGAAAGGTGTTTCATGACAACAAAAATCACTTCATGGCACCACATCAACAAATGTTTTATCAAATATTAAAGGTACTACCAAAATTGGTCCTTATAGCTCTGTATCCCTTCTACTGATGTCCTCACATGACTGTCTAGTCATGTCTTAATGCAGAATCCACACCAGTCTAGTCAATTTAAAGAGGAATACTCACCAACCATTTCCTTCTCTGCCCCACAGAGAGAAAGGAGAGTCTTGATGAGCCTCAAGTGCCCTGCTAACAGGATGTTGTCAGCCTCACTAGTCTCGCACTCGGCCGTGCGGTTGGGCTCGAAATTGTCCAGCCAAGTGATCTCATCTTCCAACATGGCAGCTGGGCTTATCTTCAGCTGCTCCATTTCTGATGCTGCAAGGGAAAAAAAAAAAAAGAACACAGTAAAAATTAGCAGCTTTGGAAATGTAGAATATAAATACAAAGAATTTCAAACAGTTTGGTAATGGTCTAGTTTTGCCCCCATGTGTATCAAGTAAACCTTCCACCAAGGAACTCAGTTCACTTTCCAGAAGGAATGAGCTGCCCTGCAGCTACCCAATGCCAAGAACAGAGCATGCCAGGCACTAGCACAGGACAGTCAGCACACTGGCAGGTCACTCTGAGTTCAAGGTGTAGGAATCCCTTTCTGCAGGCAATTCTACATCTTTTATACAGAAGGAAGATATGCTTGGAAGCTGCCATCAGAATGACTGAATCAGGTGTCTGCACATACTTACATGTCAGGTCATCCAGCAATTGACATCTCAGGTCAAAATATTCTGTACACTGGGACAAAAGTCTGAAACAGATATAAATAGAAGAAAGTTATACTTAAAATCATAAACTTTTCTCTAATGAGTTGTCTTTAAAGTCTGTGTGCTCTAACCCAAAGCAGCACAACCATCTAGGTGTGCTTCTGCATGCTGCAGCTTTAGAAAAACATTCCTTCCCAACAGCTACTTCTGAAAGTTAGAAATCATATTTAATCCTCATTTCTTCCCTCACCCTATAGCAATTCTAGTACCAGTTGACAATAAAACAACAACATGCCTTAACTTCTCAGTTACTCCTCCAGAAACTGCAGGATGTCTACTTCCACCATTGCCAAGTGCTAATCCCTTTTTCCTCAGAGCTTCCACAGTGCCGCTCATCCCAAAACGTGTCAGATTTGCTTCCTCAATAAACACACATGTGACTTACCTCTGGTTGATTCCTCTCATGATGCTGGTTGGTGACCAAAGAGGCAGCTGGGCCCCAAGAACAACGCTCAGGAGGAACTGGTTTGGTTTTTGTACATCTGGGTGAGCTGACGTGTCTGTCTGGCTAAGGGTGTACAACTGGTCACAGGCAACACGACGAATCTGCAACAGAGGCATTGGCATTGTCAAACACCAGCAGTCACTCAAAGGTTGCAAAAAAATCCCCACACTTCTGTTATGGTAGAAATCTAACAGAAAAAAATGGACATTGCAATGGTGCAAACCAGGCTATGAGCTCTGCACCAACCAGCCAGAAATTAAATCTAGAAATTGTACAAACCCTGTTCATCCCTGAGTGAAAAGCTCTCATAAACGTGAATTATAAATACAGATAAAGGGGAAAGATGCAATGACTTCAGGCAAAATAGATGACACATGATGAAATGAAATAAGCATAAAAGTCAATAGATTTTAGAATATCCAAGGTAATTTCAAATCAAAAATATTGAATTTTAGGAGAGTTCTGACACTTGGAATAAATTTTCAAAAGTTCAGAAGAATCTATTAAATTTTACCCAAATCAAAGTTACTTGAAACTTTCCCTAAAGTCCTAGTTTTACAGAATTTGTGCCACCAAAATGAGACTATTTTCTTTAGACTAGTCACAGCACAGTCCTGTGCATCTCATGGATGAAACAAGACTAGAAAATGTAATACTACAGCAATTTCTATCAACCCATCACCAGATACTGGAATTACTAACAATTACACAAAGGTTATTTATTCAAATACTAATCTGTGGGAATACTTGCAATGAACAATTTAATGTTCAGACCATATGAAATTATGAAAACATACACATTTCAGAAGGAGCATTTAGAAAATTTTCAGAGGAAGACCCTCACCTCAGCACTTGGTGATCCAAGCAGAATATCAATGATGAAATCAGCAACACAAGGCAAATTGTAAAAAGATCCTGGAACAGAAAAGTACCAGCCTATCTTATTAAAAATAGTATTTTAAAGTAAGTCAGTTACAGTCTTGCATTAAAATACCACAGGACCTAGAGGACATCAATACAGAAAAGCAGTAAAGGCCATTTCCTGATCTCCTTCCCTCACCAGAGGCTGCCACAACGATATAACAGCATTTTCCTTGTCTTCCTGCACCACCAGTGTTTACACCTCCTGTACGCAAAGATTCAAGTACTAAACAGGAGCTATGCAAACAGCAGCACTTACAGAATTACAGACTTCAAAGGCAGTGCAAATATTTATATTCTGGCAGTAAGTCAGCTTTCCCAAAACATTTCACCAAGGCATAGCACTACATGCCTTATTCCAGTCCTGGAAATAAAAAACCCCTGTAATTTTTAACGAAATGTTGTGTTTTTAGCTTGAACTGTCTCAGCTAACAAAGCTACAAGTTTCTCATTATTTTTTTTTTTACTTGACTGTATCCAAAAGCCTCTTCCCACCTGGCTTATACGCCAAACAGTGAATAATCCAACTTTTTTCCATACCTAACTGCTGACTACGTAGCTGAAGGCAGGTTACTAAGAGAGACAAGGCTTCCCCAGCAATGAGAGCATCTTTGGTGGACACAGACTGCTGCCTCACACAGATCCCAGCGTGCAGTGCCGTGGGCTCCCCTTCGCTTCCCGAACTGCAGTTACTCCCTGCATTTAAAAAAAAAAAAGGAACAAGTGCTGTAATTCACTAAATGTTACTCAGAGGTTTTCAGCTTTTGGTCAGTTCTCTGCAATTTAAAAACTTCTCTGAATGCCTGATGAATGTAATGTACATATATTTCCTCAGATTTTTTGTAATTTAAGTGTGTAATGTCCCAAGCTGGAGGAGACCCAAGAGGAAGAACATCCAACGAATTCAGCTTCAAGCTCCTGAAGTGTTCAATTGAGATTAAACCAAACGCTTTTAGATTGGTTTAAGGACACAGTTAACCCACCTGAGCTGCTAAGTCTGTTTCTAATCCCAGCAGGAAAAAGAGTGTTGCTCTCTTTGATGGGCTGACTACTTCCCACGAGGTCCAGACGTCCTGCAGCAGCAGCCCAGGAGAGGCGCATGAAACAAGCCACTGTGGAGGTGAAATCATTCACCTCCATGGTCTGGAGGAACAGAAAACACCAGTTACTTCTGTGATATTCAACAACCTTTGTTAATCACAAAGATAAGAGCAATGTATCTTCTGTATCGTGTCAAATTGACATTTACATTTGTTTTCCTCTCTCTTCTCTATACAAGGATTCAAGAGTCTTTGGTTCCCAGTGAGAGATTAGTATTGCTATCTTAGGAGAAGTAATTAACTTTTTAATTGCCCATGAGGATAGATACCCTTGCCACCTATCTGGAGGCAGGCATGCTGATTTCAATCGTTCAATCCATTTGGGAAGCACTGCCCAACATCGAACACAGCATACTTGTCACATTAACTATGAAGTTTCTTTCAACTGGACTCAATGGGCTTTCAAATAACATCTTTTTTAAGGTACTGGAAAATAAAAAAATTTCCTTTTTCTCCACAGTACCATCAAGCAAATTGAATTTTTAATGAGCTATTTGAAAAAACAAACAACCCAACTTGTCCAATTCTTTCTAATTCAAAGTATCATGGATTATAAAGCCACGAGTTCAAGGAGGAACCTTCTCCTTTCAATTCACAGAAAATTAATAGGAATAAGATCTCAAGAGTAAAGCCTGACTGAAGATAGACCACAAGTAAGATTTCTTTGTACATCTATTCCTTTTAAGCACTTTTGGGGTACTGCTTCCCTTTGTAATGCCAAAATAATTTATAAGGATATGTTAAAATTCAGATCAAGACTGGCAGAGAGACTGATGGCCAAGATTTTAAATGCAGCCAGGGCAAAAAACCCGTATAAAATACAGATTGATTAAAAATCTCAGAGTTATACAGCTGTATTGGAGATGACACTGCTAGATCAAAACCATCCAACACTTCCTTACTTGTATGGCAACTCTTGCAGCTGGGATGATTTCTTCTACCCTGATGGAGGATCTGTCAGACACGGAGAGCTGGCGGTAGGAGGACTTCTCAGGGGTCCCACAGATGGACATCTGCCTGCTGGCCTGCCGGCTCACGTTGCGGAAGGGCCGTGAGGACAGAGCTTCCACCCCATCCTTAATGAAATCCTCATCCAGCAGCGTGGGCATGGTCTGGCCAACCAGCAAGAACCTGCAGTCACAGAGTGAAAAACATCAGGCTTGGATTTGAACGCTGGCAGAGTCAATGAAACAGAACTCGAAGTACCAATTAATCTTAAATATTAAAAGCCGCGTGCTAAAAGCCAAGAAAGCAGCACTTTGTCTGACGAGAAGCAATTACATACCTTGCAAGCTGCAGGCAGATGGAATAGACTCCCTGTCTTGTTTCATAGTCCACCTCTGATGGGATGGAATCTCTCTGCATCACATTCACCACCAAACTTAAAAACAAATCGATAAGACAGACTCCATTTGGAAATGTTTCACATTAGGAGAGCTGCAATTAATTTGTCTATCTTTCCTTCCTCCCATTCACTCAGCTGAGTCCCAGTTCAAACTGACTTCTTTGGAGGCCAACATCCTCATTTTCCCCTTTTGTATCTACAGATGGAAGCTTTCTGCTCCTGCTGGAAAATGTTTCAGGATCTCTTGGGCAGAGGAGTGTCATGTATAGAATTACTAAGAGCAAAGTATACTTGATAAATTTCACACAATCAGTATTGTCAGTCTTCCAAACCACTCACACTGTGCCTCAACTCTGTCTGAAGAGTCTGAATTTTCAAGACTATAATTACAAATTTAATTTGCTTCCCAGTGCAAGACCTATACTTTGACTGCTTAAAATGTCCACTGGTGTCTACACAGAAGATTGCAATGTACACACTTACAAATTTGAATTGAAACAGTTAAATGTCATGAAACTATCCAACTATCAATTACTTTAGTACAAGTTACAAGCTTATTTGTGCCTAACTTGATTTTGAGGTTTAACAACATGCACTCTGGTAAATATGACAGTTACTGGACAGTGGTAAAACAGCCTTGGGTGGATTTTTTTCTCTGAAAAAGAAGCGGACAGGTGTATTAGTGTGCTACAGTGTGGAAATAGGAAACCACACACAACTACAAATTGAGTCAAGGTTTTGAAATCTAACCTCAAACCTCCTGCTCTGAGGAAGTTTTCACAGAAAGACTTGGCACAGTTTCTTGCCATTTCATCATCTGCAGTTGGCATCAGCTTGGAGCTCAGCACCTACAATAAGTAAATAAATAAATAAGCAGACGTAAATGAACACCTCCCTTAGTGTTCTTTACCTGTTGAAGTTTGAATGTGTAACAGAAAAAAAATCCACTACAAATGAAGCAATTAATAATACACTTACACAAAACTGTAGTCAGTAAGAGAAATCTCATATGTGCAATAAATCTCAAATATTTAGGACAACTATGGCAACTACAGATGTTTATTCTGAACCAAAGGACATTTTGTTCTCACTGCAGTTTACATGTTAAGGGAACAGGTGGAGCACATGGAATGTCATCTTCTGGTTCACTTGGTGCTTCTTAGGGGCCCAAATTCTTCTTGGTTCTGGATTTACAATTCACACTATCCCATAAAAAAACACCCTACAGATGGCTTACTGATTGATTCACACCATCTGAAATACAATTGTACTATTATTATTCTGGTGTTTCTTTGTAAAAGATGGCTCAGGTAATTCTAGAGGCATTATGAATATCACCACTCTATCATTCCTCCTGTTTTAAATCAGCACTAAACTTCAGAGTGCAAATACATTCAGAAACATGGCCAGAAGGAAGTCTGTGGTCTCTGTGAGTCAGTTCTCATTTACATTTCACTTCACATAAAAAAAACCCCAACACCCAAACAAACCCACCAAAAAAAAACCCCACAAAAACCCCAAAACCATCAACCAAACAAACCCCAGCCTTTCCCAAAATCCCAGAGAACCCCACAGGTATTATTTACTTTCTTGAAAAGTCTCCTTGGCATGTACAGCCAACAATGCTGCAAACAAAACAGATCTCTTCCAGGGTCACAGATAAGAAGAATGTTTTACAGAGTTCCAGGCATGAAATCTTATCACCCCCTGGACATCTGCAACATTCAATATTCATCTCTTTCATATGTTCTGCAAATTTCCTGTGCACATTTTTTTCAGAAAGCAGTTCAGACTGATTCCCATCTTTTTACCAGATCACCAGCTGAGGGTATAAAAAAAGCTGTTTTCCTTTACATATTCCTTTTCCTGAGAGAAACCATCTTCCAATTGGCTTGACTGAAGCTGAGGAACAAGTCCACTCATATAATCTACACATCTAATCCAAATTATTACCTCTCATCCCTTGCCAGAGAAGCAAGCAATTTATTACTTGCTTTTATTATTTTCTCTGGCACAGAAGCAGCAGATTACTGTCCCATCCTACTGCAATATAATCTGTCAGCTCAACAAGACACCCTAAACCATTTGCTTCGAGTTGTAGAACTTGTCAACATATTCTGAAGACATAATCAAGTATCTTTCACTCCAGCTGTACAGAAAAGGGGGAATCCTAAGGCAGGAGTGTGATGACAGTGTAGGAAGATGAAGAGCTAACATTAGACTGTGGAAACCTAAAGGGAAGCAACCACGAGAAAATTCCCCAAGTAATCTTGGCACACACCACAAA
Source organism: Illadopsis cleaveri (assembly GCA_013399915.1). Taxonomy (NCBI): domain Eukaryota; kingdom Metazoa; phylum Chordata; class Aves; order Passeriformes; family Timaliidae; genus Illadopsis; species Illadopsis cleaveri. Next base: position 736,691 of record VXBB01016993.1, on the reverse strand, counting down.
GGAAAGAGAATAATTTTGTCTAATGTTCTGGAAGCAGTTGGCAATTGGTCCTCCAACTTTGAGTTGTTCAAATCACATTTGTCATGGGTCTTTATAAACAGTGGGACCTGCAAGTAGAACTAAACACTGTCCAGCTTTTAGTGTGCAGGTTCCTGTGTCCTACCAACAACACCAGCTGAACTGCTGTAATCCTTTAAATCCATTCAATGAACTCTAGGAAAGAATCTTTACAAGGCTCAATCAAACATTTTGGCTGAAGAATTTAGGAGAATGCTTAGGGGTAAAAAAGTTCTATATATTCCACTCCACCTGTGCAGCCAAAACAGGCCAGAGAACTCTTGGTAAAAGCCCTGCACGTTTGGACACTGAAAATTCTTTCCAGCTGAATGCTTTGCAAAAAAACTCCTCTTTAGACAAAAAATGGGAGACTTATACAGCACAGAAGTTTCTGACAAATTTAATCAAACAAAACCAATCCAACTTAAAAATAGTTCCCATAATTTTTAAGTGCCAACTTTTTTTTTAATATACATTTTTTTATATACACACACTAAAAATTGCATATTCAGAGATCTAGAGATTCAAGCAGGAGTTTTATCTAAACAGTAAGAATTTGATGTTTCTTTGCTCCTCTCCACTTACTTCAGAACACTTCTTCCACCTTGCAAATCATACAAAGAGGGGCCTCAGTAAAGTCTCTGAAAGGGAACTTTCTGTCCCTTTCATTCTGTGTAAAATTTACCACATGCATAAAAATAGACTGTGTCACAATATTTGCATTTTTCATAATGACCCTATCACAGCAGACTCCTGCCCAAAAACCTTAGAAATACTTCACTCTTACTGCTCAGAAACACAGAAAGAAGCAAACTTGTTTTCTTACCTCTAAATTGTAGAGCACTCTGAACGTGGACATGCCTGGAGCAAAAGATCTGAAAAGACTTTCTAGTATTGAACTGGCACTGGGCTGATGTTGGTGTTTTGAAGACAAGGATGGGGATTTTGAGGACTGAGAACTGGATTCTGAAAGCAGTGTTTTCTAGGAGGAAAAAGCCACAGAAGAAATATTTTGAGACTCTTGTGTTTTGCTGTAATTGAGAATACATTTCCTAAAGCCCCTGTAATAACCCCCTCACCTCTGGCTGCTTGGAAATAAGTCAATAATGAACATTGACTTAACATGAACGTTATTTTGCTGTAGTTTCAAACCCTCTCTGTATAATCTGAATTTAAGGAACTGATAGTAAAATCCTTTTTGTGTAGCTCACCATGTTCAATTACTTAATCCATACCTTCCTTCCTAGGGAATCAAGCTGATCAAGAGCCTCCTGAATAGCTGGGTCAGTGGGAATCAGGAGCAGAAGTTTCCTCACTCGCAGTGTTATCCTGCAAAGAAATCAGGAGTTACATGCACAAAACAAGGGCTCAGCCACACTGGCCTGGTGGATGCCTGCACACAGTGGAGTAGTATTCAACAGGGCACTGTGAACAATTCTTTAATATTAAGTAACTATTTAATCTGCTTACCTTGGCTCCTCCAGGTTGGCAAGCTGATAAAGCATATCAAACACATTACACACGAGAGCCATGACAACTCCAGGGAGGGATTTCTCCTGAGAATTAAGCAGAAATACAAAGGTCTTTTTCTCCCTTCTCCGTTACACATAAATTTAACAGAGCTCTTCACTGAAGCAAATGGCCCAGATGCCAACTTGGCCCACAGAAATCCCAGCTACTTTCTACACTGAGACAACATTTAAATTTTTATATTATTCTATTTCCCTTTTAACAGCCAATTTTTGAAGTCAGTTGTTCTGACAAGCAAAATACAAAGCAGACCAGGAGTGATCTGAACACACCAGTTGATATTTCTTAGTTTACCTTCATATACTGCAGCTTTATTAGTAGTGAAAATATGGAAATCTCTACTCTCAACAAATACACAGTCTCAAAATTAAACCAGATGGGTCCTATTTGTTTAAAAGACACTGTAGAAATGAGTAAATACCAAGCAGGCTACCATAGGTGATAGAGCACAGATTATAAAGTCTAACCTGCATTCACAAGGCAGCTGTGTATTTAGATGATTTGTTTCAACTGCAGTTTGAAAGCAAAACCAGATTACTAAAGATTGGATGATCTAACTGGAGCTCCTGCTCTCTCCCCCATCTATCCCTGCTTCAGGAAAAATCTGAGGGAAGGCTTCAGATCATATTATTCTGTACCTGTTCCATTGCATAGGATGAACTAAACACACTGCTGCTGTTGCTGGAACTGGTTGAGGAATCTGCAGAGCTCCCTGATGGAGTCCCACTTCCTGATGTTTTTACTGTAAGGATTTGTTCATCAGAGAAGCCCAGCTGGTGGAGTAGTTTCTGATCTTTGTTTACTGTTAGCTGCAAGAAAATATTTATTGTTTAGTTCTGGAAAAGACTCAGTTTCATAGAGAATGGGGATTCTTTGTAGTTAACATACCAGGCTGTCATTGGCAAATATCTGTATATTTTCCACAGGTGAATTCAACATCTTTGCTATTTTCCACCTGACACTTCCTACAGTTTCATTGCTATGAGCCTGTGAAATTAAACAACACTGGTTCAGTAAGTCTGCTCGAGCAGTAAATGCCAAGAAAAATTAAAATCATCCCAAAGAGTCTTCCTGCATAGGGTGGCAAAGTATTGTTCACAGGAGTGACAGGATAGGACAGCACAGAAATGCTCCAACACCTACAATGAGCAAAAAACTTATTTTTCCCATCCTGGAATTTAATGATCAAAATACATTTGGTCCACAGACACTTCCACGTACATATTTTTAACATTTTCAAGAAGAGTTTTCAAGTTGACTGGAGTCTTTATAACCATCTTAACTCTGTTCAGCCCAGGCATAAAACCCACCAAGAGTGGCTACATAACCAAGAGCCCATGGCACACACAAGCTGGGCACACCTACCTCTATGGTGAAGGTATCTTTGGTAGACTCATATGTAACATTAAGGGTTAAAAGATGTCCATGGAAAGAGGCACCATGAGGTAGAATAGTTCGGGGAACAGAGTAAAGGTCCTACAAGAAGACAAGGATGACAGTAGATATCACTCTTGAAAACAAAGACATTTCTGTGATGGTGGGTAACTAGGGTTGCATGTTCAAATAACTTTTACTGTTTTTAATAAAATTGGGAGTTGTGTTCTTAGCCTTGCCTAGTAGGAAATCACACATCTTACCTCTATTGTTATCACGTAACGCTCTGCCAACAGCAGCAGTCTCTCAATTATTACAAGTTTAGTTGACCTAAAGATAAACACAGAAAACAAGAGTAACTTGTCTCGCAGATTAATTTCCAACGCCCACGGGTAACTACCATGAATTGTCTGGTTTTGAAGGTACCTCCTTAAACTTGGAGTTAATTCAGCAGAAATGAACTAGGAAAACAGGCCAAGAGGCTCGTGTTGTACTGCTTGAGATGCTGCCAGCTTCAGAGGAAGATTCATGTTTCTAAAGGTCCCACCCTCTACTCCTATATTTAAGTTACACATATTCAGGTATGGCTAAATTAGGCTCGAGGTTGAAAAAACCACCTTTTCTCTCCTAATTTAAGAAGAACCACACCTAAATCCCACTGGCTTAGAAATATTACATGATTAATAGGCTGGTAATAACCTGTGGAGTTTTTTCTTTTGTTTTGGTTGGCTGGTTTTGGTTTTTAGGGGACTGGAGGCAGGGTGGTATTTTTGGTTTTGATTCATTGTTTTGGGGTTTTTTAATGTCTATTTGGCTTTGGTTTTGTTTCCTTGTTTGGTTTTTTTTTAAACACAGATTTTTCAAAATCTCTGGAACTCCTATTGCACAGCAATTGGAATATTCAAATGAGGAACCACCAGAATGTACAACTACCAATTACCAAGAATTTTAACTAGTGCTCAAAATCTAGTGGGAAGCAGCTGGGAGCAAATGTCTACTGTCATATTTTTTCCTGGAGAGGCTGGCCTACCTGTAAGGAGACTGAACTGATGTTGCCACTGTAGGCATGGCAGTTGCTGTGAGCATTTTTGTAGCTCTTGTGACAGCGTGTGTTAACGTTGGACCGCCGAGTGCAGAGCTGGCTGCCTGCAACACAGAGCAGAGCAAAGGACAGTCAGGGCGTCCTGGAAAGCTCACAGGACAAAAAATATTTGTGGAAAGAATTTTTTTTACTTTAAATGGAATTATCATAGACAAGTATGCTTATTCTAAGATGCAGAACCAAAAGGATGAAGGCACGAGAATAATTAAAATTTGTCCTTTACCTCTAATCGCGTGTAGCAATCAGCAATGAATTTCTTGTGCAGTGAAACTGAATCCTAAAGATAAAATGCACAAATTAATTAGAACTTACACTACAACAATGGGAATTACTCATAAACTGACAGAACTCAACAAATCACACAGCTGAACATGCAGAGTATCAAGACTTTATGAATGTCACACATTTATACACAAATATATGCCTACCTTTTTCAATCTGGGAGTTAGATTAATATAGCTGTAATTTATTATCAGTTGAATAGCTTCATTGGCAATTTCTTCATCTGGTGATTCCATTGCAATCTTCCAGATGAAATCCATTCCTATTAATTCCAGTTTTTCTACGCTCTACACAAGTAAGAACAACAGTAAAACATGACTGTATTTCTTACACAACAGTGAGTGGAACCACAGGGACAAAACGGTTGGAAAAGTATCTTTTGATTAAAACTTAAAAATTTTCTTTTCCAACATGCTGCCAAACTTTGGCACAGTGCAAAGTTAAACCAACTGCTACACATTTGTGTGTTTATACAAGAAAAAAATTTGTTTACTGGTGGATAAATAAGTTCCAAAGAACTATGTCAGTCAAGTCAACTGAAAAATTAAAATTAAAAAATTTAAAAGCATGGAGAAATTTAATCTAGAATGGAATTTGTTTCAAAAAAGTCAACATGGCAATTAACCACACAATAAATCATCACAAAACCTGCTATGATACTTGGCAAAAAATTCTGCATTTGAAGTAAGTTCTCTGTGATAAAGATCTAAAATGCCCATGGAAAACCACTTAACATATAACCATTAATTTAACTGAAGGATCAGAGTTAAACATTATAGTAGGTTAGAATTTAAATATGATAAGTCTAACTCCCATTCAAAGAAGAAAAATAAAAAATTAAATTTAAAAAACGCTTTCCCTGCTAGAGAGAAGAAAAAGTTGCACACTAGAATTCATGATTATTTAAAAAAAATAGTTCAGCCGTTCCTCCTGCAAAGTTTTACAAGCTACAAACCAGCTTCCAGCTATCAATTGCTGAATTTTAACTGTTGAAATCGTCACAGTTTTGGCTTCAGAACTTAACAATGTTAATACTATAAGGACAACCTGCTCATTAACACAAACATGAGCATGTCCAACAGCTGCTACACAGTCCTTGTCTCACCTCCTCCTGTCCCTAAGAGGACATGGGTAGCACACAGGAGCAAACTTGCCAGAACACACTCACCAGTTGAGTCCCTTGCCTCTTCAGTCGATGGTCACACAGATTCACATTTTCAAAGAATGTCTTAAATAAACTAAATCCTGAAAATGAAAAAAAAAAGGTGCCGGTTTTTTATGCTGCTCAGGCTTAGTTTCTTTGTTTGAAAAGTAAATTTATCAAATACAGGAGATGAACTTTTCCCTCTATAACTAATAAAGCTCAAAATGATAGACCCCTTTATTACATTGATTTATAGAAGTGGTTAGATGTTTGATTTGAAGATTTAGGAAGCAAATTTCTGGTATATATTTCAATCCCAAACGTGTTCACCAAATCCATTTTCTTACCGTTCATAGTAATTTCATATGATTCCAGTTTAAGAATTTTCTCTTTGAAGAGCTGTTGCTGCACATCACTCTCCAGATCATGCTGCCCTTTTGTAAACCACTCAAAGCACATCTGTGAATGAAAGGCAGACATTATTTTTACCCCAGTGTGACATCAAATATTTTAGTTTTGTACAGCAAACTATATCAGATACCACAGTAACTCATCTTGCAGAAGTTTTATCTACAGCAAGAGGTTCAAAATCTCATCTCCTGGTAACCTCACATGTTAGAGAGGCTGCATTGCAGCTTTAGAGTACTTCATAGTCATCTTTCACCCAAATAATGCTGAATGAGTCTCTTGTGTCTGCACCAATCTCCATGTACCCTTTTCAAACCAGCATCTCCAACTAATCTCCCAGCCAATGTCCCTCTTCCAGTCAAATTTAACGTTCAAAGAGCATCCTGGCCATAAGTGAACTCCTAACAGTGCCTGCTGCAGCCTACACAAAACATAAAATGCATGACTAGTTTGTGTTTGCTACTAACACTCCACATGTCTCAACAAACACACATGCTGCTCATGATCCATTAAAATTCCTTCTGCAACCACAGAAACCAACTCTTCAACTTTTTCTTACCTCTCGATCCAGCTCACAAACATCTTGGCCAGTTACGAGGCATTCCCAGATCTCCCTGGCACGATTCCAGCCCAAATAAAGGGTGGCTTCTTGCAGAAAAAATGCCAAAAATTTTAGATGTGCCTCCAAATACTGAGAAAGAGGAAACAAAAACTCAAGCTTAAGACTTTTCTTTCTGAAACAAGAACTCTGAGCATTCTATTTCTTTCTTTTTCTTTTTGCAAATTTAGTTGTCAAACAGCAGTACACTTTGAAAAGCCAGGAAATAGAAACTGTTTGTGAGATTTATTTCTATTTTAAGCATACTTCATGGCTACCTTTCTAGAAACAAACACTGAAGTCCTCTTGGATTTGCTCTTACTTTGCTGGTGGTGATATTATTTGACATTATTTTTCAAAACCAGCGTGGAAAAAATAATTATCAAAGCATTAGCAACAAACTGCTATTTGTGTGCGTGGCTTCTATATGCTAATTAGCAAATCTGTGGCAGGTATTAAGAGCTTCACAACACATTTGAGGGCATCACCTCTACCAGGAACTGAAGCTGGTGAAGAAGCTGAAAGCTGCACAGGCTTGGCAACAACTGATCGTAGGATGGGGAGATCTACTCCTCACCAGATGAAGATTTTGCTAAGGAACTTGTGTAATTTTGTGTAATGTTTACGCAGCTTTCTTCTATATAATAACAAGGGTACAACAAGGTAAGTAGTAGAACTATAAGTAAAAACTAGAGACATTATTCATCAGTGAATTTCAAAAATGAAACAAGGTAAAGAAATTCGGTACCTCCCGGTAAGTGTATCGGCCATCCACCAGTGTTGCTCCCACCAGCCCTCCTGGGCCTGCCACAGATGCAGCCAAACGGTGACAGGATATCAGGCTTCCTGTCACCAACTTCACTATTTCAAAGTTTTTCTTTAGATCTTGGATAATGCTCTTGGCAATAAAATAAAAGAGAGAAAAGATGTTTTTGAAGCAATGGTTAAACAGGGATGTGCGTACAGCAATTTGCTCTTCTACAGACACACATCTCTTACCAGAAGGTGTCATGTTCCCCCATCAGAGTCAGCTGTTCCCCTTCCAACCGCCCTGATGTTGGTGTTTTCAGCATGTGCTGAAACACAAGTGCTGTAGATTGCAAAGTCCCACACCTCCACACAGCTACTCTACAGCACATATGATTGCTGGTAGTTTAGTTTGTTTTCCAAGGGTCAATGTCAATTCAATTACAAAGCAGTTGGTCTAAACATTACCCATTGTTCGTTTCTTAACAAACATGCATGTTAATTATTCTATGAAAAGCTGAGAATAAAATAAATTAGTCCTGACACAGCAAAAGGATTTATACATACACACACACACACTCACAAACGGACAGCACAGCACCTCTACTCCAACAGTTTATGTTACATCACTAAACTACTTTTAAAATTGTTTATTAGCTAATTTAATTTTTTTCTAAATTCAAACTTCCATGTTTGGCACAGCTACACAGACACAACAAAAGGTTCAAAACTCTTGTCAGTATATGGCCTTACCTTGTCTTGCTTTTGGTAAGTTTGCTTAATAAATGAACGCGTGATTTCGTGGAGCTGACGCAAGGCTGGCACCACCCACACAAACTGAGGATTATTGTGCTGGGATGACTGGTAGCAGGAAAGGTAAAAACAATTACACTTGTGGTACGTGCTCAACAACAGCTTAGCTTTCCTCTCAGACTCCTGGAAGCCTACTGCTATCTGTTAATTCTGCTGTTTCAAAACAGCAGCTACCACCTCTGCTGGCTTCAGTTACTTGTTCCTGCTTCCTTTTCAAACACACTCCAAGTGCCCTTGTTCACTTTCTACAAGAAGTCCCTTGATACACACATATGACATTTTGCTATCCCTATTATTAAGCCCAAAGTACCAGCTCCTCGCTAGAAAACATGCAAATTAAGTAGCCAAAAAGAACTCAGTTGCAACCAGGGAGAGATGACAACCACCACCTTCCTCAATTATGGGAGATGAAGCAGGTCTAAAAGGGCATAAAAGGGCAAATCCAGTCAAATGATGTTATTTATTGCTAAAGCAAGAGCAACAGAAGAAAAGCATTTCAAATACTACTGAGGCTTAAGAGACAAGAAATTTCTGATTGGTGCTGCAAGCAGCTCCCTGATAGGAAGCAAAGCTGCATTTTGAAAGAGATCCTACAAAGAATAACCCTCCTACCTCATTTTTAGAACTGCTCATCACTTTTCTGGGAGGCTTCATTTTCTGTAAAGTTTGACCACACAGACCAGTACTGAGGTTGCTTGTTCAGAGAAGTGATGTCTGGTTTAAATACTGACAACACCCAAATACCACCTACACACTCAGAGAGGTTGAAGGAAACTGCCCAAACCAGAGAGCTCTCCACTGAAGGAAGACTCCCTCACAAATTTGAGAAAGCTGCCTTAACATTACATTCCCTCCCAGTTTATTTCCCTAATGAAGGGAAATAAGAACACCATGTATTTTAGAAGTCTGCTGTATGCTTACCCCAATCCCTTCTAGTTTACAATTACAGCTTTTGTTAGTGCTTCCCACTGCAGCACCTCTGTAAAAGCCCTTGCCAGAATATAATTAAAAGGAATGAGATTAGGAAAGCATAAGAGAAGATCCAAAAGAAAAAAATCCTACAACTTTCACAGACATTGAGAACCTAAGATTTGAAATTCATATTCATGAACACACACACAGAAGTGTGATCAGTATCAAGAACCAACACACTATACCTCAACATCTAAAATCCTCTACAGATGCTGCAATACAGACAAAACCTAATTTATCATGAAAGAAACAAACAAAAAAAGTACAAGCCTTTTTCTTTATTTACAGCATACTTCAGGCTAAAAAAAAAAGAAGACAGGAGCATTCCTGCAGGCCTCAAGAAAAACTGCCTGCTATGTGAACAGTGCAGGAGAGAATATATGCAGTCTTTTAAGCCATGCACATCTCTGCTGCTGCCAGGAAACAGCACAGGCAGCTTTGGGAATGGCTTCTTTATGTTACAGGAAAGGAGTTGAGTATTTTACTAAAATACAAAAACTACTATGATTGAAATATCGATTTGCATTTTGAGACTTAACGGTCATGCCAGAACACATGCTTTACTCAAAAAAAACAAAACTAATCTAGGCTTTCACATGAAAGGGACAGTTAAAATACTGACATACCTTTACAGTGGTTCCATTTGCAAATTCTAACCTTGGGCCCATCCTGGCAGTTTCCCATAAACTGATCACTCCTTGTGCTGAAAATTTGCTTAAAACAAAGGCAAGAGACTTACTATGAGTCTCATGATCAACAAAGTGGCTCACACAAAGCCTACCCCTCTCGAGGACTCCCCAAGGTAAGAACTTACAGATGGGACACACAATTTGTGCATCTTGAAAGAAAAGGGCAACACCGAGGCTAGATAAGATTTCATTTTGGAAAAGATAAAATAATAAACCAACCCTCTTAATATCCTCTATGCATTTGATGATGTAGCTCCTTTTGATTGCCTCTTTCACTGCATAAGCATCACTGAGGATTGTCAGATGCTCTTCCAAAGCCTGCTGGATAAGACTACACGGTAGCGTTGGCAGGTGAGCCAGCTCCCAAAGTACCTCCAGAACCTGGAGGAAGAAGAGCAAGGATAGTCAGGACCTAGGGAGTACAGAGGCTAGCAACTCTACATTTAATTAATCAAAAATCCAAAGGAAAACCATCCACTTGCCTTGCCAGTGGTTGTTTCCACTCGTGCTTCTCGGCCAATGCGCCCAATGAGGCTCAGCAGCTTCTGCCTCACTCGGTCACTCTCTGTCTCCCAGCTCTGGACAGCAAAGAAATCAATGTTAGAGCACCTCTGTCAGGCTGTTACAACTCAAGTGTACACAAAAATATAATCTACAATCACTTTATTGCAGGAATATCAAAATACAAACAAGTATGTTTCCAACATAAGTATTTCCTTATTTCTGTTGCTGGGAGTTACAGTACTAATTTGGTCAACTCTTTTTCAAATACTATTGGGGATTAAATATCATAATAAAATCTCACTTTAAGTCCCTTAGGACTGGCTACCTAATGTACTTAGAATCCAAGTAAATTAGCAATAGAGTAGCAGATCAGGTTCTGGGTTAACATAAAAGTTAGTAGTAAAAGTGTTTTATTAATAGCAAATTTTACATTTATATAGAAAATATAATGTTGTCAAGGCATTTACCTTTCAGTAGGCTGGATGCACTAGTACATCTCATCAATTCTCTTCCTAAGGAATGTAAATTCAGGTGAAAACTTACCTTTTGGATTAGAACAAATAAATGATTGAGCTGATCAGAGCTAAACTTCACAGCAGCTGCAGCAATAATGGTATGTATGTTTTCAATCACAGTGGAGGATTGTCCCGACTGAAAAGGAGGAAAACACAAGGTAGGCCAGAGAAAAACCTTCATGTAATCATTACCCTACTATTCATATTAATGAGGGAGAAGAGGAGCTTTTGACATAGTAGAAACACAAGTTCAGAGTGAACTGTCTGTGCTCCTCATTTCCCTGGCTGAGAAGTCTTTGGAAGTAATTCCAAAGCAGGAAACTACAAGACTGCCATCATTACAGCAGCTTCAAGCTGCTGCAGTGGCAGCAGTACAAACATCATCTTTTCTATTGCTTGGTGAGGTTCACATGTGAGGCTTTACTCAAAAATGAGCAATACAAAATCTCCTCCTACATGGATGGGAACACCATGGTAACAACAGCCAGAGAGGGGGAGGAAGTATTGCTTTTTATTAAAGAATAAAAGTGAAGGAGCTAGAATCACATTACAGCTCTGCTAAGCATTAAAGACTTGCTACCATGCCACACAAACTGCAGAGCTGACAGTGTTCAATGAGTTGAGTCTAAAAGATCAACATTTGCACAGAGAAGAAAACCATTTCCTGCAGTGGAAGAATAGTTTCTTGTCAAAGTTTCCACGTGTCATTTGCATAAACACTCAAACCACCTTCTCCACACAGTAATAAGTTGAATACTCTTAAAGTGAAGGCCAAAAGATGACTTGTCAGTCAATTATATGTCTGTACAGGAAGGTAAATGGGAATTCATACAGTTGGAGCCCACTCTCTTTAAAGTCACATTCTGACTTTAAATCCGTACCTCCAACCACGAACATTAATATCCTAGTTTGGTCTAGAAAAATATTCTTGTCACCTGTTTCAGGCTGACAACCTCTTATGCCAAGTCAAATTCTTTTGCAGTCCCTTAACACTTGTTGCAAAGAACTGAACTTCATCACAGGATTTAGCAGCTGTGATACAAGAAATTTCCAGAAGAATTGATTTTACATGATAAGGGAAGAAGTAGAAGGAAGTCTTTGCATTAATTACACCGTTAAAATCTCAATACCTCCACATTGCAATAGAGATGGATAGATTATTTTAAAAAATCCCTTCATTGGAATGTTTGCATTTGTAAGACAGTCCAAAAGCATCTGCCTAGTCTTGATTGCTTACCTGAATTCTCCAAATTTTAGTAAGCTCATCTAAAGATAATTTACTGCCCAGCAGTTCAATAATTCCCTTTATACGATCACAGTATTGCGCTTGGTCTATATTACCTGTGAAACAAAGAAAGGCAACTCAGTGAATATATTTCAAACACTATTAGATACATTAAATTAATATAAAAGAACTAATTCTTTGAAAAGAGAACAAAGCTATCTTCATTTGGAAAGCCTTTCTTTTCTGTTACAGACAAATATCAGTACAAAGAAAAAGAACAAGGCTGTTTCCATTTTTATTTTGTTTTGTTTCATACATCTGATAGCACACCTACAGAATGTTACTACTTGGGGAGAAAAACACCTCTTTTCTCTCTTTTTTAGAGGCTAACAATATACAAACTGAGTGTAAAAAGCCCCAGGTACAGCAGAAGACATCTGCAGAAATGTCAAACAGAGGACTAGATGATAGTTACAGAATTTGTAGGATCTTACTTTATTTTGGAGACAACAAAAACCTCGAACTCTTTGGTTAATAATGCTGATTAAAATGTACTGAAAGGGAGAGATGAGGTTTTTAATTTTAAGTCAAAGCACGTGCCAAGAGACTTTGTGAGAATTGTTACCTTCCAGAGCAATCGACAGGACTGAATTCTCCACGAGCCAATTTAGCAGTCGGTCTGTGTCTATTGCATTCTTCACTGACTTGGACACAGTGCTGTCCTCTATTAATTTCGTTACCTAAAAATTGCAAAATGTAAGATTTTAACAAAAAAATCCCACCTGCATCATACACACACACACACACACACACAGAGTGAAATCTATTCAAAAAGGCTCATGATGAAGCTTAAGTGTGAATCCCAAAATATTTTGAGTACAGAAGGTGTTTGGGATTTTTTGGGTTGGTTGTTTTTCGCGGGGTGTTGGTTTTTTAATTTTTTGTTTTCTAATATGCCATTTAAAGGCAAATTCCTAACCAGAAACACCATGTCATCAGTCTCTGATGCAGCAGAATCTTATTCTCAGTCTGACACAGAAAAGCTGGCCTGTGCTGCCAGGTATTTTTCTACAGATATGCCAGAAGTAGGTTATCTCAGGCTTCGGCTTGTTACACTCAAATCAGTGTCCTACTTTTTATCCAATACTGAACTGATACAGGCTCCTCACTTGAGGGAGAAAGAGCACATTTCTGCCAGAATCTTCAAAAGCTGCACTTTTATAAATTCACCACGGATACACAGCATTTATGATTAAGAACCAAACAGCAATGAGGTTTAACATCGCAATATTCTCATAAATAGAGAAGGAAAAAAGCAGAAGAGATGGACTCTGAAACACTACAACTGTAATAAAAAATACAATACAAAATGCTACAATTATGTAGTGCAATGACCTGATATGAGTGGACTAACACATCAATATAGGTTTAAGCCCCATTTGGGGTTTTTTCTGTTTTCTTTCAGGGAAAGGAGAAAAATGAGATATACCACAGGATGCTCAGGATTATCCCAGAGTGAATATTCAATGAATAGCACAGACCACTACTTATAAATCAATCTAAAATTGCATTTCTTAGAATAGGGCACTTCTCAAACTGTGCCTAACTGGGAGGCCTTGCAGTGGCTACTAATACTATAAACAACTCCTGTTACATTAACTTATTTTGGTGGTTTTTTTGAACTGAGCTTTTGCTAAGGCAACATAACTCGCAAGGAGATATTGCGCCATCTCTTTTTTTTAAAGCTGTGGTTTCAGTGGCTTATTAACTACCCATCCCACCTAAACACATGCTTTCATGCATGCACACACAGACAGACAAACAGCCAACCTACTTCTTTGAGGGAATTCATTTTTGCACTGAAGTGGGGGGATTTCAACATGCGCAGCAGAATGTCCAGCCGCAAGTCATCGACCGCCGTCACCAGGTCAGGCTGGAAGCGCATACACAGCAGTTTGATCCCAGACAAGAGCTCAGGGATACTCACCAGCCTCTGTTTGAAACAAAACAACAACAAAAAAAGGGATAAACAGAGGCATTGGTATTTTTGCTATTCCGCTAGAGACGTCAGTGACTCACAAAGAGTAGGTTTAGTGACCAAACAGAGACTGTTTAATCAAAACACAGTACCTGGTACATCTGAAAGTATTACTTGTACAGTAGAAATTTTAAGATAATGAAAGCTTTGGTTAAAGCTTCAGATTTGGTAGAGTAAATTACTCTCCTTTGGTTCACCAACCTATGAATACTTTCTTGTTTAAAATTAACAATTTAAAACCAAGTAAAAAGTCAACACAATTTAATAGAACTGAATGCCAAATTCAGAGTAATGCAGGAAGTAGCCACAAGTTACACAGAGACTTTACTACCAAATTCTCAGAAGCAAACAACTAATGCTATATGAATTTAACAGACTGCAAGACAGTAAATATCTTTGAGTCAGAGAAGTGAGCATTCAGCATGCTGCACAAGGGGACCAACAAAACCAAAAATTTGATAGCAACAGTGGCAAAATACTTTAAAAAGGGTCATAAACCAGGTATTTACTGAAAAGGGTATTGAATGGAATTGGGTAAGTGCATTCTCATTATGTCATTCAGTCAGAATTCAGAATAGGCTGTATTCTTGCCAGTGAGAAGAAAGCTCTTGTTCTAGTTTACATTGACAGCATTTTCAAGACACGCAGGAAGTTCTTCCTAAATATTTAATATGTTAAACATTACCTTGTCTTTCAAGTCCTTCTCTTCTACATTCTGTACATATTTAATCATTTTATGAATGACTGGATCCAGCATGGGCTAAAGAATGTGAGAAAAGGCATGACAATCATTTTAATGTTTCCTGAAATCAACTGAATTACTCGAAAGACACGACTGCAGCAAAAGAAAATACTCAGCTGGAATCTCACCATTACCTTAGACATAAAGCAACACCTACAACAAAGATAAAATGATCCTAGTAGCTATGCTCAGGAAAAAAAAGCAATTAGAGCAAGAACCCATTTCAGACCACTGTAATGCAGGTTTGCAAAAAGAGACAGACTGACTGCCCTCTAAAAACACATCAGTTATTAGGTGCATGTGCCTCTCTTACTCCCAAGGGCTTCTAAACTACATCCTCTTCTTACAGTTACTTAAGTCAACAATTTTTGGTNCATGTGCCTCTCTTACTCCCAGGGGCTTCTAAACTACATCCTCTTCAAATAAAGTCTTTCAGTTACTTAAGTCAACAGTTTTTGGGGGTGAGGGCAGGAGTGAAGCCTGGAGTACATTTGCACACACAAAGAGATCCTGGTGAATTTTTTTTCCTGTACCTCAATTTTTGCAGTGTAAACTTTCATATCCATGTGCCAGAAAGTTAAACTAAAAGCAAAATCCATCCTTCAGGCTGGATTCTTTTCCCACATGGTTTCTACTGCTGAAACTTACTAATGGCAGTGGTAAAGCTTCTCACTGCTGCAGATGTAGATACATGACTACAGATGATTGCTTGGAAAATGAATCTGAACATTGTCTGAGCCCTTTATTCATCACTTCAGGATGCTCCAAATGGTTCTTGTACTTTCTGCAATGTGAGCTTTGAAGGCTTTTCAAATTAGTCACCAGTTTCACACCAACACACTTGGAAATTAATTTTCAGTCCTCTTACAAGTCATAACAAAGACATTTTACCTGTACTACAGAAGAGTTGAGATATTCTGCACAAACTCCAAATGGTTGAACTAATGCAGAGATTGCCTGAAAGAAAGACAGCAAGTATTTAGGCGCATAGTTAAGAATTTTTTTCATAGTTAGCAATCTATAGCTTAAAAGGCAAATGAAGATGAAAAAGTATTATTTATATCATATATTTCCAGTCATTTGCTATGATTGTTTTTGGCATGCAAGTCTTTTACAACAACACATGGTTTAAGAAAGATTTACTCCATGGCACACAGTAGAGTATGTACTATATATGATATATGGCATACAGTATGTGTTACATATTTTTGTCTGAAATAAAAAATGCCTTCCCAGTTTTCACTAAGCTTGGTCCTCTCATCACTCTGTTCAGTGTTCTCTGACGGATCCTGTTTCAGTCACAGAAATAAACAGACGGAAAGGAACATATCACATTTTGCTTGCTCTCTACAGCAATCAGAAGTGTGAATGCAAAATTTAAGGTTAAAGCCATATGGCAAATTTCTTTCCCAAAGCAGTATGTGGGAGAAAGCTTTTGTAAATGTGTCATATACATGTCAAGATCTCTTCAATGCATGATTTTAAAGTGGTATCTATTGTCAAGAAATTAAATGCATAAAAGCATTTGTTTGCCAATAAATAATATCAAAATCAGTTTCTTTTCACACTGGATCAAGAATTGTGGAACTGAGTGTGCAGCAGTGCAATCCAAGGCCCAAATTAAATGATGTTGACCCAGATTTCCTTCCTAAGCAAGCAGTTATTAATCATTAAACAAAGTCAAGTCAAAGTTTCTATTACAGAACTGGCATGTAAATCAAGGTTTTCTTATTCTTCTGTCAAGCTCACATATGAACCTATCTCTATATAAAGCAGAAAATATTGATACCCCAAGAAAAGAAGTTGAATTGCCTCCAAGTGGCATGTCCCTGAAAGCAGACTGATTTTGTACTGGGGGACAAGGTTCCAGATGACACAGTTTTTCTTTAGCCTCCTCATTCTCCAAAGCTTGAAAGAATTGGAAGTCTCCTGGATATAGGTTAGGAAGCTAAAACTAACCAAGTTAGACTTCACACCAAAAATAGTTTAGCTCCGTTGAACCAGTCAGTTTTAAGACACTGCTCTTGAAAAGTTGTTTAGGATTAGACACTGTCTGTCTTCCTAGGGTTTTTCTTCCTTAAAGAGTGATCTCTGCAATAAATGACAGAAGTCAATTCACTTGCAGTTAAATGCAGCTATTGGTGCAGTAAACAGAAAACCAGGGACATACTGGTGAACATACAATAAAACTACTTTGATTGATGTCTAACCAGAAGGCTGAATGCTAGCAGAAAGGTACACTAATTTTTCCTCTTTTCTGTGAAGTCTTAATTGCTTTTCAGTCAGAATTCTTATGTACAACCTCATTTGACCTCCAGCCTGACAGCACTTCTCCAAGGCTCTGTGGGAGTGTTGCTCTGGTACCAAAGAAAAGGTAAAAGCACTGCCAAAAGGGACACTGCTGGTTCTACACGAGGGTAAAATGGAAAGGGAGAAGCCTCATGACAGAAGGTGGACTTACCCCAAGTTCAATATCTTCAGAATTGAGTTTGGACTGAATTGCTGAAAATCCACCCAACTCTGCAAACTGAAATAAAATAATGTGTATTACACAGTGAACTACAGTATTTGATCTTTTAAATAAGAGATTATAGAAAATACTCCACTGACAGTTCCTGAGATGCCAACAAGTGTCCTTTAGCATGGAACATCCCATCCAAAAACAGCTTTATATTTTCATGGGAATTCAGAGGCATACTGGGGAATGCAATGCAATTATCCATGGTAGCAGGGTTTAAGCATCAAGCCAGAATCTCTGTCTTGAGTAAAAATGGACATAGGGAAGAAAGGTAGAGCACATACAGCAACAGCTGACTGGACTGGCACTTTTGCCTGGGGGACCTTTGATAGCAGCCTCAGCTGGGCTCTCAAATTCCTCTAGTCACAGATACCATGTTAGGGTAAAGGTGCTCAAGGGAGAAGGCAGCAACTCAACAAGCTTTATTTTACAAGGCAGGATTAAAATCTCAAACTATTTTTTTGTGGTTGTCAGAAAAGTGAGGAATGAACAAACAAGTCAGGGCAAGGTGAAGTGAGGGGGAGAAGAAATTATCTCTGAAGACCAATGAATTCAAGTGACAAACAACAATTCTGGTTTATATTTACCTACCCTGTTTACCAGATCCACCAGCCACCCATGAGGTTCCTTGAACAATAAGAAGAGGAACAAATTAGCAGCTGCAACATCAATGCTAAACATTTGTCCTCTGAAACAGACATTTGGGCAGACACCTTCAGTGCATTAACCCACAAATTGATACACTATTACACAAATCAAACAATGTTTGTAAGAGCTCCTGCACAAAGTAGCTGGAGCTCTGGTCGGTTCTCATGAGCATCATCCTGTTTTGGACTCTGCCTGACATCACTGGCCATGTGCTGTGGCAACAGATCACATTGTGGCTGCTGACTCACAAGCAACTGTATTTATAGCACTGTAGCAGTGTGGAACAGTACTTTCCCAAAGCAGCAGATGTAGAATTTTCTTTCTACGGCCACAAACTTGTTTCCTGAAGGAGAAATCAACTCCACTGATGCCGTTTTGGACCCACCCATCTGGAACAACGGTGACAAGACAATGCAAACCTCAAAAAGTGCCTCCTCGCCAGTGAGTTGAAGATGTTTTATCCTTGTCTGTCAGAAAACCCTGAATTCTCTACTAGAACTGAACACTTGGAGTTATCCTGGTCATTTCACACTCAACAACCAAACAGATGTCAGTCTTTAGATACACAGATCCAACCCGTTGTGTGCTTCATGTCTAAAGCAACACACAGATTGTTGTGCTACTTTAGACATGAAAGTACATCCATTTCTAAATGTAGCCTCTAACAGAGAATTGGAACAATTTGAGAGCACAAATTAATGTCTACAGACCAACATACACTCCACATCTATTTGCAATAATTCTTGGTGACATATTTAAACTTGGTGTTACAAATACCTACTAAACAAATAAGATTATCTGAAACAAAGATATCCACCCTAAAATTAGTTTTTAGGGCATGGCCATGCTTACCTTCTGAAAAGTGGATATGGGTGAGACAGCATGCATGTTCCCCTCCCCAAAGACTTCTGCCCAGTTTCTCTGGCACACCTTCATTCGATTCTTGAAATGATATTCATTGTCGGGGTTAAATGCCTTGAAAGAAAAGCCCATGGCAATGAACAGGTGCCTTATGCCAGTTTCAAAACTTATCTTGATAATATTTGATCGTTTCAGCTGAGCATTCTCCTGGCTGATAGTTAAAGATCTAGCAAAAAATAAAGCTGAATACAAGCCCCCAGCTCCTGCCTCTCAGTTCTCATCATACAAAGCATTTTGAAGCCTTTATTCTGTACAGACAATATCCATAATTATGTGAGCCAGAGGTCCATAAAACAGAGAACTGAACACAAAGTATCAGTTTAAAAAAATAAACAGCAAAATGACAAAAATGTGATTTTTAAAAAAACCTGCTAGTTTACAGAAGTTTTGAACAGCACCTACCCCTTTGAATTGCCTACTGGACGTAAAATACCTGCAGCAAGCAATGGCTGTAGATTTTAAGACAATGAACTACAACTTAAACAGTTGGAAAAAGCATCAGCTGCATAAACACAAAAGGCCAAATACCCAGAGAGTAGAAACTGCATCAGAGAGTCAAATACCATTGTAAGCACACCAAGCAGGCCCACAGGGATAGGATCTTGTTTTACTCTTTCTGCAACCAGGTCCACCAGCAGCATGAGCATGTTGTAGATTCCTTCGTGGATTTCAGTTCCCCACTTGTGAACAGCGCTGGATGTCAACAGCTAACAAAGAAAAAAAACCCTAATTTTTTTAAAGTTTGAGCACAATCGCAAACAAGGACAAATTTATCAATTCCTGAGACTGTTTTCAGAATAAAAATGTTTCCTTGGAATGCACTCATCACCGTCTGGTGTGTTTTTCAGATGTTCTTTCTGCACTAATGGCTTAAGAGTTAATTCAATTTGTAAATCTGTGGAAGAACACCTTAAATCACAGCTTATGACAGAAAATAAAATCTATCAAAGTGTTTTCCATTTGCATGCACTAGTAGAGACCATAACCTTTGCAAAGAGCAGCTAATACGAAACTAATCTGTTTGCAGATTGAACACACAACTATTAAATCTTGAAACAGGCAGCCATAAAGCTGCACTGATTCAGCTGAGGTAACCATTTACCAATTCACATTTTTTGAGCAGCTTCTATTGGAAAACAAAGCACATGTACCAGGAGGAGAGAGAGGTATTCAATGCTGCTTCCACCTACTGAAACATGTTCTTTAAATCTGGTTTCGTGGTTGTTTATAAAGGACACTTGGCTGCCATCTGCAAATTTCATTTAATTTCTGCTGTGTCTGAACAGAAGCAGATGAAAAACTTAATAGTTTAAATACAATCACTTTTTGTACCATTAACAGAGTTTCTTGTAAATATTTCAACAAATTGTAATTCAGCACATCCTGAACTTAGATTTCTACAGATGATCCTTTTGGAGGAATAATATACCTTGTTTATTTCATATGCAAAAAATATCAAGTGATATAAAACTATTGTATATTAATATTAGTACCCTGATAACTAAATGGAAAAAGAATTTTTCCCTTAAATTTCTGTATTCCTTAAATGGAATTATATTCTCAGTATTTTAACACTAGGACAGAGTAACTTTTTAAGGGGTATATATGTGTTTTTATACATATGGTCTAAAAACTGGGCAGGAAATTTAGGCAGTACCTAAAGTGGATGGAATAGTGGGACATCAATTAGTTTGGGGAGCTCTATAGAGAAAATTCACAACAGCCCAGAGAAACACAGGGCATTGAGAACTGAGGTGAAAGATAAAATTCTAAATGGATTGTGAAAAGAATTTAGCAACCCTCAGAAGAAATAACAGAAAGAATAGTTAATGGAAATCTGACCATGAACTTGCCACCAGTGGCCACATCCAAGGGTCTTTAAACCTCTCTTTGGGCTCTGGTAATTACTACAGGGCTTTTCATTTAA
>VXBB01016993.1:701373-714806 GCA_013399915.1 Illadopsis cleaveri | reverse complement strand
GGGTGGAAAATTTCGTAGTTTTGGGGTTCTTAGAATAGAGGTAAATGGGGGACAAGATGGAGGATTTAGGGTGGTGCCCTAGGTTCTTCTCCTTCTCCCTAGGCCTCCATCTTCTGATGTGATGATGGCACAAGGTAGTTTAAGTGGATTGGGTCAAAGTAGAAATGACCCTTCTAGTATAGGTAGTAGGCATTGGCATGAAATTGTAAATAACAGACATGTAGTTTTCTATATAAGAGCAAAGCAACGCCCCATCGGGGGGCAGCTGCCTCGTGTCCCAGCCGCTGTTCAGATCTCGGCTGGGTGCGGAGAAAAGTGTGAGATATGAAATAATAAACAACACGAGAATCCTTGGAAAACAAAACCTTGAAGACTCCGCTTCTTTCTTGCGACGTGGCTCAGGGCTTTCAGAGGGCAAAGGACTTTTAACAATCTGAATCCCGGGTGAGAAACCAAACTCAAGAGTAAACTGCTACTGTTCCTTCATAACTAGCAAGCTTTTAAAGCCACAAAAAGCATGACTTGAAAGAACCTGTCTTCCAGAAGTAAGAATTAATTTCCCAATACCTTTTACAGCTTTTTCAAGCATTATAGCACCATAAGCAACTTGTAAACTTCAGAGTTTACAATTCATACATGACTGATGCTTCACAGCCTCCCTTGAAAACTGAATTAAAGCACAGCCTTTTAACACAGATTGGAAACAGAGAAGCAAACCAGAACCACTTAACAACTTCTATTCTTCCAAGAGATTACAACACTCCTTTAGTCTGCCATCAAGCATGACTGAAAAACTATCTCGTACTCTCAATTACACACCAGTTGTTGGGTGTGGTGCCTCCATAACACTCCTAACCCCAGCCAAAGTACTGAATAAGAAGAGTCAAATTCAGATCTAATGCAATATAAGCATTTCACCAGGGAAAAACAACCACTTATACAAGCATGGTACAGCAGAGATTGAGATGACAGCTTGCTTTTATGAATGGAAAATAACCAGCACAAGGAAAAAAGAGTCAGTAATTTAGCTCTGAAAAGATGTAATTCCCATGATTATTAGAACATAAAGAAACATGTGCACCACTTTTTGAAAAAAAATTAGGTAAACAAATTACTTTAGAGAGAAAGAAAAGAGATCAATGTTGTTTTTACAGCATTGGGTAGAACAGTTCACTCTTAACCCCTTTCCCAGAGATGTGATTGTTGTGCAGGGTGCAAATAAACAGCAGTAAGATTAAAGTGAAAGACAACTGCCCAACATTCTGCCTGTGACATCCTCTGAACAGACAATCTGTGTAATTGTGAAAGGGAACTTACCCAGTCTTGCCAGGTAGGTGGATGCAATTAGGCACTTGCCCAAAGACTCCTCCCGCTTGTAGGGTATGGACCAGTGATCTGTCAAAACTCTGCTCTCCAGTTCATACAAGTTGGTTGTTGGAAATTCAATCCCTTCACCAGAGCAATTCCCATTCTCATCATTTTTCTGTGGGTGAAAAAAAAAAAGTTCAAGTGAAACAGTTTCCTAGACACATTAAAGGGTTTAGAAAAGGCAGCCGTGCTTGTAACAAGCATGTCAAATTCTCAACCCTGAAGCTGCTTGTGTTTTTCAAGGTAGAATTTAATATTTCAATTTGAATTGAAGGGATTACATACCTGGATGTATTTCATGTAGGTGATAACTACTATGTTTACATAACTAATTGCTAACTAATTGCCTATTTAAGCAGCAAATCTTGTTTCATAGCATATCGGATCCTAGAGCCAGGTGAGAAGTACTTCCAGTCCCTGGGAGACTGTAGAGTACAAGTTTTGATCTCCATAGATCTGCACATTAATCCTCTGTTCAACAACTCCAGTAGAATAGGGGAATAGTTTACTCCAAGGGAAGTCCATTTCACACCATCACATTAGAAATACAGGATACTGTTTCAGTACATCAAGATTTTCTTTTACTAATAATCTAAAGAAAAATCGACATCAAATATAGTTGTCCAACAAGGTAATGTAATCATCCTTCTCCTGAAGTCATAATGACTTACTGGCAAATATTCTGGAAGGTAAGAGGGAACAGCCAAGCAGGTGACTGCAGCTAACCTTTACAGGTTTCCTTGCTAGTGGCACCATAGAGCAGCTGTTTCTGTGTACAGGACACAGAATTACCCCCTGCTCTCCACCAAGTGCCATATGAGGTAACTGCCTCAGCAGCGCCAAAGAAAGAGTAGACAAGTTATTCATTTATTTGCTTTTGTTTATTTTTTAACCTCCCATAGATGCCAGGTACCCAGTGTGTCAAAGAGTTCACATGGACTACCTTTCCCTGCCTCCAGAACAGCAGGCAAAGCCAGCAGGAGAAAGGACAGAATGTCTGGATCAGGTCTGGCAGCAAGCACGAGCCACCGTTGGAGACAGTGGAAAACAAGAGCAGTGATGGTAAGAAGATCCCACTGAAGGAGGGAAAGAAGCCAGGGACATGGAAGGAGGAAGGACAAGCAGGAAACACACTCAAAAGTAAAAACCAGACAGTGCCAGGAAAGTGAATGGAACAACTAGAAAGTAATAAACCAAAAGAAAGAATTGATCTCTGGAGGAGATGGTATACCAAGAATGAAATCAATGTGTGCACACAAGCGTGCTTCCAGCTCTCTCACTGCATTTGCTATTTGTAGGATTAGATCTCTTTTAAAAAAGTAAACGTGTCATTCACTTTCATAATGGTTCAAAACTATTAAGCCAAGGGAACAGCAATTGTGCAGAGCTTAACCTTTAAAGTTCATGGACAGCACGTGGGCTGGACTTACTAATGTTCCGGAGAGCAGCAGGACAATTTATAGGAACAGAACACTGCTTAGAAAAAAACCCCACATATTGGTGTTTGGGAAATAAAGTGCCACCTTTCTTCAACCCCCTACCAAACACTTAGTCCTCAGTCTGTCTTTATGGGAAGTTGTACTTTAGCAGACCTGAATATCAGCTCCTGGAACTGTGACCTGATCCAGCACTGTGCCTGGAAGCTGAATGTAATTCCCATCTAGCAAATGATGCCCTGTTTAAATATTTCAGGTTTGGGAGAAGGGATGTTTGAAAGCCTACATGAAAAGACACAAATTACACAGAAGTATTTTCTAGGAATTAAACTCTTAATTATACAGCTTCTGTAAAGAACACCCATGCAGAAAACAAAACCATTTCCTACAGAAAACAAGTGTGCAGTTACAAAGAAAATGCTCACAGTAACAGAGCGGGAGTGAACTTTTAGTATAATAAAGGCAGACTGAGTATAACATAAACACCCAATTGCTGGGCCTTCAAGGACTACAGTTCAGCCTTCAATTGTAGCCAAGGAAAGCAACATTTCAACAAATGTTACAAAAACAGAGCAACAGTTGCTTCACTCCCTGGAGGAAAAGGCACATTAAATAAACGCAGTGACAGCAACTGGTATCTTAAAAGGTACAGAATAGCAATGCAGACCTTCAACTGTAGCTGAAAAACTCCACTTGTTGTTCTTCTTTCCCATCTGCATCCAAGCAATGCTGCTCATTAGTTACCTGTTTCCACACAAGTGATTGCCAGGATCCATGACACAGAAATTCATATGGAAAGTGAAATAATTCATGTTGTTCACTGTACATTCAGCTCCCACATTATCATAAATTATGCTCAGAACACAACTGGACTGTTGCTAGATTGAGTCTACCAACAGTGCAGTGAAAAGGTGGTTTAACACAAAAAATGACTGTGGTATTTGGAATATTGCCCTAATTATAACGGGAACTATTTGCATTGAAGGAGCACGCTTTTGGCACTTTCCAGGAATTAGAGGCAATGAGGCTTCTTGCTTGAAAATGCTCTGCTACTAAAACCATGTGCAGAAAGTATCAAGTTCATTTATTAATTTTAGAACACATCCACATAGCTTCACAGCTACTGTGAAACATGTGACAGTCTCAAACACACACCCAGGCAGTTTAAAACCCAAATTCCCCTCCAAACCATTAATAAATTTAACACTCTGCATTTCTGGGAGATTACAGCTATGTTCACATTTTATTAGTGCAGACTGAGTTGTGTTTCTTAAAACAAATCTACTACAAGAAACAGTCTTTTTAAAGACTTACTGCATCTCTTTCATAATTAGTGTCTTTCTGCACATGAAAAAGGCCAAACTGTTCACCACCCAATTTTTAAATCAATTTGGGCACTGCTCTTTAAAGGGAGGGATTTATTACCAGCAGCTGCTGCAGCAAGGTGAAACATCAGCTCAGTTCTTGCATCATCTTTTGTTGGCTGGAGATCTGCACACAGATCTCACACTCCAACACAGCCTGGAGAACTCACTTCTCTGCTGACATTCACAAGAGCAACACAGCCCTGAACACGTATCCACAACTAATGCTCTGTAACTGAGGAGCTCAGGGACTGTCACTGCAAACTCTACTGACAAAGGCCCATGGAGGAAAGAAAAAATTTTGAAGAAAAATGGCATATGCGAAAATAAATAAGATAAAAGGCATGTCAGCCTCCCAAAAAGTGGTTTTCTGAATCTTGGCTTTGGGGAATTACATGGGGCTTGTTCGTTTATAAATAAATCTATATAAAAAGCTACCTCCCTCCCCTCAAATAGGTGACTTCAGAATGGTGTCTGCCAGCTGATGATGATCAGAATCAGGACTCTGCAATTCTGGCTGAACAGACTTAGCACTGGACCAGCCCCCAACATGATAAGGATTTGTAGGGATGTTCTTCCACAGAATAGCAAAAAGCAAAAGAAAAAAACCCAGCTCTATTGCTGGTAACCAATGGGTCATCCAAAGATAAACTGTCTAAAAGGCTGTTACAATCAGTCTTTTCTGCAGTGGAAGTCATGGTGCACATCATAAATCTGAGACTATTTCTGCAACTGAAATACTGAGACCAACCAACTTTTGCTGACAAACCTTTAATATAGTTTTCCACACCTTCTGATATATCTCTTATTGCACAAAAGCCCTGAAGATCCCCTCATTCTAACAGTCTTGGCTCCTCTGGCTTATTTTCAAGGTGTGAAAATGCAGTTATGGCTAAATACACATACAGGCTCCCAGGAGAAAAACCCTCACAGGAACAGGCACAAGCTCAAGATTCCCTCTCTCTAGGGACCTGGCACGTCCCAGATTTGCTTGCAAGGCTGAATAAACAAAAACTGTCCAACATCTGATCAATAAAGCATTGCTTAAATCTGTAGCATAAAACCTTCTATTGAAGAGTAACACAGAACAAAGATTAGCACAAAAAGTGAAATATGAATTAACTGTAATTGCCAAAAGGTCACAGTTTAAAGCTTCAAAATGTATTCATGCAGTATTCAGCTAATTAACTCATCAAACACTGTTTAACTAAAGCCTCTGACAGTTCCCATACCAGTCACTTTACATAAAATAACAAGGAGTTTAAGACTTGTTTTGATTCTAATTGGCAGCCTTAATAATGAAATTACAGTCAAATTATAATATAAATTCGTTAATTTGATTTTGATAGGAGGCTACCAAAATCTATTATCACCATAGCTAAGTCACATTACATGCTCTTGAATCCAGTATAACTCAGGAAACAAAACCCCAAAGTCACGTTTGTTTCAACAAGCAGCAGGACCAGACTTTCTAAGACACCAGCAGACCAAGCAGTTAGCTCCACATCGTGCCTCTCTAGTAAGTGATTTTCACAAAATAACCATCATTTTATAGCCAAGAAAGCAGATTTTTGAAGTTTCATTGCATTGTTTAAAAAAAAACAACCACAAAACCTTGTTACTATGTACCTACAAACAGGACAAAGTTTAACTGCTCTGAAAAGCAGTAACGAAAAAAAAAAGCATAAAGCCAGAACTAGCAGACAATAATTTTAGGTTCACCTTTCAGTTTTTTATCACAGACATAGTCAACATAAAGAAATCAATTTTCCAACGCTACAGCTTTTTCAGCTGTCAAGTGTCAGCAGGGATGCTCCCCTGTGCCACAGCACTCGTGTACCACTCACAAGTGTTTGCAGAGCACTGCAATGCTCAGGTGGAGGCAAGGTGAGAGAAACACATCAAATACCCATAAACACAGTGCATTTCTCTGCTCTGATGTACTGTGCCCATCAATTTGTGGGAGAAGCTATGAATCCTCAAGTCATGACCTGACAGTCCCTCCACCTGCCAGACTTTTGATTAAAGCAGCTTTTACTTTCACGCCTGGATGTCAAACCTTTTCTTCTTTTAATTAACTCCTAAAAGGGGGATATTCTGTTACCTAGAACTGAAACACAAGTGTAAGAATTCAAAGCCTTTCAAATAACTCAAAGCCACCACCTCGCACTTACACATAAACACTAAGAACAAGGTACTGAATGTTTTAAAAAATTGTCACACTTTCATACCTGTAACTATTTACTTTTTATAAACTGGTATTCCAGATGGTTAAAGAACTTTCAGCTCTTGTTAAGTGGCAGATGTGGGAACAAAATTGCAGAGTATTTCCTAGTTGCCTGTTCCTGCACTCAGATTCAACCCATTGGACTCACACTGCTAAGAGCAAGCTTAGTATCCCCTTGTGAATATGTCAGTATTAGTAAGACTTAAAAAATGGTGTCATGTATGGAATTTCCATATTATGTTTCTTATCTGGCAATAAGAAAACCCACTGTGATTTCTGGAATGTTTTACTGACAAACAGACATTTACTTGCAAAGTATTGTCACAGTTTTTAACTGTTTTAAGTCCTAAAGAGATATAGCTTGAATTTCCACACAGAGAAACATATTTGGATGCAAAAATTTTAAGTGCAGCAACAGATAGAAATGGTTTTTGTTGTTTATGTTCTGCTAAGAGAACATAAGCTTGTTGGTGAGATACACAGATGTTTTGTTTTGTTCTTTTTTCATAGAAATGAAGCTCTTAAAATTTCTACTATGGACTACTTTGCACAAACAAATGCAGTCTTGTCACAAGAAAAAAATGCTAGTATTTTGTCATGCTAATATAAAAGAATGATACCAGTCTACTACTAAAGGAAAAGAAATGCTCCTTTACAGACTCTGCCTAACTGAAGTTGATCTGGACTCCCATCCCATCATAGAGATGCCCTAAGAAAAACCCAATTTATTTAGTGAACTTTCTCACAGAAGGTTTTTGACACTGACCTTAACTGAGAGCTGCACAAGGTCACCATCAAGGATGTCTATTTAGACTAAACCCTTAGTAGCTGTAAAGGATTATAACAAATTATAACCACAAAACCCCTATGGCGTCACCTTCCTTCTGCCTCCCGTGTCTCACAAGCAAGAGCTGTGTAAGACTGGGAATAAGAACACAATATTAATTTGAAAAATAAAAATAAATTCAGCAAAGCTGAGAATTAACTCAAGAGTTTCTGAAAACATGGGTTGTACTCTCTCCCTGATTTCCAGGGTGATGGTGTGATGTTACCAGGCAATACTCTCTGAGGTACTTGCCTACTTGTTCAAAGATAAACACAGTCCTGAGCATCACAGCAAAACGAAACAATCGAGGCTCTGTAAAAATAGCACTTGAATTAAAACCTCCATTTAACTTCAAAAATACAAGGAGCCTCTTTGCCCTTTTATACAGCTATTAGCACAGTATTGAGTGAAATCTGAGGCAGAGATTCACTACAACCACTTCTGGCAACTAAGTTGTAGGTGATAAGTATTTGATAAGTTGTAGGTGAGCGAGAGGTCATGGAAAGCACTGTTAGGAATGCCATTCATAAGGAACCAGGGAAAACACTTATCTTCCATGTGTTTTCACTATTGTCTGTGGATATATTTAACAACTTACTCCATTAGTGTAGCTACAAACAGCCAGACTTGGAGTCAACACCACTACTCCTCCCAACCCTTGGGTTTTCATAAGCACAAAACCTCATGCTTGTTCCCAAATAACTCAGAATAACTTGGTGTGATATCAGATAAACATTGTGCTTTAAAACAATAAAACAATGAATCACAAACGCTTAACATTTCAGTACTTAAAATTAAGTCAATACTTGTGTCTCCCTTTGCCAAAACACCAGGAATTAATAGAGGAGTGCTACAGAACCACAACATAAAGTATTTACTGTAACATTTTAGTGACCAAAGGTCAGACTCTGGAAAGGAAAATTAATTCAATAATGCTGCTAAACAGTCATCTATACTTCCGTTCTACTGATGTATAGTGAAACGGAAACCAGAACTGACAAAGCAGCTGATTCTGACAGCGTGTAGTTCCAAAATTGTGACATTTCTGAAAAAAATCTTTAAATCGTTTTTAAATCTCAAGATCGTTTTGCTGGGCATCACAAAAGCCAGAACTGTTGTAAAGTAATGGGAGGAAGATCAAGTGGCAAGAAACACTGGGAACATCGGCTTTTAAAACGATTTTTTAATTTGGCCCCTGAAACATATATACCAAAGGCTATTCGTATAGCAGCACAAATAGTGTTTTTTTCAAAATAAAGGCTTACAAAAGAAACAGGCACTTCCTCTTTGCCCTCCTCATACAAAGAGCTACTGTTCCTTAATCCAAAAGCAATCCAAATGATTTGCTGGAATTAACTTCTAACACTGGCTAATTTGTTTTTATTCTCATTCTTCCTCAGTATTTCACTTCCTTATTAAACAGCTGCCACAGAATAGCACTGTAAACCGGGAAAATGACCAAAAAATGCTTCCAGAGGACATTATACCAGAGACACTTCCTGCCCAGCTGAGAATTTGGCTGCACAGAGCTGCTTCCCACCTTCACTGACCCTGCAGGCATCACCTTCAACCAATGAATCAGTAATTACAGAGTGCTCCTCTCAATCCAGCAATTACTCTAACGATCACATTACATGATAATGACTTTGTGAGCAATTCAAAACAAAGCTTACATTTAAAATTAACCAGCTGCACCTCTCAGTATCACCCCTACTTCCCTAACTTCATGTAGCATCTCTATTAGTCTGTGTTATACCAAGAATGAAACCCAGAGTATTTTCTTTCAAATGCTTTCAAGGAAGTGTTAATGGAATCAGAATATAGAAAGAGGTTCCACACCAGGGCCACTCATTTTTGAAAACAGTGATGCTGAAAACCAGGAGTGCTAAAATACTAATTCCACTTGACACTCTGATGGCACCCAGCCAAGGACTCGATGCCAGAATCCACCACAGAGCTTTATTTGATTGCTTAATTGTTTTACAAGGCCGATTCGTTGACAAGCCACACTGTACAGCTTCCACAGGAGAATGCAAGAAATACTCACTTTTGCAAAGCTCAAGACCACTTACAAGAGAGGAGACTGACTTTAAATGTGCAGAATTGTAGTGTGAAATCCATCTAATTTGCTTGAAGGCTAAATACCTTCTTTGTCTTTAAATAAATACAGCTCCTTCCATTCAAAGATCAAAGAACTTCACAAGCCTAACGTCCACGGTTCTCCTAATAAAGCACACCCCATTATCCTAATTTTACACATTAAAAGCTAAACCAGAGGTTAAGTTACACACCCACCGTGACACAGCACATCTGTGGCAGAACTGCTTTCAGTCCTGAGCTTTAATAATGAGGAGAGGTAGGGTTTGAACACCACAATTCTGCAGCATGACTAGTGAGAATGTTCCTGGCACTGGCACTCACATAAGTCGCTGGCCTGTTTTTTTTTTCTTTTTTTCCCAAAATCCCTTCTCTCACAGTCAAACAGCACCTCAAAAGCAATCTTGGACAAGTTTTATTATAAACCTTACCTAGTAAAATCTGACATGTGTGAACTTTTGATCCAGTTCAACTAAAAAGACATAAATCAAAAGAGCACATGCTGAAGGGGACAGGAATAGCCGGGGGGTAATATAATCTGTTCATCACAATTTAGCCAAAAGGTCACAGTAATGGCTCTCAGAAGCTGTTTGAAAAGCAAATTAAGATTGTTTTAGTGAAGGTTATACAAATGACTGGTATATGTTTAGTATTTTTACCTGCCTCTCCCCAAAATTTCAAGTTCTCCGGTCACAATCCCCACATTTGTTTAGCCTCCTCTTCTCCACCCCACTCCTCTCAAACTCATTAAAGCCAGGAATTGTGGCACTTGTGGCAATTCTTGGACACACTGACAGACGTTGTCATCACACCAATTTATAGTCTTGTTTTAAATTATAAGGATTTAGCAGCAGTTCATAAAGCAGCTTATCTGTCAGTCAGATGAAGAGATGAGCATAGCATCCTTCACCCGCCTCCCTCAGCACAGAATCACACCGTGACAATCTGCATGTTGCCTAAGGAATAAACACAGAAACCCCACATTCTTGCCAAATGGCAAGATTTACTTCTGTCAACAGACATAAACATAGAAGTTGTGTCAAACACACAAAGTCACCACTTGGAAAAACAGGTGACCTCAGTCTGTCAGTGTGGTTTGGTGCCACAAAGGGCAAAATTTCCAACCAGCTGTAAACCTCAAGTTGAACTCCCTGTGGTTTCAGAAGACTGCACAAATGAACTGAAGCCCCCTTTGCACTTCCAAGTTTGTCTGGCCTTTTCCTTCTGAGGAGTTAAGTGTGATCATGCTACCAGCATCAATGCCAAAGGCACGCCACAGCTATTAACCTAAAACAGAAGCAACTGGGAAACACCAGCCCCCGAAACTGAAGTTTTAACCTCATGAAATTGAAATTTGTGTACATCTTCACCTCAAGGCTCATACAGAAAGCACAGGGCATATGTTGGGCCAGTTCACAGCAGCTATCTTGCTTCTGAGCCAGTTACTCCACATTCAGGCTTCTTTAACACTTTCAGATAGCCCTGAAGACCAGCAGTCTGGACCTCTGAAAGAGGATTTACACTGATTTTTAAAATCTTATCTAAACAAAACATGTTTTAACTAGTATGATATGTATCTGGTTGCTGTGCTCCTCTTAAAGAAAACCACTAGACAAGCCTTTCTTTGATCCACATGAATGCTGAACAGATTCTAACATTATGTAATAGAGACCAAATAAGCATATGCAAACATAATGGATTCATTACTGATTAGCGAAAATGTAAAGTGTTTAATCATTCATAGAACTATTCTTATATGCATGCTAAAGTGTGCTCAGCCAAAAAAAGCATGTAAATTCAAAGTACAAACCTGTTAATACGTGCCTTGAAGAATGACTGAAGTATTCTTGTTATTTTTAAATTATAACATCTAATCCTAACTTTTGTTCATGAAGTGTTAGACTGGAACATTTTACTCGGGGGAAAATTTCTAAGAATTCTTCTCCTGTGATTTATCTCCTCTTTATCTCCTGTTACTGATGTATAAAATCCAGAAATCTAACACACCACTTCTTCCCCACTGAATAAAAGTTAAAACTGGTATTATGAAGAGAAGGAGGAATACACACTCGGAGAGCTGTTAGAAAGAGAGATGATACTGAGAGGAAGAAAACCAGAAATAACATCTGAATTACCACAAGACAGCATGGGGTACAATATGTTTCACCATAATGTGTACGACTACAATGAATAATATAGCTGCTTCTGCAATGGCTTTCTGGACAGCTTCATATGCCATAAACTTCTGCTGAATGGAAAACTACTGATTAACCTGATTAATTACTGATTAACCACTTAAAGAATAGCTGTAGCTTATTAAATGTAATGCTAGATTACAGCTGACAAATAAAAAAACCCCAAGAACTGATCACATATCACTTTCCTCCTTTCATAAAATGTATGACAAAAGGTGTTAAATTGTACTGCAGTGTTAGACAAATATGCACAGGCAACAATTCCAATCTCATGACTTCTATAGATGTAACTCTTCTATTACAAAAATACTGTATTGCATACACGTGCAGAAGTTGACAGATGCTCATATGCAAATGAATCCAATTACTAAATTGAGGCATGAATTTATATAAAGTTTCATGCAGAAAGACACCTCAATCCTTCTGAAATGCCTGCTCTGTGCAGTGATTTACCTACACTGAAATGTTTTGACTTCCCTCCTGTGGGTTAAAAAGAACACAAGCCAGAGCAAACAAGAACATGAGTGGCAAAGGAAACTATTATAAATCGTAAGTAAATTTGATCAGAAATACAGGATGAAGTAATGGGGGGGGCGGGAGAATCCTCTGAGAGTTGTCAAAGTGCCATTTGTGATGGAAACGAGAGCAGGGAAAAAAAGTGCTTCTCTGAAGTTTACACTGACAGCTTCTCTTGAAATGTCACACTGACAAGCCAGACCGTCCCAGCTATAACTACATCCAATCCAAATGCCAACAAGAACTCTCATTCACTCTCAATCCTTCACAAGGAAAGGTTGGAAACCAGTCCCCTGGCACTTCAGTCACGGAATTTACAGAGCAGCTCTGTTTCTGTGCGGCACACGTGCCATCCCACGGATCACCTTACTCCACAGGCACACATCAGCAGCTCAGAGGAGCTCAGGATGTAACCCAGTTAACTCAGGGAGCAGGATCACCTATCTTTATTCCGCAGGGCTGGACGTCAATACGCCGAGGCTACGGATATGGGTGATCTGTGCAAGTGTAGTTACGCACCAGATACGCCCATGGATTCCTCATGAGTGTATTTATAGACACGTACACATGCATGCACAGAAAGGGAGCACTTTTCTGGCACAGAAAACCCTCAGGATACTCTTCGCTGGAGCCTGGGAGGGTACACAAGGTTCCCTGGTTTTATTCACGAGCTTAAGCATCTGCTCTTGACCATTTCTTGAGACAGAGGCTGCGCAAGGTGGCCCTTTGGTATCACACAGAGGGGTTTTCTACTGCTCTCACCCCCACGAGTCCCACAGTCTGGACACTAATAACAACTAGCTCTTTTCTTATGAGCACTCTGTGAAGTTTTGGGAAAAAGACCAGGAGGAGAAGGCTTTATAGGAATGCATTACAAGACTGTTCCAGACAGCAAGAAGAGCACCATGAGCGTATCTGCTGGCTGAAGGGTTCAGAGTTCTGGAAGGGGATGGAAGAAGGAGAAAGGCAAACAAGGAGGAAGGAGAGAACCTGAGAAAGGCTGACATTCTCCAGCACTTCGATCTACTTCAGTTTTATTTTAGATCACAGCCTTAAGTTATGAGTTTAAGCTCTGTTCTGAAAAACATTTGACCTCACTGCGTTCCTATTTCAGAACTTACGCTCAGCTTATCCAAATAAAACTGTACGTAAAGTCATACCCACACTGCGCTTTCCTTCACATTGTGCAAACAGTTAAAAAAAATAGACAGCCCTTAGTCACCGGGATTATGCAAGAAGGCACAAGAAGGGGAGCGAAAAGCAGAGCCCTACGGTAGCCACAC
Source organism: Illadopsis cleaveri (assembly GCA_013399915.1). Lineage (NCBI taxonomy): Eukaryota > Metazoa > Chordata > Aves > Passeriformes > Timaliidae > Illadopsis > Illadopsis cleaveri. Next base: position 701,494 of record VXBB01016993.1, on the reverse strand, counting down.
ATTCCTGGAATGCCAAGGAAAACCCTGGGTGCGCTTCACCTTGCAGCGATCGCAGGGAACGGGCTCGGGAGCGCGCCGGGCGGGCGGCAGGCAGGGAATGCGGGGGGACGAGGAGGCCCCG
>VXBB01016993.1:595824-701074 GCA_013399915.1 Illadopsis cleaveri | reverse complement strand
AGATGGGAACGGGATGGGCTCGGGAACGGAGATGGGGATGGGAACGGGAACGGAGAGGGGGACCGGGACGACGATGTGGACCCTAATCGGGACCGGGGATGGGGACTGGGACGAGGCTGTGGACCAGGATTAGGACTCGGGATGGGGACCGGGACCGCGATCGGGATCAGGACGGGGACCGGTGCCGGGACCTGGCGGTGCCTCACGGACTGCCGGGGATGGGATGTCGGGGATGGGCAGCCGGGGATAGGCTACCAGGCCCGGCCTCCTGCGCCTGCCAGTGGAGCCGCCGGTAATTCCGGCCCCTATCCGGGGGCAGGTGCTGGTAGCGCCGTGACAGCGGAGCACGACAAGCCAAAGCGCAGCCGCTGGGAGCTTGAGGGCAGGAGCGAGCGGCAGGGCTGGCGGGGGGCAGCTGTGCCCTTGGCTGAGGGAATGGGGTCGGTTCTATGGCCAAGCCAAGTCCCGACAGCTCCTGCCCCTGGAGTGGCGGCTGGGAGTACAGTGGAAGTGCTGGGACGATGCTTTGGCTCCCGCGAGCACCTCGTGGAGTTACTGGAATTACATTCTTGAAGCATATATTATTAGGAAGAAAGTCTTCCCTGTGAGGGTGGTGAGGCCCTGGCACAGGTTTCCCAGAGAAGCTGTGGCTGCCCCATCCCTGGAAGTGTCCACAGCCCGGTTGGACGGGGCTTGGAGCAGCAGCCTGCGACAGTGGAAAGTGTCCCTGCACATGGCAGGAGTTGGATCCAGATGATCTTTAAAGTACCTTCCAACCCCAGCCATTCGGTATATACACAAAGAAGCAGAGTACAACCATGGGGAAAAAAAAAAATAATCTAGTGTCCAAAGCAGAGAGAAAGTTGTATATATTCCTTAAACACTCTTAGTGAACTCTTGTTCTGCACAGAAGTCAGCAGATCTGGATCTCCTGGCACTCTCCCAGTATAAATGGCAAAGTTTATTACCTCATTGTAACAATGTATTTTCTGTATCCAGAGAAGAGGAGGAAGGAGGAAGCAGATAAAACATTTGTCAAGATCAGTGCTGGTATCTGCACATAAACATTTGGTTTTGGAGGCTCATGTTTTCAGGCAAACTATTTTGTGTTAACAGTGACTGACTCCGGGGTTAGGAATCCAGAAACCCCTGTCTGATGCCTCTGATACAAGTCACATTCAGCATAAAGGAAAGTTTCAATTGTAGAGGACACAAGCAGTATTTAGCTCTCTAACATGAACTTTCAGAGCTAAGTGTTGGTCTTTGAAAGAGACAAACTGATGGATCACTCTGTTGGACTGGCAGATTTTGGATTAATCTTTAGATTGCAATATATCATCAGCAAGTTCATTTTCCTTATTTTCTCTCCTGAAAAGTAATCACAGCTCCTTCTTCTTGCTCAGTCCTCTCTGATTTTTTTTTTTCCTCTAAGCTGACATTAAGTGGAATGGAGATAATGTGAATATGACTGATATTCACCTTCTGGATCTTGGGAAGGTCTTTTATTCAGGCTGATCTCCAGCTATAAAAGAAATTGTTATGGCTCAGTCTTGGCAGGCTTCAGAAAAACTCCAGCACTTCAAATGCATTCAGTTAATATGCAGAATATTGACTCACTGCTTACTCATGTGACTAACATTTAAATGACACTTTCTCATTTTTAAAGGGTATTACAAATGATGGTTTAATCCTTACAGCCTGATGAAGTCAGTTGGCATAATTTTCCCCTATTAATTAAAAAAACCTTTGTAGAAAAAGTAAGAAATTTATTAGATGTCGTTATTGCTTTTAGAATTATTTCAAGGAAGTACTCCTGTAAATTTGTGCTGAGCTGATTAATGAAAACTACACAAGTGATGGAGGAACTAATTGTAAATCCCAAGTGACAAAGGAAGAAGAGGATGTTTTGCCATTAAATTACTCAAGCTCTGTAGTCCAGCTGTCCTGAAAGAAGTTTGGGGGGAATTTGAATTTACCAGTAGGTGAGAATAACACTTGGACATAGCAGCTCAACATAACTGACAGTGTGCTGTGCCGGTCCTCAAAGCATTTTTTACAGACTTCACTGACAGCACCTCTCTTGAGTCTGCTTGAAGGACAAGATCACACAAATTCAGCTTAGTGAAGGAATGGGTGCATCCTTTTCTACCTATTCAGCCTGGGAGTCCCAGTTTGCAAGTTTTTCATGCATTGCCACTTCTAGAAAAGTTGCAGGGAGAAGCAGAGCAAACTTGTCTGAGAACAACGAAAGGGAACAGTGAGTGATTCTCTGTGGGCCACCAGGAGATGCAAGGAGAAGAGGGGAGGAAATAGACTGAAGGGGGGGAACAAATATCCCCAATATCTGCCTTTAGATAACTTGGAGTTTGTGCCTGTGTTGTTATTACACACAGTTACAGGTTATTTCATTGCCTTACCACGTGGAAGGTAGTTGCTTTCTACTGACTGCATCATATTGTGTATCCTGAGGCATGTCTGACATGAGAAACCTCTGTGTTACAGCAAAAAGACTTTTTTGAAGAGAAACCACTGGTTTGGTAAGAGGTCATGCTGTGACATTGAACCTGGCCTTATGGGTTGATCACGGTGTGTCCAGGTAGAACAAAAACAGAGTGTGATGGAGAATTGCAATAAGACTTCTGCAGCAATATTACAGTAGGTGTGTTTGAATAATTTGCTTTTAATGAGAATGCTTTTATGCTTTTCTCTATAAACTTGCTGTAAAACCAGTCCTGTGTTTACAGCTCTTTTGCTATTTAAACAGTGAATGCAGTGTTTCCCCTCAAAGAGAAACAACTCTATTGTTCTGGTGGAACACACACTCACAGCCAAACTAAGAAGTGACTCTGCCTTATTGAACTTGGAGGTTTCCTTGTTGTTTATAGCTGTTGGGAAATTCCAGCCAAAATCCCATGTACTTGGAAAACATCAATGCCACCCTGATTTTGTTTCCTTCTTTCTTGTACTGTCCAGCCATGATTGTTATATAAATATTCAGAGATTATTATAGAAGGACCTAAAATTAATTATATTGCCACCAAATCTTCAATTTCATGTGTGTTTTCATCTTTCTCATATTTTGTTAGAGGTACCATAGGAATATATTACCTAGGGAAGCTTAGCATGTACTAAAAATTGCTGTTTATAAATAATGGCTATGGGAATAATGGCTAAATATGGGAAANCACCAAATTTTCAATTTAATGTGTGTTTTACTCAGCATAAAAAAGTATCTTTCTCATATTTTGTTAGAGCTACCATAGGAATATATTACCTAGGGAAGCTTAGCATGAACTAAAAGTTGCTGTTTATAAATAATGGCTAAAAATGGGAAGTCAGGACAAAATTTAATGATGGAATTCTACCAGTCTACAGTACATTATCACAGAAGGAGTTGTATGAAAACTGGGGCTACGGTAGTTAGAAAAAAATTCCTTTGCAGTTGTTGCATGAATGAGGAGTGTGTGTGAGCCTGGATGAATCCAAATTCCCTTGTTTGGAAGAGAAGAACATTTTTTTCTGCCTGATGTTAATGGTTTGGGATGCTAATATAGCTGGATCTCAGGATTTTCGGAAGGGGCTTCTTTCCTGTCTGCCAGATGAACAGAAAAACTCTCCACAGGCTGCAGGGTAAATTGCATTTTTGTAGACTTGAATTAGATTAACCAAAGAAACGGCAGAGCAATTGCTGTCTTGCAGCAAATCTCATCACCTGCTGGAGGCAAGAAGATAACTTGCTGGGGAGAAATATCTTGTCCCTGTGCCCCTAAAGATACCAAACACTGACTAGAGGATCATTTGTAAACAATGTTTACAGGGATCTCCCTAATCTTATATGTTGGATGGGCAAGGCACTTGCTGTTCAGTGTAGCTGTTGGGGCAAAGGATATCTTTACTATCCGAAAAAAGAGTGTCTGGGATATTGCAAAACCAAGTATTTGTATAGTATTGCAAAGAATTAATTTAGGTTTTCTGAATGATTTTATCTTTCCTTCCTTCCTCCCTTCCTTCCTTGTATTCCTTATCCCACCCAGTCTCTTTCAGTTTCCTGTTTCTAGTTTACTTATAGCTTAATGTAATAGGTGGATTTTAAACAAGTGTCTCAGGAACTAGATAGTGAAAATCCCCCCGAGTTATTGAAAATCACATTTCTTATATGTAGATCTTGATGAATTGTGTTCAGTTGCCTTTAGTAGAGGGGTTCAAAGTGTTTGTGTAGGGAAAAACTTCATAATCCCCCTCCAAGGTACAGTTGCAATGGAGAAATAAGAAAGTAGGTGCACAGATGCTTTTGACTCCTCAGGTAGCTGTGCAGCCTCACTGAAGACAGAATTTAGCAAGCACAGGAAGTATGTGAGTCTGTTCACCAGCACCAGCTGACAGATTCCTGCAATACACTTCTAGACTTTGTCTATGGTAGGAATTTTTGTTGCCTTCACAGCTTTTGCCCATGGAGAAAGGAGATTTGAGCTGGGGCAGCCGCCAAGGCTTTGCCTGCTGTCAGCAATGGTTTGCAAAGAGGCAGCTTCCTGTGGTTTCAAGCTGGGACTCATGCACACTAGCAATCATAATGACAATATTTAGATCAAACACAGTGTTTTTAAGATGGGTATCTAACAAGCCTTTTGGGGGGATGGAGGAATACCATTAGCTCCTCAACCTGTATTAATTTTTGCAACAGCTACAAACCATCGTGGGGCTGAAAGGGAAAGAAGGTGAATAGATCTTGTGGTGGGGCTGAAAGGGAAAGAAGGTGAATAGCTCTTGTGGTGGGGCTGAAAGGGAAAGAAGGTGAATAGATCTTGTGGTGTGGCTGTGCCTCCTCCAGCAAGTCTGTCCCTGTTGTTATTCCAGTGTCCAAAGGGAACAGGAGCTGAACCATGATCGTTTTTCTGCAGCAGAAGCTGGGTACCCGCTGACCTCCTGAATACAAAAATGAAGTTTCATACTGTTTCCCTTGAATGGAAACAGCATGATGTGAGCGTGGAAAGAGTGGAACAGTACGTTAAGGGAAACAGGACTGAAAGGAGGGAACAGCTGACTCCAGGGGCTGAGCAGATCTGCCCCCTCTGCTTCACTGTGTGGGTTTGTTTTCAGCTCAGACCAGCTTGTGGGTCTCACAACACATCTCCACAGCTCTGGGCAGGAAAATGAAACAACTGCAAGGAGGTTGTTCCTTCTTCCTGAAACAAGCTTTGCAGCCTGTGGGAAATGGAAACTAAGGCTGAACTTTAAAACAAGCTGAAAGCACTCAGCTTGTGCAGAATGAAGCCATTCAATAGAGTCAGATTTGGAGCAGAGCCCTGAAAAAAACCTGCAGTTATGACTAATCCATTTTTAATGTGTGTGGTTGTAGGTAAAATCACTTCTTTAAAAGATCATTTCTCTCCCTGTATTGGTTACAGTTCTTTACTGTCATTTTAGATAAATGATGTGTTGACATGTGAGTTCAGGTACAGATGGATTGCAAGGACAGAATTATTTCTGATGCTGGAGAGGCTCTGGCTGAGCTGCTGGTGAAGGGGAGAAATGATACAAACAGGATATTCAGTGTCAAGCTGCAGCAGCACCCCGAGAGACCCACCCAGGGGCAGGCACTTGAATGCTCACTCTCTGCTGCAGCCAAGTTAGCTGAGAAAACTTGACCTAATAGTTGACTGTAGAGCCCCGTTTGTGCAGGGACAAACTCAGGCAGTAGCATTTTAGAAGTGAAACAGTCTGAAATGGAAGCTTCTTGTTGCACTGAACAAGTCTGTGGGGCACCACAGTTTTACAGGGTAGCCTTTGGGTGCTTTTGTTTTGTGCTCAAGTTGTCCCAGCCTTGCTTGCTGGTCCCTTTGCAGAGATCCCTCAATGCTGTCACAGAACCAGTGATGTTAACACACTGCTGTAGGGGGACGTGTGACACTGGGAATGTCCTGGTTGTTGTGATCCCAGCCCAACACTTACAGACTTTGCAGTCTTCTAATCAGTAAAGCTGTGAATAAGAGCATGAAATCACTGCAAACACACATTGACTGTGGTGGGGAACAGCATGGAGACTGTTTAGGCAGGTAGAAAACAGCACAGCAAATCCAGCTCTGATGGGAAATACTCAAAGACTCCCTCCCAAAGCCTGGCTGAGGGTGTGTGGTGTAGTGACAGAGCCTGTAGTGACATGCAGTGCTCTGAGGGTGAAGGCTGCTCTCCATGGGGTGTGTGTGTATCTGATATCCAGGGACAAAAGCAGTTGGTGTTCCCCTGCTGCAGCCTTTTGCGTGGTGCAATGTGATAGAACAACAGGGAACTCCTTGCTGGCTTCTTGCCCTCTGCAGATTCCTTCTGAATTAGGTGCTGACCTTTAAAGCAAGATCTGCTTCTTCAGTTTCTCATTGTTTAAATTCTGCACTGAAGCTTGAGAAACAAGTCTGTGAAGCTGCAGGATTTTTTTTTTATAAGCTCTAATTAGTGAAACACAGAATAGGTTGGAAGGAGTGTGAGGGAGAGAATCACCAAATGGAAACCATTTTACAGATCTGGTACTTTTTATTTTTTATTTTACTCCATTCCACAACAGTATGGGCATGTGTGGTGCTGGGCTTAAATCAGCACCAAAATAAGGTTGATATTGAAGACTGGCTCCTAACCCTGTTCTGCTGTTAAAGGGCAGCAAAATGACCAAAATACCACCTTGTTTGCCCTCAGTGATTTGGAAACCCAAAGTTGTGTTCCTGCTGCCAGGGTTTTGTACTAGAACACCGCAGCTGCTTGGCACCAGCAGGAGTTTGGAGGTGAGAGAGATGAAAACCATTATCCTGACTAAAAATATGAAGGTATTTAGGCAGAGGGGCTGAGATGGAAGAACCTCTTTCCCTTTTTGAAGGTTTTTAACATTACTGCTGCTTCGGCTGGATTTTCACAGGATTTCTCCATTTCTCATTCAGGCAGATTCTGAGATTTCATGCAGATTATGAAGTGCTGGCCAAAGGGCAGCTGGAACTGGGACTCAGCTCTGGGTGGGAGGCAGCAGCTGTCCCATGCCAGTGAGAGGACTCAGTGCAGTGCTTTGGGATCTGCAGGTGGGACTTGCATGAAGCACATGAATACTTTTGGTTCCATCACAAGGCTTAATTTTTTAGAAGCACGGAGAGGTTCTTCAAGGCTGTGAGAGCCTAAAGCCTTGGATTTCTCCTGCCTCGTCTGCCTGCTGGCACGCACAACCCTGTTGTCCCATTTACAAGGCATTTGATCTGTCAGTGACTCATTCCCAGGCTCGCTATCTGCACCAGCAAGGTGCTTCAGGGCTGAGTCGCACCCATGTATCAGCCCTGTTACTGTACCCTGTTATCAGCTACTCTTTTCACTCCTGGGGTGCTCCCGGCCTTTGATCTGTTCCCGAACTGCAGCAACAGCTTTTCTTGTTTTTTAATGTTTCATTACATTCTGCAGGGCCATCAGCCCTCCCCAAATGCTGCAATCTCTGCTGTCTGCATGCTGCTCTCACAAGTTCATCCAGGCTTTTTCTTGAAAGCGTGAAATAAAACTCTTATTCCCCTCAGCCTTCAAATAATCATTGTGGAAATCAGTTTGCTTCAAGGTGGCAATTTCCATCAGGCACTACATGGCGGTATAATGATATGGTTAATTATTCCCTTGCTTCTCCCTGCTGCATTTAGCTGCTGCTTTTAAAAACCTATGGAGCAGAGGCTGTTTACTTCATCCTTACAGCACCTGGTGCTGTGGGCTCTGACCAGTCTGTAAATCCTAATGTTACTGAGCAGTCCTGAATCCTATCTTCCAGCAGAAATCTCCTTTTGCTGGCCAGGCTGGATCTAGTTTAATTCAAGGCTGATTCTGTCAAAGCTAGAGACCCCAGTCTAGAAAGAAAGGTGCTCTGTGTGCTGAGGGACTGAAAGAGCTTTCTGTGTTTTACAGTTGTTTTTTTTTTTTCTTTTTAGAGTGGCAAATGGGCAAAGGCAGAGACACACAATAATTTAAAATGTATTTGCTTAAAATCAGCTAAATTCATAGTAATGCTGGAAGAAACCACTAGCAGCACCTGAGCTGGTTCTGCTGGAGATGGTGCTTATCAGATGACCTAGCAAGACCTTGCTGTCTTGTAGGATTTGGGGCAGAAACTCCAGCACAACAAACACATTCCTCTGAGAGCCTTCTGAGCAGCCAGTTCCTGCTGATGTGGTTGCAGATCAGTGACCCAACTCTGCACTCAGGGGTGGGCCCTGGCTGTGCTGTGGTGTGGAGGACAGACAGACAGAGGTGTTTGCTTCACTAGGACATGCACAGGGAAGGCTGTGGCTGTGGCTCTGTGTTTGTCTGCTCACAGACAAGTGGCACAGCCCTGATCTGCAGCACGTCCCAAACGCTGGGAGTCCTGACCACAGTGTGATTTAACAGTGATGAATCGCTCCCCTTCCACTGGCCAGGTTGGGCTTGTTTTGTTTATGCCTTGAAACCTCTCCTCTCCCCTACACTGTGATCTCTGCCAAACTGTTTGGCAAGCTAAAAGCTCTGCCTGCTGCGTGGGCAGGAGAAGGGCCACAGCGTAGTGCAGAAAATGTGTGAGATGTGGTCCAGCCTTGTGAGCAGGATGAGGCGAGGCCCTGAGGTGTCATTTGTGTGCTCAGTTCATGACTTGCCCAGCCTGTTTCACAGACTTGTAACTACTGATCCTTGACTATGTTTCAGGCCTGGCCTACAGACACTAATTGTCAGTGTCCCGGGGCTTCTCTCAGGTTTTAATTGTCCCTATTAGTATGATGGATGTGGGAAGAAAGGGCACGCTGGAGAAAGGTGGCAGTGTTTTCACTGCTGCCATTGTCATTGTCAGGGCTGCCATTAAAGCTGCTAATCGGCATTTGCCCTTTCACAGTAACCACTGTGAAATGTGTAGGTGAGCTATTTAAAATTGTGCAGAGGGATTCTACATCTCTAGCTTGTGCTCTGATTTAAGAGTAATCCTCACCAGGAGGGGAGAATCTGTCCATTACTGCAAAGGAGGTTAGTGGCAGAGCTGGAAATAATCCACCATTTGTGAGCCTCAGCGCTGCCTGTAGGATGGGGTGGATTTCTAGGGGCAGATGAGGAAACGGAGAAGCAGCATGATGTTTCCCCACTAGCTCTGTTCCAGTGTGATCTCCCATCTTCAGGGCAGAGAGAAGCACTTTTCCTGCTGCACAGCCCCCTCTCCTGTTCTCTGCTCATTCTACACAGCAAATGCACTCAGCTCCCTCCTGGGCTGCATCCAACCTTAGCATTCACTTGCTTTTACTTTTCCTTTCTGGAGCAGATTCAGCCCGGTGTGCAGGAGGGAATGGCCCTTTTCCCGGAGCACTCCAGTCACAGGCACGCAGGAGCTGGTGTCTGTACTCCTCAAAAATTCTTTTGAAAGTAGATACAGCCATTTGCTTCCATTATTCCTCTCCTGCAAGCTGCAAATGACCTCACCTTTTAAAGCACACAGTTTCCTGAAGAGCAAGATTAATGTAGCAGGATTTTAGTGCATCTTATTGTCTTTTACCTTTCCACACGAAGACTTCTGACTAATAACAGAAAAGCTTCTCAGCCCGTCCTGAGTGGGAACATGATTCTGCTTCCTGACTCCCAGGTTTTGTTTGTGACATTGTCTTTTCTTGCCTTCATAAACTTGTTTGGAAACACCTTGCATTCAGCTTAAGGATGCTGATTAATGTTTTTTCCAGAAAAAAATTGTTTTCATACCAGTTATGAAGTTTCCCTGTTAACATCAGTTTGACTTAAAACTTTAGTAAACCCAAGAGCTGGAATTTGATGATCCTTGTGGGTCCCTTCCAACTCAGAATATTCTGTGTTTCTGTGATTTTATGTAATTGAGGGAAATAATCTACCTTTGAGGCCTGCACCTCAGTATCCAAAAGGCTCAGCTAGGATCACATGGATGCATCCCAACAGCCTAACTGCTATAAGAAGGTGAGTGTGATGTGGCTGTAGTCAGGAAATGAGACTCTCCTTGAGAGCTGCTGGCCTGCTGGCTGGATCTGCAGGACACACTGCCCTCCCTTGGCCGTGGATGGGCTGTGGATCTGGGCTGAGGAATTTGCCTTTCCTGAGCATCCCTTGGCCAAGGGATGATTACTGGAACCTGCTGTGTGCTGAGATTTATAAACACGGTCAGAGGCGCAGACTTTGCAGGTGATTCCAACATTCCCTCTAGGAGTTCATGACAAGATTTATGTGAAGCTTCAGCACTGTGTGAAATCAGCTGTGAGAAAAATAGCTTAGGAGTGATTTTATCGTTGTATGCAAGAAAGTGATGTAAGAAACCACAGAAATCTGCTAGACTGATTTTTGAGCGTGCAATGGAAAACTTTCATCTGGTTTTTGCTTGTAAATGAGAATTTTATGTAAATGTTGGAAAATCATAATTATGACATAGACTTTTCAGAGAATTTGTGCTTCCAGATGTCATGGAGACGTGGCAACAATCTGGCAACAGAGACTTGTTTGCAAGAGATGTCTCTGAGTTTACCCCTTTTGAGGTTATGCTCACTCAGAGCCTGTCCCTGGCGCTGTGATTCAGAGTCAGGCTGAGCTCTGCACTGCTCCATAGAGGTATTCTAACAATTGGGATGTAGTGGTCCCACATTTTTCCATTTCTGCTACATGCTTTTCTTCTTCCTGCCCTTGTGTGCGTTATGTTGTCCTGGCAGAGTCTGACGTTGTATTCAACCTTTTCCACGGCCTGGAGAACCTCATTAACATTCTCTAGCTCTTTTTCAGATCAGTGAAATTTCATGTTACATCAGGATGGAGGTGAGGGGGAGGAAAAGCTAGTTGTTTATCAGTATGATTGTGTTCTTATGTTTTGTCCTTTATCAAAATAATTACTGTCAGCAAGAAAACTGTCTGTGACTTGGAAGTGCATGTACTCACAGCACATACCCTTGGAGGAGCAGGAGCTGGAAACAGGCAGTGCTTGGGTCAGAATGTCTCAGAACAGCAGAACAGCCACTGTCCTGAGGTTGCACAGATTGATGAGTATCTCTATATTGACATGGAGTCACAGGGCTAGTTCTAAAAAAAAACCCAACCAAACAAAAGAAACTGTAATCCCAAATATCTCATCTCTCTTACCTGCCTTGCTCATGGGGTCAGGTCCCCTCACTGTGCACACAAATGTGGGCTGCAAATCATCCCGTGTGCCTGTAGCTCTGGGAAGCCCCCAGGGATTATGCCTACAGTGTGTCAAACTCTAGGCAAAGTTAAAATCTTAACACCGACACAGGCAATGGGAGATTGGGCTTTTGGTGCTGCTGAGGAATTCATACACATCTCCCAGAAACTGCCTGGATCCATGAGCTGCTGGAGGAGACCTGGGCACGCTGAGGGAGGGCTCAGGGAACTCTCCCTTGGAATCAGAGGGGAAGAGCAGGGCAGATTTACCCACATGAAAAAACTTTGTGTGCTCAAACAGGGGGAGCAGACTCGCTCTCAGTTTCCTTTGGAAAAAATCCTACCATGTCTCTGTTTAGAAACCCATTGTCCTGGGGCACAGGACACCTGCTCAGCACTCTGCCAGGGTGGAACTCTTTCTTATGCTTTTTAAAGGAAAAAAAACCCCAAAACCACTTGTGATCTATAGCACCACACAGCAGAGAGCACCTGTCCTTGAAGAGAATTCCCAGCCCCAGATATAAAGAAGCCTGACTGCACACAGTGTTCAGAGCAAGGGGCGTTCAAATGGTGTCTCAGTTTGCTTGCCTTTGGCAATTTCTTCTCAAAAATTTATGTTCTTTGTGCCTAATTCTTACAGACAGGCCTGAGGTGCCTAATTTTGTTTCCTGGCAGTCTTGGGGGGTCAATAGGTGCAGAGACATTGGGTTAACATGGAGCTGGCTACCTGACCCATTCTTGTTGTCCTGTGACAGCTAAAACACAGAATTAGGTGTGAAAACCTATGCTGGCTAACAGGGCTTATCTGGCACTTGGCTCCATGGTGCTGGGGAACATGGGACAATCTGACTGGCAACACCCTTGGCACATGGGTTTGGTGAGCAGGAGAGACAGCCCATGCCCTTTTCTGGAGTCTGCCTTGTCCTCTGTCAGCCTACAGGTTTTCTCAAGCCAGGACCTACACCTGGTATCTCAGCCTGTGGACCACCAGAAATCAGATTATGATGGGAAGAACTGAAGCGTCAGGAAGAGAAAGTGCCATTTATTAATTTCAGCACAGTTTTGCCATCATGGGAAGAAATGCCTTCTCTCTCACTAGACCTCCCTGCCTCTGCTCCTCCATCCCATCTTTCTGGGCAGTGTCTGTGTGACCTCGCTGCTCTGTAAGTTTTGTGATATCTTCTTTGGGAGTCTGCCATGCAGAGAATGCTCACCTGTGCTAGTGGTGATGTCCTGACTCCCATTCTGGTGAGGAACCAGCTGTGTGAAAGTGGGAAGTTCCTGCCTCCACATCCAGCCTTGGTGCTTCTTCCTGTGGCCTTGCACACTCACTGCTGGTGATGCTGCTCTGTGCTGGTGCTGTCTGGCTGTGTCAGCATGAGGGAAAGGCACCCTCCAAGCCTGGGATCATTCCAAATCTCCACTTGGTATCTTTCTAGTGATTTACAATTTCTAAAGGCCGGGCCTTTGAACCAGAAGTTTTTTTAAAACTGTAATGAAAAGAGAAAGCTGGAAAACCACACTAAGGGTGCTTTTTCTTTCTTCTTTTCCTTTTTCTTTTTCTTTTCCTTTTTCTTTTTCTTTTTCTTTTTTTTTCTTTTTCTTTTTCTTTTTCTTTTTCTTTTTCTTTTTCTTTTTCTTTTTCTTTTTCTTTTTCTTTTTCTTTTTCTTTTTCTTTTTCTTTTTCTCTTTAATTTTCCTTTTCTTTTTTTTCCCCCCAAAGCAGCCAGGCAGGATTTGAAGACTGCCTGGGATTGCTGCTGGCAGAGGTCCCTGTGGCAGCCTCCCTGCTCCCTTGTGCAGCTCCGGCTGTGGGTGCCAGCCTGGACAAAGCCCCCAGGTAACCTCGGGGAAGTCCAGACCATTTGATCTGCAGTTCTTACCCCTCAGCTTGACCAAACCCACACCCTGACCTTATAGCTTCGGGCAAGATCAAAATGACTTAGCAGACTTAGTTGTTTACTCACTTCCATTAGTCACTCACGTAATTAGGAGATAAGGGAAGGCGCGTTCCCCGGACCACCGCGGCTGCTGTGGCTGCTGCCACCAGAGGACACTCTTGGATAGCCTATGGAGCCTTCCCAGCACGGCAGGACGCCTTCTCTCTCAGGTTGGTCTCAACTTCATCATCCCGCACTGCCAGCCCAGCCTCCCTCTCTCGGCCACCCTCCGCCCGCTGAGCGCGCTGTCCTTGGCGCTCCTCGTTCTGGCTCTGGTTCCTCTGGAGCTGCTCCCTGCAACCCCGGCTATCCATTTCCCCGGGGCAGTTTTATCGCCCAAGGTCGCCGTGTTGCAGTGTCTGGAGCTTTGCTCTGTCTCTGTCCCCAGGGGCAGGTAGCCAAGGCACCGATTTGCTGGGAGTGTGTCAAGGACCTGCTGGGAGCTGCAGCACTTGGCACGTTCGGGACGGAGAAACATAACCCAGACACGACTTGCCCTGGAGTTTGGAAGCACTCGGTATAGAGATTTGGGTATGGGCCTGTTTAGGAGATGAAGTTCAGTCTGGGTTCAGATCACTCCAGTTCTCCATGTTAAAAAAAAAATAAAGTCCTATAATTCTATTCCCTGTAAAAAGCGTGAAGTGTAAGGTTCATTGCTTTTGAAGTTAGTGCCTTGATGGTTTGTGCAATAAGACTGACATGTCCTTACTTACTTGAAATAAAGAATAATAAAGATAGGTGTCAGGGTGCTTTTTCAGATGGAAAGAGGCATTCCTTAAGGAGCCTGAGCAGGTGGGTATGTGAATGTTGTGGTTCTCTTCCTTCTGAGAAAAGCAAGTTGGGTAATTGTTGTATTAAAGTGCCTCCTCTCAGGGAAGGTCACTTAGGGAGGGCAGCATCCATTGCTGCTGGGAAGAGATTTCTCTCAGCATTCCACCCCAGGAAGAGCAGTTTGTCTGTGCTGGCTCTCATACAGGCAGCCTTGGGGAGAGGGGAATGGAGGAGACTGTGAGCCTTGTCTGGGGCTGGCCACTCGTGGTGGCAAAAATGGATTTTGCTCCTTACAAAGGCAGGGCTTCCTTAGGTCCAAACTCAAATGGACAAAACCACTCTTGAGCCTCTACAGTTAAACCTGTGGTTGGCACTTTGCTTGGGACCTGTCTCAGTGCTGCCTGCCCCTGGCTGCAGCTACTCTTGGCCTTTGGAGTCACCCAGCAAAGTGATGAAGAATTGTCCCTGCTCCAGGCAGCACAGAGACATTTTGCAGGGCCTCATTCTGAGTGTAAAACTGCTTGGTCCGTGAGAAGTTTTGGGATTATTATCATTTTAGAAAGGATGTTCCTTTTTTACTGGGATCCCCCAAGGCATGAGGTATCTTTTGATTTGCATCCTTGACTGAAGATCAGGGCAGTGTTGTTACCATCCACTGTTCTTTCACTGCCAACACACAGGTTTAGAGGAAACAAAATTCTGTATCTCTGCTCATGTCACTTGGCATAGTTGCCTTGAATTCAGACTTTAGTCCACCTGAGAATCTGGTCCATCCTGTACACACAGGGCTTTGTTTTATCTAGTGGTATTTCTCCAAACACCTTCACCAGGTGCTAATATTGCACCAGAAGGAAAGTACATGCTTGTGCTCTGGTGAGAACCAGAGTGCTGAAGAACTCCATGCCTTGTGCTTGGACCAACAGGGCTTCAAACACCTCTGGGAAGTGTTTTTTAGGTGGCAGTTTCCTTTCTGTTTGGGAGATGTTCTCTTCAGAAAGTGTCCACAACAGTGGAGAATACTGTAGGAGAATTTCAGCTCACGAGTGCATTTATACTTGTAGTGTTTTAAAAAAAAAGGATGGTGATTTTAGAAATAAAGAGTAAAAATGGTCTGGCAGTCAAGGTTAAGGATGAATGTGGTGTAGGCAGTGTTCCCTATTCTCCAGTAACATGTCAGAGGCAGGAGGCAGCAGTCTATGTTAATTATGCTTATGGTGAGCAGCCAGTGCTTCAGCTGGGACTGACTGTGCTGGTTATGATTGATTGGAATTCCAGAGAAGGCTCAAACTCAGTGTGTCTTCTCAAAGTATGCTGAGATGATGATAAAAACTCATTAAAGTTTTATATTCTTTATGGTGCTTTGTCCCTTGTGACGGTAGAAGCATTTCTGCAATCCAGAGCATCTTGGATTATTCCTAGAACATTTCTTTCCTAAAGAGTGTTTTTGCTCAGAAAACTGTTTCAAGACACTGGAAGCAAAACCTTCCTACAGAGCCCCAGATTTCATGTGCATGTGGCCACCTGGAAATTGATGGAAAGAAAAGGAAGGTGCTGAAACTCATAAGAGAAGCTCTCCTGCTTCCCTGCATCCCACATTGCTTCTTGAAGAGGCCAAGGTGTTTGGCAGGGCCTCCTGGCTCTCACAGAGACACTGAAGGGTCTCCATGTCACTGAGGTTTAGGCCATGTGTTGCTAAGGTAGCTTCTTCCTGTAGTTAAAGAAGAAATAGATATTCTGACCTGATAGCATCTGGTCCGAGGATAAACTTCTCTGGAGAGTTTTCCTGGAGTTAGAAACCATGCTGTGGAAGACAGACTGCTTTTTTAAAGTAATACTTTTTGTCTGAATTTACCTTTTGCAAGGTGAAAAAGTCTATTTGCCAATATCCTTGTAGACATGTGCAATATATAGAGAAGGAGAGACCAGGGCCTCATGGCTGGGATCTGGGGCAGAGGAGCAGGAGAACACCAGGGATCTGCTTTCATGGAGCCAGCAGATGGAAGCCCCTCACTCTGAGCCTCAGTTTCTCCCTTTGCAAAGAGGGAGATCTGGTAACAGATCCTGCCTTGCAGGATGATTCCCACAGTGTGGCATCAGCATCTCTGTAACAGGGCCCCAGCAGAGCAGCTCTTGCAGTAAGACATGATTTAAATTATTTAGGGTGTTGTCATGTGATCATAACTGATTGAGTTCCTGTGGCTTCACAAGTTGCCATCTGTTATCATCCCCATTATGAATTATGCATTAGCTTAAATCAAGGCTTAAACCAGAGGAGTTCAAACAGAGTCCTCACACAGTGATACCATAAAACTGTCTTTGGGGTGTTAGTACTGGATCCAAAACACTGCAGCCACACAAGAGATCATGCTGGTTTGGTATAAGCTCTCTCTGCTGGTTCAGACTATCCTGGAAGACTCCCTTGTTAGTGGTAGGATTTATGCTGGGCCAGGTGTCACCTGCCCTCTTTGTGATGCAGGCTCATAAAACTGGTCAAAATTCCATTGCCTATGTTCTGGCTAAGTGGACAGAAAGAAGACCACAGTCCCACACCAGAGCCCCAAAGATCTCAGGACTGTGTGGTCAGGGAGCTGCTGCTGAAGGCACAGTGACTACATGCCAAATTGTTGGCTGGCTGGATGTGAGGCTTTGGGAAGCTGCTGGCTTTGGAAGTGCCATGAGCCCTCCTGTAAAACCCATCAGTTTATGCATGTGCCGTGGTGTCAAAGTGGCCATTTGCAGTAAAACCCTTCAGTACCAGCTCAGACGTTCATCAGAGTCCTCTGGCCTGGAAATGTCTTGGCCAGAAAGTGAGTTCCTCCAGAGCATTCCTGTTTCTCAAGCTGATCTGCAGTGCACCACATAGTCAGTGGCCTTTTCCTGTGAAGGAGAGGTGCCTCAAGCCACTCCAGCTCCTGTAGGGGTACTTCCCTCTTAGGCCAACATGCTGTTGCTCCTCCAAAGCTGTGGAAGCTGCTGCTGGCCAAGCTGTGAAAATTTCCCTTTTGGTTGTGTAACATATATTGGATCTGCACTTAGGGCCTGCTGTCCTTCCAAGGGTGCAATTCCCTGATGTCCCAGCCTCTCTCAAGCCACATTTAGAGGTCAGGCTTTCTCTGCCTGTGCTACACCGACACAAGGCAGGCAACTTGGCAGCCCAGGGTGATGGGGCAGGCTTGGCTCTCACTTGGGGCATGCTGAATTTATACACATTTGCTGGGCAGCAGATTGGGTCAGTGACCTTGTTCTGATGCAGAGGCAGGCAGTTTATTACCATCCATTTGAGATACCATGAAATAAACAGCTCTCTCTGTGGGAACAGGCATCAGAGATTACTGTAGCTAAATCAAGGCTTACTTGGAGAGTGTGTGCAGTAGGGAACGCAGAAAATTCGTGGCATCCCCAGAAGCCCAGTGCTTTCACACAGACTGTGTGGCTGTCCTAGGGAGGACCACTGGGATCTGTGAGCCAAGCAGGATGGATAGGCAGGGAATGAATGGCTCTTGGCATTAGCAGTGGTTGCAATGATAATTTCTGTTTGAATTTTTAGATCATAAATCTGTTTGTGTCTGCAAGGGCACTTCCAGTGGCTCCAGCTTTATCCTAGTGTTGGGAGTCATTTTTCTGCAGCTGGAGGGTGCTTGTTCCATCAGCTGGCACCAGGCCTGACTGTGGCTCCTGGTTTCTGCCCTTGGATATCTGAGGGCAAAAAGCCTTTGACTTCAGAGGGAGTTGCTCACACAATGTCCCTGCTAGAAATAGAACTATGTTCCTCCTCTTTAAGGCAGGGTCAGATTCTCTGTCTGCATCTTGATGTGCAAAGCCTTCCCCTGGGAGAGAGCCAGCCTTCTTTTTTCTCCCAAATTCACATGTGTCCATACCTCTTGCTGTTTTACAGAGGGCTGAACAGTCTCCTCAACTGAGACAGGAATTTGGAGTATTTCTTAACCTCTTTTGGAAAGAGGGTGGTGGATAGGAAAGCAACAGTGCCAGTGTCGAGGCTTTTGCAAACTGAGTTGGTCACACCAGAGATCTTCTCTCACATTTTGTGACTTTGCAGTTTGGAGGTGGAGGGAAAGAATGGTGGAGCTCTGGATGCTGGGACCACAACTGGTCAGGAAAAAAGGAGTAAGAAAGCAAAGGAGAACGAGTTGGGATTTAGTGTGGACCACCAAGATGGGAGAAAAGTGAGACAAATTTTTGAACTAAGTCTTAAATTGCTCCAAACCACAGGGTGCTGTGCCTGGGGGAGACAGGGAGGGAATGGTTATGCAATTTCACCCTCAGTCATGCAAAGTACTGGACAAAGGGATTGCCTTAGATATATTGCAGTTGGAGCCTAGTAGAGCATTTGATACAGGGTCTTGCCCTCCCTCCGAGGTTGTTTGGCTTGTTTTGAATAGGAACTCAGTTGTGTGGATTAGTAGAAATGACAAATGATACATGGCTCTGGTAATGCAGATTTTCAACCAATGTGACTGATGAAAGTTTTTGATTCATCCATTTCACTGAGGGCTCCTCCTGTGCATTAGCAAAGCAGTAAAGAGCATTTTAATGACAGTTTTAGGTGTGATGTTTTTCAAATATTACTGAGTACCTTGTATGTGAAGCGTGGCAGAAACCAGGAAGTTTGGTCATTTTGGTGGGAAAGTGATGGAATGTTAGAGGAGAAAAAGTAGTTTTTCTAGATGAGAGAAACATCTGAAATCAAAAATTCTTTAGGAAGGAGGAGCCCTTAAAGCTTTAGTGTGAGAGACAGCAAAGTGAGCCCTTGGGTGTATGTGACAGACTGACAGCAAGATAACTGGAGTCAGGCTATTGAGGTAGACTGGGACTGGGGAAAGTGGCACAGCTCCATGGAAATGACAGAGATTTGGCAGTTTGTCCCTGCTGAAGATACAGCTGGGGTAGAATTTACTGTCAAGAAATTACCAATCAACTGGTTTGAAATCAGAGCTGAAAGTATGAGGGACGAGTTAAATAAATCTACTTGCCCCCACATATTAAAGACTGGAATCTGCTTATTCCAGGCAAGAGGAGAAGGAGAGAGGCTGTGCAGGAGCCTGCCAAAATCTCCGAGGTATGGGAGTATTACTGAGCAGTGTGGGAAGACTTGGCACACTTGAAAGGAAGTGGAGTATGGCACTAAAGCCCATTCCTTAGGAGCCAGAGGGCTGGGTGGGAGGCAGCCTTGCTGACCAAATCTGTCTTCCCACCTCATCCCAGCATCACAGCCAGCCCATTCCAGGAGATAATTGGGTGCTCAAAAAGTTACTTTTGAAAATACTTAGTTTTGTAGCTTTATTTTGTTCCTGTCCTTGTGATTTCCTTCTCTGAAAGCAGCTATCAGGTTGTTAAAGGCTGCATTTGATAAGCAAGGAGTAAGCAGCTGGGTTTCACTCACTCACTGAGCTGGTCCTTCAGGCAACTCTTTGAGAATTTTGCACCAACGGAAAAGGAGAGAAGAAAGGAGAAAGTGGAAGGGAGTGTTTATATTGAAATCTTTATTTAGTTCCAAAAGCCTAGAGCAAAGCATCAAAACACAGAGTGCCTCACACAAGCCAAGACAGGGAATAGAATTTCCATTTTATTCCAGATGAGAAGTAGGTCTTGCTATAAAGGCGGTTGGGTGACAAAGCTAAATGTAATTTAAATTTCTACCCCAATCTATTTTTAATTATTCATGTGTAGATTCTTTTGTAGGGTTAACAAGGAATTTGCCAGGGGCCAGGCCACAAAGGCTTGAGTCTAGTTTTCCAGCAGACCTCCTGAAAATACACTGTCACAGGCAATCAGTGTCCTTGGGGAGGTGGCCTGTTAGCAGGGTGTTTACTAATTGGGATCACTCCTCAGAGGATAATTGTTTGCGACACCCATGCTGATTGGACCCACAATATCTTCCCATCCTGCAAATGGTCCGTGACAGTTTTGATGAATTTGAAGTTTTAGAGCCTGAATAAATCCAAGGAAGGAAAGAAGAAATGCTTCTACTGGAAAATGTGTGCAGAAGAGTAGAGCTGTGCCCTGGGTCACCCCCCAAGAATGGAGCACACAGGGAAAGGCCACTGGTGGGTCTTGTCACACTTTCTATTTTTTCCTCTTGTGTTAACTAAGAGACTGGAGGAGGACCAGCCATGCCAAAGTGAAACAGGGAAAACTGGTTTATTTTGCACAGGAACAGGGGTCTCCCAACCAAGGACTTTTGGGCTTATGGGGAAACTGCAGATTTATTGAAATATCTGCATGAGTTCAGATATGGGTCAGGCCTTGCTGCCTGACTATAACAAAAGTGGGGCAGATATGCCCAGCAAACCAGCAGCTCCCCAGGCTGGGAGCAGTATGTGAGGGTTGTAAATAATTTGGCAGAGGAGATATAGAGATAGTTAAAATTTTGTTTCTGAGGGCTGGCCCAAAAGGTGTTTGATATTTTTGCTACTTTTGACTGATACATTGATATGTGTTTTATGGCCAGTTTGAGAATCACAGAACTGCAAGAGCATTTCTGTCCAACCTCCTGTTCAAAACTTATTTGCTCTTCTGTCCCAAGCATTAATTGAATTTTCACGCGTTTGACAGAAATGTGGTTGTAGGGTTTTGTCTGGTTTGTATCTGTACTGCACCAAGAGGAGCAGGAGAAGCAGCAGGTTTAGTCTTTGCAGTTCAGAGCTCAGAGCTGCAGTTGGATTCTGGAAACTCCATGCCAGTGAAAGTGCACAGCATTTGCCAGATTTCAGACTAAGGATGAAGTTGCAGGGCTGGTCTCTGGCCATGGATAATGGTAGATATTCTGGGCTTCCCTGCTCTCAAAATGTCATCAGTGGTCAATAATTTTTCTATTTGTATTTCAGAGAGACTCTAGGAAACTTAGGACTGGACATATATCAGGTCTAAGAATGACTGCTACAATTCCCATATCCACTGTCTGGACCTTTTGAATGGGAAGTAAAGAATTAAAGAAGCATTACTCTATAACAAACTTGGCAAGCCAGGGAAGTTATTAGTGCTGTTAGGAGAAACTATATCCATGTCCTGGCTAGTAATGGGCTAAAGTAATGGCTAAAGCATAGGAGACAAGGCTTCAAAGGTGTCCAATGGCAACAGAATTCATATTCCTGTCCAAAAGAAAGGTCAGTCATCCTCCTGAGCCAGAATTTGTTTCTGGAGAGACACCTCTCCTGCTGCAGTAGTCATGCTCCATTCCATATGCAAATGAAGTTCCAGATGCAAACTAGCATGGAGAATTATGAGAAGCCATCTAGATCCGAGCTTTGAAAATGGGAACTCTTCGCATAATCTCTCATTTCTTCCAGATCCTCCCTGCCCAGCCCAGTGTGAGAGGCGTCCCATGGAAGGCAGGGTCACTGGATGTCTTAATGGTGGTCCTTGTAGAGGTAATCATAGTGACTGTGAGAGAATAGAAATACCTATTTTCAATGGTCTTATCCAAGTGAAAACAGTCCTCTGAAGATCTGTCTGGATGCTGCAGAATATTCTCCACAAACTCATCATGCTGGGGCCTGTGATTGCACTGGATGACTTCAACATTATTTGGCTGAGTTGGGAGAGAAACCAATGCCTTGTCTTTGAGGCAAAGCTGAAGGTGCTTCTCAGGACATCAAAATCGTAACACTGGGTAACAGTGCCAGGCCAAGGAATTGTGTAGGTTCATTTTTTATGCAGGTGTGTTGTTCAATTCCATATGGAATCACCAGTGCAATGAGAGCTGCACCCAGCACAGCACAGACTGCATGGGTGAGTGGAAATGCACAGGACCTGCAGGAGGAGATCCATTGCCACAGAAAGGCAGGTAGTGCCTGTCAGAATGTAACCATTTGACACTCTAAGATCTCCCCAGGGAAACCCTCCAATCAAAGAAGAACTGTATTCCCTAAAATAAAACTTCCAAGTTTTTCTCAGGACCTTTGTTAGCCTCGTGTATGTTGTGCTGCAGTGAGGAAACTTGCCCAAGAGCCACACAGAGAATGAAAAAGTCAAAACTGGAAGTGTCCAGGTGTGCTTTAGAGTTGCCCCTTGTATGCAACAAATGGAGTTAATTAACTGCTTCTGAAAACATGCTAAAGGTTTCCCCAGCAGTGAGAGGCGGGATACTGCTCCGGTCATGCAGCAAAGCCGGCAGGATCACACAGGAGTGGTGTGGTCCAGCTTTCTGCCTCCTATCAGCAGATTATGGCTTAAATGGGATCAAGGACTCAGACTCCGGAGTGGGAGCACTGGTTACATGAGATGATCGTTTTTATGGGTCTTAAGAGAGGCAACCCATCTCCTAAACCCCGGCGTCCCGCACATTCACTTAACTCTGATAATCTTCCGGAGCTTTAGCAGATTCACAGGAAAGGGTGGACCTGGAAGGATTCCTGGAGGCTGTCAAATAAGTATCCAGTGTTTCAATTGCAATGAGCTCCAGTGCATCTTCTGTAAATCTGTTTCAAGTTGTTTTTTCGGGGTCAGTGGAACACAGCATAAATCCCAGCTCGCTCAAGTCCTTCAGGCAGAGAATTTGTGGAATACATATGGAAATACTTTCGCCTGGTGTTCTCTGCTCTGCACCTCTCCCAAACAGAACTTACAATTGTGTTGCAGTATAAAAGGGAAAAACCTCTGAGCCTGGAGTAATGTATACAATTCAATAGTACATGAAATTCAAAGCCACACATTAATCACATTCATGTTTAACTTTCAGATTTAAACCCCTGCAGGTTGGCTGCCCTTTGTTCTGCTAAGTGGAAGGGGGCATTCCAGCCTCTCCGTGCAGAGTTCAAAAACTGCCTCGGGTAACAAGTGCAATTGGCTTTTTAGGCCTCATTGTATTCTCCCTTTGGGGCACAGTGAGAAGCTACTGCACAGGTTGACCCCTTATCAAGCTGTTCAAAAGGAGAAAAGTTTGGATAGCAAAGGTTTGGCAGGTCACTGCGAGGGGCTGCTCGAAGGTTCAGGAGGCCAAGACAGGAAAAGGGATGATGCTGCAAGTCAGAATCCAGCTGCATTGGCAGGTCTGGGCAGGAAGGGCAAAGTTATACAACAGCCTCTCCTTTCCTCCTGCCACCATCTAGTTTCCAAGCCCCTTGTTTTCATTAGTGTCAGCTGATTTGCAGATTTTTGTGAGCAGGATTTGGGATGGGAGTGCTTGCCTCTGACATGCCCTTGTGCGTGTTGGATTATTATTAACTGTTCCTGGTGGTTAGCTTTGTCCAGAAGTCACTAATCCAAGTGCTGCAGCTTCCTTACCTCTGGCTGTTCAGACCCCTGTTCTCCCTCCTTCTTTTCAATCCATTCAAAATGCTCTTGCATTGGCTTTATCCCTACCCTTTTCCCAGCAGCCTGGCTTTCCAGGGCTCCACACAGGCAAATTAAGCCACAGGGAGCAAAGACTAATCTGCTGCCCTTCAGAAGAGAGCTGCCATAGGAACCTGCCTACTTGCTAATGCCTACACTGGCCTTGGTTATAAACACCGGTGGGGTGCTGTGGCTAACGGGAGAATGAAATTATTTGCAGTAGCTGATTTGCATCAGGGTTATAGCCTGGGTTGATCCAATCACAGCAAGGTGTGGCAGTAGTCATGGTTGTGCTGTGGCTGCAAATATATTTGGAGTAGCTTCAGTTGGACAAATCTGGGGGCTGGTACCAGTCCAGCTGTGGTATTGTGGGGGTTAAGCATGTAGTAAAATCCTCACCAAAAACCTGGTCAATGACAATTAATCTACAATATTTTGGCCATCAGGGAGCTTAAAGTGCATCCACGGACCTGTAATGACATGTTGTCCATAGAATCATGGTTGGGTTGACAGGGACCTTCCAGATGATCTCATTCCAACATGCTGCCATGGGCAGGGGCACCTTCCATTATCCCAGCTTGCTCAGGGCTCCATCCTTGGACACCTCAGAGATGGAGCATCTACAACTTCTCTGGGCAGTGCCAGTGTCTCGCCACCCTCACAGCCAAGAATTTCTTCCTAATAGCCAATCTAAACGTGTTCTCTGTCAGTTCAAAGCCACTCCCCCTTGCCTTGTCATTCCAGGCCCTTGCCCAAAGTCCCTCTCCACTTCCCTTGGATCCCCTCTAGGCACTGGAGAGTGCTCTAAGGTCTCTTAGAACCTTCTCTTCTGGCTGAATGACTCAGCCTGTCTCCATAGGTGAAGTGCTCCAGCCCTTGGGTCCCAGTGTAACAACCCAGGGAAAAACTTAATTTGTCCTGTCTGAATGGAGGACACACAATCAGCATCCCAAGAGTGCTTATAAACATCCCAGAAAACAGGATATGGAGCAGACTGTTAGGAATAAACACGGGTGGCTCGGTGAGACTACCCACCACCAGCCAAAGGAGCCTGAACTTTGAAGTTAAATGGTCTGAATTCCAGAGAGTCCAAACATTTTGCACACTGGAGTGAAATGCCAAGTTCAAGGCGTACAGGAGGTGTAGTGTTGGATTGAGTGCTCTCCATACAGTGATGACCTCTTGCTGCTGGGTCACCCAAGGACATTTTCCATGCTGAATTCAGCTCCTGACGGTGCACACCATTAATAGTCATCAAAGAGGTAGGAGAGTTTGATCCCATGAGGGCCTCTCCAAAACTTCAAGGAGGAGAATAAAGAGCTCTTTTAACAGGGGGTGGAATTCATGTGTTTGTTAATATTGAGTGGTAAA
Source organism: Illadopsis cleaveri (assembly GCA_013399915.1). Taxonomy (NCBI): domain Eukaryota; kingdom Metazoa; phylum Chordata; class Aves; order Passeriformes; family Timaliidae; genus Illadopsis; species Illadopsis cleaveri. Next base: position 676,553 of record VXBB01016993.1, on the reverse strand, counting down.
CTCATCATTCTCACCTGCAAAATTGTGGGCTGACAAACTGGGCTGAGCCCAGCTGTGGATTGAGCCCACCAGCTGACAAAGACAGTGGGGCCTGAAAGATTTTCATGTGGATACAAATACTGAGGTGCAATAGAGGGCAAAATTTTCCCGTGTTGCCAGTTGAAGAGAGGATATTTTAGACAACAACACTGAATTCAAATTGCAATTATAAAGTATATGCTGTTCCTGCACAGGGCTACACTGGGGTTTTATTAAAGCAAATGGCAAAGCTCCCACTGATAGGGTTGGCCCACAGCAACTTCAGCTCTGGAAGTTATTCTGTATTATATGTAGAAAGAAGAAAGCTTCCAACCTATCAAGCTTTGATGCAAAAAACTTTTCCTGTTTACGTCAAAAGAATGATTAGTGTCCTGTAAGCAGCATGCAAACATTTCCAAAAGGCTGGATTATTGAATAGTACCTTGGAGTTTTAGGGAGACATCACACAAGTGACTTTCCAAACTTACTCCCTGTGCTTCTGTACCGTCCAAATATATGGAAAAATATGGAGTAGGCTTTCCAAAGGCATTAAGCACCCCACCCCCATTTTGAGGGCTGTGTTACCTTGAAATCAATATAGAGCCAGGTGTCTAATTTAGGCAGTCCCTGGTGTTTCATAGTTGCCATAAGGAGCAGTGTTGGTTAGGACATAGTGAAAGATCTCAGAGGAGCTCTGTTGACTTAAAAAGGAGCAGGACTCAGCTCAGCCTCTGATCTAAAGGGTTTGACACAGAAGTAAGCATCTGTCAGCTGCCCAGTAATAACTTGCTGTTGGTGTATTCTGACCCTGTGACAGTCCACAATTAATGGAAAACAATTAGATTTAGTGTTTTAGTCTGTAACTCGTGAGAAAGCTACCCCACATTTGAAAGAAAGGCTCCCCAGGGACACGAGTGTGCATGTGGACTGAGGGAAGCTGCTGTGTGGTGGTTTGTTGCAATCACTTATGATTTATGAGTCAGAGTTCTGAGATGCAGCAATTTCCATCTCCTCTAACTTCTCTTGATTCTTCTGTTCCTTTCTTTTAATTAATTTTGCCCTCACAGAAAGGAGGGGAGATTTCTGTCATAGACCAGTACTGAAATTGTAAGTTTGATGCCCATATACCATTTCTTCTTCCTATTTTCCTGACTGATGAAGATGAGCCCATTTGGTATCCCATTTTCCTAAGGGAACAAGACCCATGATGGTGGTTTTCTGCACGTTCTCTCAGCTTGGAATAACACGATCTGCAGCTTTTGTTCACGCCCATAAGGGTTGGATGGATGCTCACTCAACCACTGCATGCTCCTGTCCTTCGAGGAGGGTCAGAGCTGGAAGATGTCTTTATGATCAGCCAAACTAATCCAGGTTCTGGAACTGTCACATTGGGTTTAAAGTTTATAATTAGTGCACTGTAAAGAGGGGCTCAGTCCCTATTACACTAGGGAGAAAAATCAGAGAGCAATTTTTAAGGTTCAACGTGTGGGAAAGGAAACTACCATGACATTCTAGAGAGGAGAATCCTGTGGCTCTTTGCTTTACAGCAAGATAGAGGTCTTTTTCTAGAAAGCTGTGTGGGCCTTGCTTGAGGGGACAGGCTCAGCTTCCTGACAGAACTCTCTCAGAGCAGAAAATTGGTTCTAACATCCCAAATGTTTAAAAATATAGATAGGGATACACTTTGAAGGGGCATGAAATGTCTGAGGCAACAGGTTATATCTAAAAGGACTTTTTTCTTAAAAGGCAGTGTCTGATGAAAAATTTGCAGTCTCTCTTCTGTTCATATGCTGGGAAAAAAAATATTCTGGCCACATTGCAGGCAGCCAGATAGTTCACAAAAAGATTCAGTAACTTAACATGATCTTACTTGTATAGAACTTGCTGTTCTTTGACCTAACTCAATCCAGGAGGGTTTTAAAAGGAGAGAAATAAGGTGTTTCTAATTAAAAAACTGAAAAAACGGAGGAGTTTTCAAGAGGAAAAAAAAGCAAACAACAGAAGAACATCGATTGAAGAATTATTTAATTTAAAAAGTTGCCTAATTCTCCCCATGTTTCGACATGAAAGGTGGATCTGTGGCCAGCTTGTAGAGTGCAATCACTTGGCTACTGGCCCACACACATGGGTAGCAAGTCAACTTCTGCCCTACCTCCTCAGCACTCTCTGATGTGCTGCAGCGTGGCAGGAGGAGACAGATGGACGTGAGCAGGAGCACTGCAGAACTGGCAGAGTCAGCAGTTGATTGGATGCCATTTTTACAGCTGTTGGATGTTTGTGTTTGGGAAAGGAAAGCTGATTCGTGAGTTTGAGACAAGGATAATTCCAGTCCTTCCAGAGCCTCAAGAGGGGAGTGATTGGGAGGGAGTCACAAAGTCTTTGGGATTTTGCAACTTGTGTGCACAGCTCTTAAGGTGACAGATTGGGAGAAAGGCTCTTTCTCTTGTTAAATCTTTGGACGGGAAAGCATGTAGGTTATTTTAAAAATAGGTTTAGTTTAGGGAAAAACTTATTTGATCTCGAGTTTCACTGCAATTTTGATCATTCTCTCTGGCATCTGGTGCCTATTTATAAGGTACAAAGTAAGGAATCAGTTAAAAGCGTGCAAAAGCAAATGTGAAATTTGTGCTAGAACAATGCACTTGGGGATTTTAATACAGTAATTGACCCCTTCCTTGTTTGTCTGTCTAATGCTCACTTTGTTCTCTCTAGATCTCACAAGATATTGAATTTACTGGCTAGAGAAGGGCTGCAGACTAGAGAAAACAGAAAAAAGTGCTGAGAAAGCAAAATAAGAGGTTAGTGGAAAAATCTTGTTTTCTCTGGGCAAATAGTACTTATTCTCTTTGTGATCAACACCAGATACTCTCCAGCAATGGTTTCTTGTTTTACACTCCACCCTGAAAGAGTTCTTATAACCAGAACTATTATTTCGGGGGCTTCACAGATTTGACAAAAAAACCCCCAGAGAGCCATGCAGTCCATGTCAGATAATAGTTGATCAGTACTGAAAACCTGCCACCTTCACAACTTCCCGGCCACCAAAGAGATTTACAGACAGTGGTGACAGACATGAGCTCTCTTCCTCTCACTCTGCATGTTTGTCACGCTGCAGGCTTTTTATATTTTGCAGGTAGATCTTAAATTTGTAATGGAAAAGGAAGCTGGTGAATATTTTGTGCCTGGGAGGCTGGGAGGGAGAAACGACTCTTGGGTGAATCGTTGTGCTCAGTACAAAACAAATGATCTGTCCTGCAAAAGCCCCTGTGCTTCTCTGTGATGTGGGCGCTGTGAAACCTTCATGCTGCCACTACAGTTGGAAGTGTTTGTTCTTTGGCCCAGAAGATGCAAATTTTTGTGGCACCTGAGAATTCAGAGTGCTGGTCCCATGTCTCAGAGCTAGGGTAGAGCTGGAAGGACTTCGCTGAGCTGCTCTGAAAGCAGAAACAGGGGCAAAAAACAAAGTTTCAGTGGGGCCATTTCAGTGGTGTCTACGGGAAAGCATGTTTTGCTTGTCTCCATCCTTTGCTTGTGTCCCATTGCACCAGATCTCCCCTTCCAGCCAGATCCACCTTGTCTAGGCAAGGAATGCAATGAATTTGGTATTTCCTATTCTCACTCTTGGACTAATGTTTAGGTGTCTGGCCTTTGATTTAGCTCCTTGCCTCTCAGGTGCCAAGTAGCTCTTTGGATCCTGTAACCAGGCTTTCCTTAGGCTGGCGGAGCAAGTTACCATCATGAGCTCATTCCCTATCCATAGTCATGCAGCCTCCTTGTTTCTCAGCCTGTTGGTTTTACCTGCCCCCAGGAGCAAGTGTAGGGCAGAGGAAGGATTGCACAGCCAGGCCCTGATGCATTTGTCTGGCTGAGGAATCCCGAGTTCTGAGGTCTGATAATTAAGTGTTTCATTAAGCCTGACACTGCAGTGGAGTCTGGAAAAATCTGTGATATGTGTTAGAGCACTTTCACATGCTGGAGCACAGAGCTCTGCTAGAAACTAACACTGAGGGAGAGCTGAGTCTGCTGTGTTGGATTACAAAAGGTCTAAACCTTGTTCTGAAAGGGTCCAGTGAGTCCTGAGTGAGGACAAGGGACAATTGATGGCAGCTTGTCCCAGCACAGGCCGCTCCACCTGCAGCCTCTTCCCCAGGAACTTCCTGTGTAGAAGTGGAATGAGCTGAAACAAGAACAGAACTGTCCTTGGGGGTGCAGAAGAAGACAAAAGAGGATGTTAAGAAGGGCCAGAAAGTCCCAGGGATATCTGGAAGACTGTCAGAAGGGAAAGACATGACTGGAAGGGTCCCAAAGACTTAAATGTGGGAGGAGATTTTCTCTGCAGCTTTAGATGAACTGAAAGGCATTTGAGCATGGCTGGTTCCCTGTCAGCTCCTTATCACTGTATCCAGGCATCTCTCCAGAACCTATCAGCAAAAAGAGGTTTCTCCATGAATCATTTACACTGAGTAATTCTGCTGCAGACACCATCTCTGCAAGATACTCTTTGGTCCTCTGCAGCTACACTGTTCTACATCACATCTGCCCTCAAAATCTCTTTTGTCCTAAGTGAGACCCTGCTCATCATGATTGAAACAGTCTCATTCTAAAATGAACAAAATGAGAATCAAATGGCAACGTGTTCCAGTAATTAAATCTTAGAAATGGAGTCAGGTTGTGCTGGAGTCAGTCACATCAGAATTGAGTTTTCCCAAGTACCAGCTGGGTTTATGGGTTGTACCTGTAGGAGAAAGAAAAGCCTCATGTGATGCTGAGAACTCCCTGTCCAGGTGCCTGTGTGTGCAGAGGTGATCTGCATAATCACGGTTAGATAAAGGCTAAAGGGTGTTCTGTGGTTGGAAGTAAACACTGTTCAGCTCTTATACCACTGGGAAAAACTTCTGGTCTCTGCTTTTCTATTCAGCCTGATGTTTAATTGCTCACAAACAATGGAAATAGCTCACATTTAAAACGCTTGCTCATCTTAAAACCAAGACCCAATCAAAAAGGAACTCTTTGAAAGGAGTTTTCAGCAATAATTTATTTCACTATAATATGAACAAGCTTGAACTGAAACTTTTATGACCTATGACTTGTCAGATTTTTCTTCACAGACCTTACCCTTTAGCACATTTTTCACGATAATACAAACCAATCTGTTTATTATTTTCAGTTTAAAGAAGTAAAAAAGTATCGCATCCTCATGAAAATTGCTTCATTGTTGGGCTGTTTGAGTGGTCAGTGTAATATATCATTGTTTGATCTGGCAGAACCATCTATTTATAAGCTAGTATGTGTCAAACTATTTTTTTGGCAAAACTGAGAAGACACCTGGTTTAGTTTAGATTCCTCGCTATGTAATTCCAAACATCGCTCAGTCCTCTTGGATGGAAAACACAGGCTGGGATCCAGACTTAAGAGTGCTGCTGTCATTCACAAGATGCTCAAGGGCCTCTGCTCTCAAGGTTCATGAGATCATAAATTCTTTTTTAATTTTTCTTTTTTTTGATAGTTCAATTCTAGGCATGAACCCAGTGCAGGACACACATGAAATGTGAGTGAGGCTCAGTCAGTCCTGTCTGCTGTTTCAGACTTGCCTGGATTGCCCAACAGAGGCAGCAGCAAGGCAGCCACTGAAAGTTGCTGATGAGATCAGAAGGAGATGGTCACCTTTTCAGAGCTGTCATAAAGCTTGGGAAGGCAGCACAGTCTAGGCCAATATTGGGAACAGAAATTAGAAACGCAGTAATTCAGCAGCTAAGTACATTTAAGGGAACTGGTGCTTGATTTGCTGTTGAAAGGCACTGTTCAATAGCAGTGCAATAATCTTTACAGAGATGTCTTTGTAGTTTGTTTGTTCCCTCTTGTTATATATGACATGTTATATATGACATTTTATATATGACATACTGTAGCAGTACTTTATTTTAATAAAGTTTCCCTTTTGGGTAGATCATGTTATTAGAAAAGATGTAGGCTGTGCCTGTCATTGTTCCATGGCTGTAAAGCTTAAGGGCTTATATTGATGGATTCATATTGATTTCAGCTGTAATTGGTTACAGATCTCATAAAGGGTGCTGGGATCATCACTGTCAAGTGATTGGTGTGATGAGAGTTGTAGTGTGCAAGACTCTGCGTGTGTTCAGCCCTTACATAAATGTAGTAGTAAAGATGAGGGAGAAGGCAAGACGAGAGGCGGAGGAAGAGGAGAGAGGGAAAAGGGAGGCACAGATCCTGACCATGCTCCTGGTCAAACCCATGAACCTGGTCCTTTGTGTCCAGTAACATCAGAGCATTGAATCAGCACCATGATCAGCCTTTAGCAGGCTTTGTTTTTCCTCTGTGGTGGATCTTCTGTCTTCTACCCGAGAAGGAGCCCTTTGCAAGGAGCTGACCAGGTGTCTAAATAGGCTCCAGCCCCTCTTGATTATTTTCTCTTCATCCTCCTGGTGAGGGAGATTGGTGGTCTGAAAAACAGAGGCCAAGTGAAACGGTTCATGCCCAGAGCAGCTAAGCAAAACTATGCTTTGAGGCCAACTTATTTTTCATAATTTATCTTGTAACGTAAGCCAATGCAGTAGTTTGAGGCAAATTTATTTTAAGCCTTAAAGGGCAAAGGACTTGTATATTTAACCACAGGGTAAGTCTGACTTAAGTACACTGAATTCAGCAACGACTTGTTACTTCAGTGCCCTCCTATGTCCTGTTAGGCAAAGTCCTTCTGCTCCTGCAGCCCATCTTTAGACACCCCTCAGTAGTGCAACCTTGACAGTGCTCTGGAAGGAAGAAATGGACCTTGGTTGTGAGTGGATGAGAGGTTATTTGTGACAGCTGAACACTTATCAGTATAGTGAGTACCCCCGTGTTGCCATTTCTACAGTGTGTTGGGCACTGAGTGAAGAGTTGGTCCCTCAACCCCAGCACTGACCTCAGCCAGCTTGCTGAGGGCTCTGAAAGGCTGCCAGAAGAAATGGCAAAGAGGAAAGGGTGTCTGAAGTATTTCCCTTCTTGTTACCTGAGATTACTCAAGGTTCCTTCAGGCTGGATTTAACCAGCTTGCTGAGGTTGTGCTCCACAGCCCAAAGTGTCCTGCAGTGCTGTGGTGCTGCTCTGCTCCTTTGGCCAGGCCTGCTCCTAAAGGCAGCCAAGGGGTCACAGCAGGGACAGCCTCCTCTGCAGCAGACCACAGGGATAAAGCCTGATGAAGTGGGAGAGTTACACTTTAAACCTTCTTTTGCCCAGGGTTAAACCTTCTTTAATCCTCCTTTAGCCCTTCTGATCCACCTCTTCCAATTTCATACTGGAAGACAACTTAGGATGAGGGAAGGGGATTCTTCAGCTCTCCTGTTGAAGCTGCCAGGACCAGAAGGAACATTATTCTTGTCACAGAAGGCATTCCCTTGCTTTCCAATGATCTTAAAACTCTATGCATATTTTACTTTTTTGTGTCTTTAATGCAAAATTCAGGAACTGTCTGAATTACACCAAGTTTGTGTCTTGTCTTCTTGGATTTTGATGTCTGTAACACATCTAGCTTGAACTGTAGGTAGTTAAGTGGTTTGCTGGATCTGGCCCTAAATATTTCTTCTGCTCAAAATATGAGGTGTCACCTTGCTACTAATGGAGCATCTTCTCTGATAGGGCCATTACTTTTCTTAGTTGTCTGCTACCAGTTCCAGGCTATTTAAATGAAGTTACATGGATATGCATGGCAAATACATCCATTTAAAACCAGTTAGTAACTGTGCCAGCACAGCATCTGATGGTTTATAAATCTGAAAAGGTAGCTAAGCTAAGAACCTATAGAAGGTAAAAGAAAATTTTGTTATCAAGGGGCAGTGAGAATTCAGTCCTAAAAAACAGGGGTGATTTTTCTTTTTCCTGTGCTAGTAGATCACTGTGGATGCAGCACTTAGAAGCTACTTAAAAAAACTAGAAAAATTGTGAACATCCTCTTTGGCTTTTAAATGCAATATTTAATTTTTAAAAAATTCTGTGTCCAGAGCCTGGGACTATTGCAGACTTCAATAAATTAACATTCCTTAATAAATGTGCCTTGAGTTCTTTCTTAGACTGTTGCCATTCTGTCCTTGCTGGGCATGGATGCCCTTCCACTTCCAGTAAGGAATGGCATTTTATTTCTTGTTTTGCAAGTTTTCAGGGTCCCAAGATCGTTGATTATCTGAACCTTGGAATTTTGAAATACTGTGCCACCTTTACCACTGTAGGCTAAAGGTTGAAAACTTCCTATTTCTCAGAAAAACTGTGCTGGCACCTACCCAACAGGTAGAGAGAAGAGATTCACAGTAGTAGGGATATTAATTGAAGAGTTTGCAACAGTTTTAAGAAGGCCTTTTACTCTCCAGTGAATTACACATCTTTGTTTTGCTCCCTTAAGACTTCTGACTTCTGTACTTCCTGTTATACCTATCCATCACAATTAATGAGCTCTTTTGTATTTATCCTTAATTTCATAAGGGTAAAGAGGGTGCAGGCTGTGGGAACAGCTAAAGTATTTTGTCTTCCATATGCAATGTGGAATCCCAATACAGGATCCTCCCTGCTCCTGAATATCTGTTTGCTGAGCCCTGACAATGAACACTATTTCCAGTTTTGTACATATCCTAGCAAGAAGTATGGCCTGTTCCAGTGGTGAAGGAATAAATTTGTTTTATGAGTGTGTTATACAAAGCACCACAAGCTAGTAGATTCTGATTTTTATTTGGTGGTAATCTTGATCAATAGCAGCTAAACCATTTACAGAAGAAAAATAAATGGAAAGAAAATTTCACATTTATATTCCAGCTGTGCAAAGGGATCTTGGGTTTTCCCCCATTCTCTCCTCCCAGAGCTTGTCAGCAGTAGGAATTCATAGTAATAAAAGCCAGACTTATTTCTAATGCAGGTGTTTCTGGAGTGATTGTAATCTTTTTGATTAACTGCATCTGCAAGAGATCTCATCATTACAAGCACAGTAGAAGTTATGAAGGAAGGTGCCCCTAAAGTAGTGAGCTGGCAATTAAAATGATATGATATGCTTTGGCACATGGGATTGGATGGGAATTTTGGAAATACATAAAGGTAGGTCTGAAGATGTCATTATGCCACCAAAATCTTTGAAGCCTGCAGCAACATAATGGATTGGCAAAGGCAAAGGAGCCCGATGTGATTAGGTAGTGCTGAAATCCAGCTTTTGGAGATTAAGCTGCATTGCTAAGATCAGGGGCCCTTATCAAACTCAGTCCGAGCAGATTGCCCTAAGTCATCAGGGAAATGGCTGCAGAAAAGTGCTGATTTTGTCAAAATAGCATTTCACTGTTTGTGGAAGTTCCTAGGATGACAGCCTTGGGGGCTTGGGGTCTGGTTTCCTCATGCCAAGCAGCAACATAAGGTTTGGGAACATTACAAACTGAGTGGTCTCACTCTGTATTTGGAACAAAAAGATTTAATTGAAAGGGAAATTGATTAACAGTTGCTAATCAAGGCCACATTTTCTTCTAGCCCCTCTCAGTTGGGCCATGTGAAATACTTATGAATGGTTGCCATTCCAAGCTGAAGTTTTGGATAGAGCAGAGTAAATTTGCACACATAAAATCCATGTGCTGTTACCTGCCTAGAAGTTTTCATAGCCTTTACAGCCACAGCCTAAGTAGAACTGTCACAAAAGGGTGGGACTAGGAAAGGTGGAACAGGCTGATGACAGCACTGTCCCTTTCTGCTCACGCTCACTGCTGCTGGCAGATCTTTTTCCACATCTTTCTTGGTTGCCTGAGATTTCTTTCCCCTGGTGCTCGTCATTACACTGAGCCCTCCAGTCACAACAGGATATCATCCCTTACAGAAACCTTTTGAGGTGAGAAGTTACTTCCATACACGCAGATGCAAAAATGGGTGATTATCCAGGTCTTGCGTCAGGGCTTGAACCTCCCAGTGCCAGTTCAAATCCCTGTTTTTGAGATAATCCATCCTGCTTGGTGGTGTAAAACCAGCTGACACCTGGATGTGTGGCACAAAGAATTGAACCAGAGGCATGGCAGTGCTTTGGCTTTCCCATCATTACTTGCAGAGAGACAAATGAAAAGATTCAGTGTCATGCAGCCATGACCCAGAGTCAAAAGGCTGTCTAAGTTGTTACTGGAGGAGATCCAGTTGCAGGAAGAAAAATTCTTGCCAAATCAGCTAGAGAAAGTTGACTGAAGTGTGTTTGAACAGACAGATTGTTCAGCCATCTATGCAGCTGGCTCAGTAGAGGAAACAGTTATTCCTGGGTAATTGGAAGCAACTATGTGTATATATGTATAAAAAATAATAATATATATTGGAAAATCTTTCAAGCTGTCACTGATTCTCTCAGTGAGGAGGCTGAATTCCAGGAGTAATAGGGGGAAGAACTCAAACCTAGAAATTCAGGGGTGGTACCCTCCCACCCCAATAATCCCCTATTTTGTCATAGGAGTCTGTGGCTCTGGATAATGCTGTTGTTTGACACACTCCACCCAGCTGTCCCTATTCTGTCCTGCCTTAAACAGGCGTACCAGATCTCCTTTGCCTCATCATACATCATCAAATAGGGAAGGCCTTTTGGTTTAGTGAACCTGATTGCCAAATCCTGGATGGGATTTCACCAACAGCTGAATATCGATGCAGAACCACAGCGAGTACTTGGTAGTGAAACATTTCAAATTCCCCATTCTGCATTATTTTGCATTTTGAGGCTTGGCAGCAGCACCAGATTTTGTATTTTTTTTGGGGTAGCACAAGAAGAAATTCTGTTCATTTTGAAGCATTCACCCTTCCCTGTCAACCTGCTTTGCTGGGCACAGGGCAGAGCACTGCTGCTCTGGCCCTGGCTTTTCTAGTGGGGACTGAAGGGTTAAACTGAGCCCCAAGCACTTGTTCTTCCAACATACCCTGCACTCCTCACTCTCCAGGATTTATGGTCATCTAGTCACTTGTTTAAAAGATTATTGGAAAAATATGTAAATGAAAGTTAATAAGTGTAGCAGAGTGGTGTAAAAGCAGACTTATTAGCAACAGGATGCGAGGCTCTGCACATGCTACATTTCTGTTGCTGGAAACACCATCAAAGAGCTTTCCAAGACTGCAAGGCCCAGATGGATTTTACATCTTTATGCACCAGCCCTGAGCCAAAGCTGAATTCACAGGTGAAGCTGACACCACAGCATGTGGGGAGGTGTCTGGGTTGTGTGTCTGTCCCTCACCCCAGCTGCAGTTCTGGCTCCTGGGAGAAGTGGTGGGGGGGATCTCCTCAGAAAAGTGGTTTTGGGTAGAGCTTTGCAAATAATAATAATAATAACAATAACAACAACAATTATAATAATAATTGGTGCAAGGGAAAGCTTTGCTTCTACATTGGGAATTTAATGAGGCTTTAGCCTTAAGGCTGAAAATACACACCACAACTATTCTTTTTCCAGGCCCACTGGAACTTTTCCCCCTCTGGAAGTTAAACATCTTCTGCCAGCAGCCCATGGGGCAGTGCATTAACCACACTCTTTTCTTCCTTTGCTGGCAAAGAAGCTGTAGACTTAAAATAGCAAAACAGCAGTGCCACAAACCCCCATCTGCTTTCAGCACCCACATGAATCATGGCAAGGGTTTCTCTGGCAGCTGGTGGCAGTGGCCACCTGTCTGGGCAGCAGGACTTGGAGCAGAAAGAGCAGAAACATGTTTTCCCCAGAGTATCTGCTGTCCCTATTCCATGCTCTCCTGAGGGAGCAATCCTCCAGCTGTGTAACTGATGGAGAGATCCCACAGACACAGTATTCCACACTGAGAACCAAAGACAGGGCTGTGGGTATATTAAAGTTTTTGGGAAGAGGTCCATATGGCAAAATTTGGGAATTATTATTATTTCAATGTCAAACAGTTAGGTGTACTTGAACTATACTCTGCAGAACCCTTCTTAGATTCCAAAACAGAGGCTGTCAGCACACCAGACTGGATTCTGTAGCCTAGACATGTAGCCAGATGTGGCCCCACTAAGTTCCATGTCTGTACTGGCATTTGCTCTGTGATGGCCCAAACACCACTGATCCCTTTTGTGTGGGGAGCAGAGTGTTTGGGCTGCTGCAGAACTCAGCTCTGCTCTGCTCTGCTCTGTCTGCTGGGAGGGAACCCCAGCCCTCCAGCAGGCCCCATGCCCAGATCCAGGAGCACTCTAGGGATCCTGCTGCTCACATTCATCCTCTTGATCAGGAATGAGATGGGCGTGTTCAAGACACCTTAAATCTGGCCTTTGGAAACCTCAGACTCGGAGAGCCCTTACAAAAATAAGCCCTCAAACAATAACAACAAAACCAGCATGTGACTAAAAGCTGGAGCGAGGCACTGCCAGGATTTCTCTTGGCAACCCCTCGCTCTAAGAATCTGCTTCTTGCCACACTTGTGCAAGGCACATTATTGAACATTTCCTGACTATTTGCCCAGGATGCTGTAAATGCTGTCCAAATAGCAGGGTCTCTCCTGCTGCTTTGATACATCTGGCTAAATTGCGTGGAGCAGCACGCCAGAGGCTGATGGAGTCCCCACAGGACGTGCTCCGTCTGTCAGGCTCTCCAAAGGGTGATGAATGATGGTGCTAACATTAAACAGCCTGCCTGTGATGTTTTTCAAGTGTCCCTCCCCAGCAGCTCGCTTGCTGCCCTGTCTTCCAGGAGATAACCCAGCACAACAGAGCATTACCTCATTAAACAAGCCGGCTCTAATTAAAAACAGGCAGGGCATCACCTCCCCTGCTTTAGCCTGAAGGGTCCACTCTGCCATTTAAATTCCTCTTTGGAAGATTAATATCCATACACCTTGTGAAGAGTGACATTCTTAGAAGCAGTCAGTTCAGGGCAAATATTAGATGTGATGAAAGTGAGCATCAACAACAAAAATTGCACTCACAGGGGCTTCAGATGTTCGTGCCATACTCTGAGAGGGTTATGTGGATGTGTGTGTATGTGTGTGTGAGGGATCCCTGCAGCCCAAGCTTAGAAGAAATGGAGAGATGTGATTTTGTGCAAATCCCATATTAATACCACCCAGACATATTGTTTAAGCCCAGGTTCTCTATCACTACACTATACCTGTATAAATATACCTATATGTATATATGTGTATATATATATCTATATATATGTATGTATATATTTTCACAGGACACTCACAGCAGAACCTTCTACAAACACCCTGCCACATCAGCTCCTCTGTTCCTCCCATTACTCTGAGCTTCAGGGTAAAGAAAGGCCAGGTAAGAGATGCATTTGGCTGGCCCCCTGAATGGATGGAAAAGGGAAAAATGAATCATGTCCATGAAGCTCAGAGCTCACTTTTCATGACACTCAGGTTTTTCTTCCCTAATGGCTCTCTGGTTTATTTTAAGCCAAAGGTTTTAAGTTCAAAAATTACTTAATTTGGAATAATTTGAAGCAAGCCAGTAGCCTTATTTAAGTCACTTACTACTTTGTTTGGCTTTTATTCCTACAGAACATTTGACACAGAGCACTGCCATGATTTATGCAGAATTCCCATTGCAGAAGTAGCCTGACACATTGGAAGTACTTTTACTTCAGAATTTTACTGCCAGTACCTGACTGACAAATCCAATCCTTGTTTGGATTGTGTGTTCAGTTCATATTGAAGTGGTCAGTGTCAGAGATATGAATACCTATGGACTAACACTTCTTTCAGGTCCAGAAGCATCATGTTTTAAGAATAGCCTTTTTAAAGAATATTTGCTAACCTTAAACAGGTGCAATCTGTTTGACTGACTGTTTCACAGTTACTCAAATTACAATTATCTGAAGTAACTATGATTTATGTACTTAGCTGTGTATTTTTCTTTCATTGATAAGATGATCCCTGAAGTCACAAAAAGCTGGCTTAGCAGCCACTGTACTGGAAAACCAGCACAAAATATGCATTTTAAGTTGTCAAACATCACGTAAAAAGTCAAATGCAGTTTCCTCTGGGTGGAAAAGCTCAATAGGGTTATTTGAAGGAGCACGGCAGGGAGAAAAAGTGCTTAAATATTTATAGTAAATTTTGAACCTAAACCCTTTGGTTTAAATTAAACCAGAGAGCCACCAAGGAAGAAAAATTGTGACTTAACTACAGCTAGTCTGTGACCTGAAGAAAGGGCTGTCTGAAATGCAGGTGAATTAGGCATTAGTTTTAGATCATGGTGCCACCTGCACCTTGGCAGTACTTAGTGAAGATTTCTGTACAAACACCATGCACATGGTCAAGGTGGGGACATATTGAAGGTCAATTAGCTGGTGTCTTGGACAAAACAGCCAGAACCACTCTGTATGATCTGTAATTTCATCACATATTTACTGTGAACACATACATTGGAAGAAGAATTCTCATCCTCTGTGCTTGTCTCCCCCCCCGGAAATGTTTGGCTCAGAACCTAAGCAAGGGAATTGAGATTTAAAACTGAAACATCAGATTTAATGCTCACCTTAAAGTATCTGTGGGAAGAGGAGAATGGATTTCATGAGGAAGAGCCAATTTGGATACTTGCCCAAATCTTAGTCCCCAGTGTCATGGCTCGAGAATGATCAGGTGCATTTAAAAGAAGAAGAAGAGGAAAAAAGGTTTCTTATTTCTGTGTTCTTATTTCTGTGTTCTCCAATATCTATATCCTGCAGTGTTCAAAGTGAGACTATCAGGTACTCCAAGAACATCTGTTTTCTAGCAAGACCCAAAGTATCAGGAAGATATTATCCTGACATCTTTTTATCAGGAGATCATCAGTCCAGACATGGAAGGTCATTTGGAGAGGTCAGAAAGTTGTGGCAAAGCTGGCAGACCCTTGAGGTGCTTCAGTCAGGAGTTACAGCAAAATTTCACTGGGTTCTTGAACCTTACAGCTCCACATGGGCTCCAACCCCTCCATTTATAGTGGTGTTCAGACTTGCAGTCAGGTTCTTTTAATTCATAAGGCATTCTTGTTGTTATGAGCATGATCTGGAACTCTTCACGATGCTTTAAAGTGTAACAAGTTTAAAAAACAAAACAAACCCAGGCAATAAATGACTTTTTCAGTTTGCTTCTTGAATAATCTGCAATAGTAATAAAATCAAAGAGGAAATAATAAAATTCAATATTCACACATGTTATTAACAAAGTGGAAATGGCTTTTAAAAACTCTCTACCTCCATCTGTGCTGTATCCTTGGGAGTTCCTTAAGGGCTCCCTTAAGGGATATAAGTGGCAAAAGTTGTGGTAGACTGAAGTAGACTTCTCTTCACTGGCAAAACCCTCACCTCCATCCTTAAAACTGACTGGTTCCATATTCTCACCCTTTCACACAAAGAGATAACTGTAAATTAAACTGACACCAGGAGAAAATTGCAAATTAAACTGCTTGCTGCTGTGGAAGTTGTTAAAGGAGAGGGCAAAATTTGCTGATCTCAGAGTGTTTGAGCAGATCCATTTATTTAGCACTACAAATATCACATTATGTGCCTGTCCCTTGGAAGTTTGTGCATCTAGTTTGCAAATTCACCTTGAGTTAATGGTAAGCTGTTGCTCTTCCATTCTGCAGCTATAATAATCATGAGGCCATGATATGCCAATGTCCTAAAGCATCCTTTCTCCATTCTCAAGGCTAGGTCACCTTCCACCATTTTACTGTCTTACATTCTAAAATTCAATGAAAACTTTTGATCAAGAGGTTGTTTCTTCTTTGCTTCATCATCTCCTCTAGTAGATGAAATATTTCTTCTTAGTAAGGGAATACTAAAGGACACCCCTTCAAGGTGCCATTTCCCTTGGCTGATGGCTAGCACAGTATCCTAGCAGGTCCTTTTTGTGCACAAGGAGGTGTGATGAGAAATAGAAGGGTGAACCAAAGCAAATGTTGCCTGACAAATGTTTCCTGGGAGCAGGACAAGGAGGATGCTCCATCCTACAGAGAAGAGCCCGGCAAGTCATAGCAGGTTATGTCATTTAGCTCTGTCCTGACAAAAGCAGATGTTGGGCACATCTAACTTGCCAATACACCAGGAGACAGTGTTTGCACAGCTCTCCTTGCTTCACTCATCAGGGTAATTGGTTTTAGCTGAAATCAGCTCTTCTCCCTCAGAGCTGCCTTTTGGCAGACCAGGCACATGCACTAACTAACTGAGGCCTTTTTTTTTTTTTTTTAAAGCTTCTGTTAATACATTAAGCTGCCAAGCAAGTTCCAAATTTTTAGGAATTCTGTATTAGCAAGGCTTCCAGAAGTTCTGTTTCTCTGCAAAGGAGAGAACTCCCACCTGGGCCCCTGGTACCTTGGATGGGAGCTCATGAACAGCCTTAGCCTGCAAAGCTGCATGAAGAAGTTTGTTACTGCACCTCATGGGCAAACCCCTCTAATCCAAGTTCCCTGAATGCAGAAGCTGCTCCATCCCACCTAAGAAGCTTGTTTGAATGTAGTCATGTTCTTGTGTCAACTTCTTTGAGGTCTTTAAATAACGTAAGGCTTGCAAATGGAGTTGAGCAGAGAATGTTTATCTCAGTGGTGAAAAATTGTGAATCTCGAGCTTTTCCCCTGCTGGGAGTCATTACAAAACCAGAAACAGCTCATAATAGCCTGAACTTATTCCCCTGGGGTGTGGTAAAGCCCATCTTCCATCCTGGCCAGGCCTCCCTCAGGATATTCTGGGTTGTCTTGTTATTGAGTAAAAGATGCATTTCTGAAGAGTTTTAACAAAGACATTTTCCAGCAGAAGACATGTCAAAATGGTCCTAACCAGACCTTACAGTACAGCCAATCAGTCATACATTTTGGGAGGTTCGATGGTTAATTCCAACTTCCAACTCCACTGCAGGAAGAATTTCACACAGCTGGGGTTGGTTAAATAAGAAACTCGAGATGACACCATTGCAGGCCTAAACATTAGCCTGGTTAATGGCAACAGATCTTTCCCCTCTCAACACCAAAGGTAAAACTCAAAGTAGTCTTGGCTGTGTTTTGCACATTTGCAGATCCAGGATGTGTCAGGCTGTAGTGCACAAACCCCTGAGCACAGCCTTTATTTGTGTGTGACCTTTATTTGCATGATTAAACGGGGCACCTCTCCACCTCAGTTTCTCACTGATGCTTAAACACCCTATTTAAACATCAACTTTTCAATTCCCACAATCTTCTTCCAAAGGGGAAAATACTCTAATTCCTCACAAGCCCTCCAGGACATAAACACAGCACTAACCTTCAGACAGAAACAGTTACTTGCCTAAGAAAGCTTTTCCAGAGAATGAACTAGTTCCTGACTGTAGAATGAGAGTTTAGCCATATAAACTCTCTTTGGGGTCTGTAGTACAGGATTTGAACATGAATGAAACATTTAAAATATGAGTCGAGAATAAAAGCTCTCCCTAAATCTCCCTTGTTGTATAAGCTGCTATGAATTAAAGCCCTTTCAGCCTGATTTTTAGTCAGCAACATAATTATTTAGGAACATTTTCCAGACCAGTGTATTTTACAAGTATTTTAACAACCTGCAAATCAGGAAACTGTAAATCAGAGAAATGAACTGAAATCAGCAATCACAAGGCAGGAGTCCCCTGGCTGAGGCTGTGACAGTGAATAGTGGCAGCCCTGCTCCCTTGCTTGCCAACGCTGGGAATGGGCTTGAGCTAAAACCCACCACAGGCTGGGACCTGACAAGGCTGAGAGAGTTTGACTGCAGTGCCCTGAGCCAGAACACACTCAAATAAATCCCATTCTTGCTGTGAAAGATGGGGCATTGCAGCACTCTGGGTTTGCATTCTCTCCTTTCTCCTCTCCAAGCAGGATGAACCTAGAACTAAAAGTCCTTTGCAAGTGTCCTCTTCCTTTCCCCAGACTGAACCAGTTCTTCTTTACTTTCATACACCAAATTGAGGCAACAGGTTTATAAACCATATTTGCAGGGCAAGCCATAAGTTTTAGTGCCAAAAAAATACAGCTGTGTGTTTTCTAGAGGTGCACTCCATCATCAGCTGGGGTTAGGCATACCTCAAGGCAGAATTCTGATCTCTATTCCATGCTCTAAGTATGGCCTTAGTTTTGCTGTGAAGTTTTTTTTTTTGTAGTCAAGTGAGAGAATTTATTCAAAAGTATTGAATACTGAGGGATTCTTATTCAGCCTTTGCAGATATGGTTGAATGGCAGCCCTTGGGTTCAGTGGTCAGCAACCTGTAAGGCAGAACAAATCCTTTGACAAAGGATTTGCGTGCCAGAAACCAAAATCACACCTGGCATGGCAGAAGAGTGAGCCAGTGAAGTCCCTGCTCTGTTCTGTCTGGGAGTGAAGCAATTCAGTTTTTAGAAAAATCTCTATAAAAATGTGGTACAATGAAAAAAAAAAAACTTCAGCAGAAATAAGCAACAGCAAAAGAAAATCACTGTATTTTATTTCTTTCCTAGCTATTACTTACTGAAGATGTCAAAAGAGGACTGACACTGCTCTCCTTACCCCCAAAAAAGTAATTTAAGCCTTGCAGAACCACTTATGCAGCCAGATACCTGGAGCTGCATTAGTGCTTACACTTGCCTATAACCCCAGCCAAGGAATGCAGAAAAGGTCAGTTGCAGGAGCTCCTCTCTTGGAAGGGAACTGAGATGGGGGAAAAGGTTGAGAGGAAGACAAATCAATTGTGAGTTTTACTCTTTTCTGGATAACAATATTCCTTGTATGAGTCTGAGAAGAGCCTGTCCACTGTTTCCAAGAGGCTTTTTTCCCACTCCTCATTCTTTCTCCAGAGTTCTCCCTAGGCTTTTCAAGTTTCTGTTGTAGCACAGAATAGGTCAGCGTTCCCTAAATCTAAATGGTGGCTTTCCTTGCTGAACTTCCTTCCATAAGGAAAATGCGTTGGGGTTACCAGGAGGGCTGGCAGCAATTTCCTAAACAGCCTTTTGAAAGTTTTTTTTTAAAATAAATAAATTAAAAATAATGGCAAACTACACACACAGAGTACTTCCATCTCCTTGCACAGAAATGCTGGCAGCTGCTGCAAGGAGCTGAAAAAATCATCATTATACTCCAGGCAGCTTGAAACCAAATAATATGCACTCACAAAAGGTTTTCATTTTGGAGCCTATTGTGCCTGGCCTGTTAGGGAGGGGGGGAGAAAGAGACCTATTGTCTCTTAAAAAGCAAAACAGTGGGCTGGTTTTAGTTCTGCAGGAATGGGGAGATCTGTGTGCTATTACAGTCAAGACATCCTTGCTGCAGCTCTTGCTCCCTGCTCCACTGAGTTTGCAACTGGCTTGCCAAATCCCCACAGGGCAAGAGGCCTTGCACTGCAGCTGCTGGAGAAGGAATATCCCCCCCTGCTCAGCGTGATAGGAGAGTAATAAAAACATCATTTCTAATAGGAAAATGATGGTTGCAGATGGAGGAGCAAATGGAGGCTGACTGGCTTAACAGAGAGAGGGCTTTGGGAAGGACAAAGCCATTCTTAGCAAGTTTGGGGATGGAAACTTGAAGAGAGCAAGAAGTGTCCCAGAATCCCTCAAATCTAGGCAGATAGTGAACCCTCACAGGCATTTGTAATTGCTGTCTAAAGTCCTGTTAAACTTTTAATAGATGCTACAGTTCTTTATGAAAATGTTGTTTAGGAACTTTCTAGAAGAAAAAACCCCATTATTAAAGCAATTACTGCAACTTTTCTCAGCCTCCCTTTTGTTCCTGACTACCCTTCTAAACAAGAACAACTTTTAAAGAAAACTACTGGCTCTAGGCACAACGCAGCCACAGAATTTCAGTTCTGTCTTTGTCAAGGGCTTAACATTGATCACAACTGTGAATACAGACCTGTTGAATGACACTTTTATAAGTCAACTTTTCATTATACAGCCTTGCTCAGGCACCCTTAAAAACATATAGGAAAGATTGTACCAACACTAAAATCTCAATAGTTACTTCATCATGGCCTATCTTGCCCAAGCCTGTTCATAGAAGCTCTCATCATGTTCCAGAGAGATGGATTTGTAAGGGAAAAAAATTCCCTGAGAAGGGAGAAAATGTCAATTTGTTGCATGGGCTCGGGACAAAAGCTTGAGGAGCCGATTCCAAAGCTCTCTCCCTCCAGCTGCCTCCTGCTCTTGAGCTGGTCTCCAGGCGTTGTTCAGCATCCATGTGTTTCACCAGTTAGTCTTTGGAATAACAACGTGCTCAGTGGGCTCCTCTACCCTTATCTGTGCAGGAAGTCCCTTTGCAGAGAATTGCTCTTGGCAGGGAAAGCCTCAGTGCAGTTCAGCCGATGAGATCACTGTGAGTTACCCCTTGGCTTTGCTGGGATCCCAGGCTGCCTTTTTTTGGAGGAGAGCACAGAACTGCTCCCTTTCTATTGTTTTTTTTTGTACAAATAGGTCAGATAATAATTCTGCTTTGTATCTTGATGAAAAGGGAGGAAGTGTTCAATGGATCTTGCCCAGTGTTTTTTAGGTGAAATACACAATTGAAAACCATTGTTCTGGAGCTTTTCCTCAGCATAAAGAACTCAGAGACCTGTATTTTTAAAGTGTTTTGAACATTTTGAGGGCACTGTTCTTTTGCAGTTAAGTGCTGCTTTCCCAAAACTCAGGAACTAAGAGGTGCCACCAACTATAACCAGAAGTGGTTCAAACTAGTTTGTTAGCATCTCTGCTTACATGAATTTAGTCTTAAAAACATTTTTAGCATTTAAAAAAAAATTGCCTTTTCCCCACTTAAATGATCTCAGCTATACACAGATATTGATCAAATAATTAAGGAACAAAGAAGTTAATCCCATGCATTTGTGTTCAGCTGTTTTTAATGAAGAACCTTAAGTGTAACATCAGAACAATTTGGACTCCTGGGATGTGTAAGCACATGGTGTCTCTTTCCAAACAAGGTTCACACAAGTTGCCTTATTTGAAGCACCAGGACAGCAAAAAAATAATAATCCCATAAAGAAAAGGAAATAAACTGTAAGATTTCATTTGTTTCTCATTGGTCAAAACATGATTGTACTAAGAAAATGGACAGGTTGAAAACTAATGTTTTGAACTTCTCAATGCCAGGATTAAACTGTCTCTGAAACTGTAGGAATTTGTCCTGTGAGTCAGAAACAGCTACTTCAGCAACGAACATTAAAGGATCTGTTATGATACTGAAATGAACAGATCTGCTTGCATTCAGCTGAGCACAGTGGTATGGGCATGCACTGGTTGTTCATTGTAATGGTGTTTCTAAACCCAGATTAATGTGTAAATTGTTCTGAAACATCTCCTCTCTTCCTTGTGGGATACTCATGCAGACCTGTGGCTTTCCCACTAAGGCAGAATAAAGGAATCTTGGTGTATTTCTGGCATCCAAGGAGAACGGTGTGAAAATATCTTTGGATCAAGGTTGTTCCTTTCTTGCTCCTATTTCATGTTTAAACATTTTGTGAATCTTGGCTCAAGCACTTTGCATTTCAGCCTGTATCCAGGTTGGCTTTCACAAACACTTGGCATCAAAATCCTTAAAGATGCATTGCATATCTGTGATGTTCTGGAAGGTGCCTCTGTGACTGCAAGAACAAGGTTGGTAGGAGAGATGGGGCTCAAAGTGTTTCATTAGTCAGATATTTTGTTGGACAAAGGACAAATAAAGCTCAGTTAAGCACTGGGAAAAACCTTCAAACAAACAAATCCCCAGTAAGGCAGGTCTATGGACAGAGGACCTCAGGGAGAGGACAGGGACTTGGAAGCATGGAACTTCTGAGCTGATGTGGCCAGAAAGCCTCCAAATCATATGAAACGAGTAAGTCTCCCACATTGCCTTGATTGTTTGAAAAATTAGTATCTCCAACTCATTTTATAATAGGCAAGAAGTGTTAAGACAAAGGACTGGAACTCCACAGCACCCTCTCATTGCAAAAAGCCACAGTACAAAATTGCCTTCAGAAATACACTGAGGTGAAAAGACTCAAAGGAATGAAATGGGTAAAGTTTTTGTCATGAGGGACAGGATTCAGAAGTTCTTGGTTTTGAGGCTATCAGTGAATGTCTCTTTTTTTGTTTTTCCCCAGAATAGAAGGATAACACACAGTTTGTTATGTTCATAATGATTTGTATGAACTTGCATTAGAAATAGTTGCCTTCTGATGAAATTAAAACTGCATCCTATGTGGAATTTCCAAGAATTCTAGGTAATCTTCTAAATACTAAATACTAGAGATGAGTGAGTTCTGCAATATCTAACAGTTGTGAAAAGGAGTAGAACATTTGTGATATTAAATGGAGCTGATGTTAGTCAATCTGACACTTTTATTTATTCAAAGGAAAAATCTTATTTCTTTATATCCAAAGAGTCTTGAGACTGTTGCTCAGTGTATGACCTCAAAGAAGCAAACAGTACAACAAAATTCATGAGCCCATTAGACAAGACAAAAATGATTGACATATCCAGAAACCCCAGATGCTGCTGATCTTAGCTGAGATCAGGTTTGAGATTTTAGAAACCTGTTAATAGTGAATGAGAGACTTTTTTTAGACACAGAGAGGGAACTCACAGCTGAAACTTTGTGTGTAGAGGCTGAGAGGTCTGCTGCAGAGACAATTGTTTGTCTGAGAATGAGAAGGCACCTTGTGCTGAGAATTACAATATAGGTAGAGGACGAGTTAAATGACATGTTAGGTAATAAAACCCAATAGAGATGACAGGGGAGAAGAAAAGTATTAATAATGTGATTGCATTTTACAAGAATATCCACGTGTGGAGGAATGAGTGAGCAGGACTAAGGATGAAAGTGGAAATTAGAGTGTAGCTTTAAAGAAATAGAGCAAATACTGTGATCTCTTCAACAGTGAGGTGGAAAAAAGAGATACTGGCTGTAATCCAGACAGCTCAGCTGTTTTGTAGAAATACCACATTTTGAGGAGCTTTGAGAGATAATTACAATTCTCGGGACCAATAAAGCACCAGGGGCTGATAGTGTTCCTGCTGCATTATTGAAAACAGAAGGGCCTACACAGACTCAAAGGCTTTTGAAACTGATTTGGTTTGGAAGCTTGAATAAATTCCTAGTGAATATGCCCAATTCTCTAGAAGGCTGAAACCAGAATGGAAGAAATGTTGCAGCATTTTCCCTTCTTTGTACAGCCTAATATGTCCAAACTGCTTTATAAAAACCCCTATTTTTGTTCATGGAAAGGAGAGATTTCATCCATTAAGAGCTCAGGAGAGGACAAGAATGTGATCAGGATCTACATCTATCTATATCTATCTATCTATCTATCTATCTATCTATCTATCTATCTATCTATATCTATGTATCTATATATCTGTCTATCTCTCTATCTTTCTATATCTCTATATCTCTATCTCTATCTCTATATCTATAGATATCTGTGTGTATGTTTGCTCTCTAGCTTTTAGGGAGGTATAAGAAATCTTTATCACAAATTGACTTCCTGCAGAAAAGGGGTCTGGCACAGCTTGAAAAACTAATTAGAAAGGTGCAAATATGAATTGATTGTAATGGCAAACATTGCACATTCTGCCCTGTTTGACCTCAGTGAAGGGTTAAGTCAGAGAGACGCTGAAGTACCATTCCTGTAACTTTTAATATGACTGGGTGGGATTAATACAGTCATTGTGAAATTCTCAGAATGGTGTGAATTTGAGTGGTTTACATTTCCTTTTTGACCATTGTGGTGAGTTAAATGTCATGAGAGAGAAGAAATATAGCTCAGAAGAGAGTTGTAGACCAGAAGGTACTGCAAATAAAAAACCAAACTCCAAACAGTGCTTAGATTTGAAGAAAATAAAGCCCAGTTGTTAGCCTAAGATCATCTTAGGAATGCTTTTCTGGGAGTCAATAAATGTTCTAGATTATGTTGATGTTAAAGGGTTTGACCACCTCAGAGGAAACTAAGGCTTGTGAAGAGTGATAATGATGTTACTTTTCCTGCTGGTAACATTTAGGTCCAAAAGAGTGAGAGAAACCAAGCTGCAGGGCTTCAAGTTGTTGGATCTCTACTTAGATGGAAGAATGGTCACTAAATAACTTGAACAAAGCCCTGGGATAGGTTTTTGGAGAATGCAGGGGAAAATGTGTGGAGAAGATTTAATAAAGATGAGCTTGAAGTCTGTAAAGAACCTAATATAGTAAAGGTAATGAAATCCCTGGCCAGTGTGTTGGCAGAGCCAGCATTTAGGATGATGGAAGACAGAACAGCCAAACATTTCTTGAAAGGCTGTTCTCATGGTATTTGACCTGGGTGCTGATCAAAGACACAGCATGACTGAGCATGACCAAGGGCCCTTAATGTGAATTAGTAACAATGGAGAAAAAAATACCCTAATGGAAAAAAAAAAAAAAAAAAGCCCTTGACAATCTTAGCAAACTATGGAAAGAGCCAGGGAATTTTTGGGCCTGTAGAGCTAGTAAATAAGTAACTAGCACGGCACTGAAAGCTGGATGTCATAACAGCAGAATATAACAGGTTTCCATAATGGCAGATTTGATGCAGTTAAAGTGCAATGGGAATTTTGCATGCAGTAGGTCAGAAGGTAGACATGACCCAAATATTATACATCAATGGAGATGAGAAAATGAGGGCAAACCTGCTTGGGAAGATTTAAAAGAGTTAAAACTATTGAACCAAGAACTGTGAAAGGAGGCAGTTTGGCTGGAAGTGTGGTTGGTGATTATTAGAACGGTTCTGATGGCTGCAGCTTTGGCTTTCATGTGAATTCTTACATAAAAAAAACTGTCTCAGCTGGAGATAGGAGCTGTAAATGCACCACACTGGGGTAATTCTGATATGACTGTTTGACCTTAATCTGTTTCTTCACTTGCATTTGTATTCTAACCTTCCCAACTGCTAGCACAATATTTTTATGACTTGGACTTACTCTTTATGCAGTTCACTTGTAGGAGCACTTCTGTCCTTAGCTAGCCTGAAAATTGCAGGGATTCTGGGATATGAGCCAAAGTTCTCTGAAGCTCCTGGAAACACTTGTGGATGAGGCTCTGTCATATGGCTGTTTGTCAGGTCTGAAGGTATCCACAGTTCTCAGCCACATTCAAACTCTAGATGCTGACCTAGATTGGTAGAAACGGCCCCTTTGTATTTTCAATTTCTCAAACCTTTTTGTTCTACACTGACATGCAATCAAATCAACACTAGCTGACTGTTTGGTGTTCTGAGAATATGTGTGACTACAGCTTGAGGAAGATAATGGAGACATTTTCCAACTCCAAAAATACTTTGTGTTAAATTTTTTGATGTGATTGTGTAGGTAAGTCTTCCTTTCCAGTGCCCTTACCTGGCAAAAATAAACCCCCACTATCACATGTATTTATGTATTTATGTATTTATGTATTTATGTATTTATGTATTTATGTATTTATGTATTTATGTATTTATCACACGTGTATGCATTAAGTACATATACAAACATTTTCATGCCTATGAACCTGCACAAAAAGCTCAGCTCACTGGATTGTGATTCCCCTCCCAGCTCACCCTGGCTCTTTGCTCAAGCTCTGCCCCTCTTGCAGTGGCTTTTCAACTCAGAACTTTTCTTCACATCTCACTTCCTCCTTATGGATCCAAAGGACAAGTTGTTCTCCCTCCAGTGGCTTTTGTTTCCATGACTGTTTCTCAGACTTTTGCATTAGCCATTAGTATCCTGCTGCCCCTGATAGCTCACTGAACTTGGTCTTGAGTCAATGGTCTTGTTTTGAGCTGATTAGAAAAGATTTCCTTTCCTTTATCGAAGCTAAACAAAAACAAGGAAATTAAATTAAATACAAAACTGTGTTTGAATAACAGTAGGGCTGTGACATGAGGCAGGAAGCTCAAAGATAAGGCTGATGATGTGCCCAGAAGGGCTGCAGGAATGAAGGCCAGAATGTCCTAGCCACCATCCAGCATTTCTGTGGGGTTCCATCAGTTGTCTATCAGAGCAGTGAGTGCCTGGATAAGAAAATAGCATCTCTGGACTGGGCTGGGAGGGAGGGAGGGGATGTGTAATCTCTCCCTGTGCTGCTCACCACCCCTCTCTGCAGGCTGAGAGCTGACACCTCCATGCAGTGAGGGCAGCATGTGCTCTGGCAGCAAAGGTACAGCAAACACAGACAGGGGGGTCAAAAGGGCCTCTGATCACTGTCCTCACATTGTCCATCCCTCATGAATTGATGGGATAATTTCTCTTGAGCATTTCAGGCTACTTCTATGGTAAGAAACATTTCTTAACTGAGCGTCCTTTGCTGATGTTGTTCAACAGCTTTATTGCTCATCCTTCTCTGATACTCCTTTTTATAGCCTTATACAGGGACAGAGGGAAAATATCCATTTATTCTGTCCTTTCCTCAGTTCCCTTGATGAGAAATGAAAACTGTGGCTGCACCTGAAGCTAAAGGAGTTGGATTATTGCTCTGCTGGAAAACACCATGTTAGTAACTCGAGTATATCTACTGTAGTGACTTCAGCTGGAAATCAGAGTTATGAAGTGTCCATTCATTCTGCTCCTTATGGAGACTGTTCACACTCCCCTTCCATGCTGGTGGCTGATAAAGTGATAAAGAAATAACTGGATGTGATGACTTTAAATATATTGAACTGTCCCATAGTTTCACTTGCTACAATTTCTATCCTAAGTAGGAGTTATGATGCTCATTTTCTCACCAGCAGACTGAGAGCCAAGTCCAAAGCTGAAGAAGGCCAAAGAAAGCTCTTCACTCTGCCAGCAAGTACTTGGGCATAGAAACACTGGGGAAGGCAGGAGGGAGTGAGAAATGCAGAGCAAGATCTGCAGGTCCTTTGGCTTTCATCTGTTTTCTAAGACGTGTGGTAAATCTTCCTTTTTAAAACACGACTCTCTCCATCATCCTTACTTTATGTGAGCTCATTTCAATTGCACTGACTCTAAATATTTCTTTGGCTATTTATTTTTAAATAGTGTATTTCAAATTCTCTCATAGAAAAGGATATTCAATTGAAATTTAAGGGAGTGCCCTCTGTTGGAGCATTGCTGACAGACAGCTTGTAAGGACAAAAAAGCCACAGCTCTGGTAATAAAGATAAAAGGAGCTCAAAACATGAACTAACTTCCTCACTTGCTGTAATTCAGCGTGGTTTGTTTCTTTCAGATAATTGAGCACTGGCAATTTCCAGTCATTTTTGTCTGGAGGCAGATATTATGCCTGGAAAATCTTTTTCTCAATTAACCATTTTGGAAAAATATCTGAGGGGGACTATGGACAGTTTCAAACCTCTTATGAATGATGTATAATGATTTAAAATGTGTAATGTTGCTGGATTGCTGCACTGCTGGCTGGTCAGAATATGCTGGGCTACGTTTGGTGAATAAATGTCCCCATCCAGCAAAGTTCAGCACCTTGGAAGTGGTCACAGGACTCAAAATTTCTGTAGCTGAGAGCAGAGTGTCAGCAAGTGCTGACAGTGCCCCGAGACAGCCCTGCCTGGAGCTCTGACACCTCCCTGTGCAGAGCAGGTGTTGGCAGGAACTGGAGGTGCTTTGCCCGTGTTATCTGTGGCTGTTATCAGGTGAAGCCCCTGCCAGAAGGATGGGGAGTGTAAAAGAACACATACCAGTGACCCTTAAATTATAAAGGTGCCTAAAGCTCGAGACCACCTGGAGGATGATGTTGGGAGGGAAACAGAGATGACTGATGGCTTTCTCCTTTTTTTAGTGTCCTGATTGCTGTTGTCACTCCAAATGCCAGCCCTCCACAGCCTTATCCTGTTCCATCTCAGCATCAGTTTAACAGCAGGGATGGCTTCCTTTGCCTGTGGCCATTTAGGGCTCATCCATCTGGAAAGACCTGCCACGGTGCAGTGTGAGAACTCACCTGGGCAGGAAGGAATACCAGACACTTTGCCTTAATGATTGACAGAGTCCCTGTGATCACAGGCACGCAGGCTGATATCCTGTGTGCTTTTCTGTCCTACCCCCCACCAGGATACATCCTATGTGTTTGTATTTGCTGTTTTCTGCCTTCACTGGGACAGAGGAGAGAGCTGTTAAAACCCTGTTTTGATTCACTCCTCTCCCTATGCAAACCACTGTCTTTTCCCTCACGGTGTTTGTTCACCACAGATCTTCTGAAGCTGAGGGATAGGTGTGTTTTTCAGGAGATAAGGACACCTTGTTTTTCTTTGCTCTGCTGTTTTCCCTGACTCCAGTGCTGGAAGAGAGGTCCCTGACCTCTCTCTGATCTCTCTCTCTCCCTGGTGCTTCTTCTCTCAAGATCAGATTTTCTTGGCATGACATGAAATTCCCCCTGTTATTTTTTTTCATTTATTATTTTTTATTCACCTTTTGGACATGCAATGTAAAGAAGGGACCAACCATGCAAAGAGGGAACCAGCAGCAGAACTACCCAGTGGAGAAGTGGAGATGACTGCCCCAAGCAAAAATTATGCTCCTTCCTCTGGCACAGGAAAGAAAGAAAAAGGGAATCACAGGGGAAGTATCTCAAAGCAAAACCAGTGAGAATTTATGAATTAGATTCTCCAGAATACTCTTGCTGTGAATTGGTGACCAAAAAAGCTCCTTAAACAGCAGTGTCATGTGGCAAGTGCAGAGCCTGAGACTGTTCCCCATTTGGTTTTGGTTATTTAATGCAAGTTAGATTAACAGAAAGCTCTTCAATGAAAGGCCTTAAGGAAGGATATATTGTTGATCTGGAAAAGCTGATAAACAACTGGCAGCCATGCATGGTATTTTCATGCTAAACCAAGAAAAAAGGTTGCCTCCCTGTTCTCTCCCATGCCTCCTTGTTTCTTTTTGGGATGATGTGAACATATGCTTTTGTCCCCATGAAAGGGACATCATTTTGATCAAGGCTTTGGCATGCCCAGCGAGCATAAAGCAATTTTTGCTCTGCAAATAACAAGAATTATCTTTTTAAGATTAGCAGCCTCCCACCCTTGCATGGAACAAAGCACCTCACAGCTTTGACTGTGACACACAGGCCAACGAGCCACAGGGAGTCTGCACAGCACTGCTGAAACCTGACTGTCTCCTCAAAATGAGTTTTGTAACCAAAGCAATGGTTCTCTTCCTCCACAGTCACATCCAGGGGGCTCCCATGCTTTACACCAAATAATAATTAGCCTGCCACGGCTTGTGTGACACTTGAAAATGTCTGTACCAGCACCTAAAGACTCATCACCGACTTTCTTTTATTTCCAATTTAAATAAACATGTATTAAGTAAATATTCACTGTCAAGTTCTAAATGTGAATTACTGCTGTGTGCTGTTTGTCAGGCCTTGTTCTGGGACATGTTGCTTATGATCTGCCCGGGTGCTTGTTACATTTTCCCCTGTAAGAGTGTTTGGATATTTCATCAATCATGCATGCAAGTTCCTTTATCGTCTTTTGAAGGAGTGATGTGGTTTCATTTATAAAAACCATGCTGAGAACATGTTTCCTTTTAAAAAGTGAAACCTCCTCTTCTTAGCAGTGCTTCATCTGGAAGTGGCAGGGACAGAAAACAACTTTAGCTGGTCTTGGGGAGGATTTCTCTGCTGCAGAAAGTTTTTCAGTTCTCCATGCAAGCAGCCAAGGCAGCCTTCTTCAAGGGGTCATGGTAGGACTTAGGTCACTCTGTGGATGCTACAAACTGTAAGTAGTTCTGACAAAATCCAGGTCTAAACATATGCTTGGGCATTTTCCACTGTATAGAGAAAGGAAAGAATGTTTCAGTGATCTAGAACATTCCCAAAGATACACAAGATAATTTTAAGGAAGATGTGAAGGAATTCTGGTGTTAATGGATCATCCTCACACAGTCTCTGTGTGCCTGCCCTTAGGTATTGAGGAGACAGTTTTTTCTGCTTTTTAGCCTCAGGCAATTTAATTTCTTCACTGAAAGGGTGGTGAGGTGTAGGAATGGGCTTCCCTGGGAAGTGATGGAGTCATCATCCCTGGAAGTGCTCAAGAAACACCTGTTACCTCTTTGGTGAGTAGATTGCAAAGAATGGCTTTCAGGGAAATTCTTGATTAAAAACATGAGTTAATGAGTTGATTTGAGTTCACCATGAATTTATGAGACTAATGAACTAATCCCAACCAGCGACTGTGAAGCTTCTCTGATTGTCCCTCCACCTCGACTGATATTTCAATCCAGAAGTTGATGGAAATCTGGGCAGGACAGAAATAGGAAATGAAAGGTGCTGTGAGATGCCACGTGTCTTGGCACAGGCCTTTGGCACTGAGGCTGGGAGGCTGTGCCTCAGCATAGCTACATGAGCTCATGTCTGTGCAGTTCACATGCTCCCACTTTCCAGTGAAACAGGAGAGGGTGCCTTGGCATCACATGAAGAAGCTTTTTGGTCCCTTTCAAATGTCAGCTTTCCCCCTGGAGACTTGTTAAGCACAAAATGGCAGTGTCCCCCAGGTCATGCATTACTCAGCAGCAACATGAGGCCCCCAGATGTGCTGTGCCTCCAGCCCACAGGATGTTCTTTGTCCAGGGGACGTGGTTCCAGTTTTTGGGTTGGTTTTGTTTTAGTGCATCTGGCTAAATAGGGCAGGAGCCAACGCAGTGATTTGGCTTCAGCTTGAGGCATCACTCTCAAACACAAAGATCCTCCCATTTCTCATTCTTGCCTGAGCTCTTGAGGAGAATAAGATCTTCCCTCAGTTCAGTTTGAATTGTTGTAGCATATGGACGTGTTTAGGAATCACAAGAAGGATCACCATGCTTTGTAATGAGTGAAGATTTAAAAACTGAATGCTCTTCCAGCTGTACATGTGGGAGAGGCAGATCCACTTACAGATTTATCAGGCATGAGAACACACAAAGAGGTGCTTGTACTCCATCCAAAGCTCCTCATAAAGCAGTTTAGTTTGCACAGCTCTGAGTCTTCACTGCGAGTTCATCTTCCTAGAGTAATCCACAGTGCTGTATTCCAGTTAACTCCATTGATTTCATCAGGCTGGTTCCTTTTTCCTGCCCCAATGCATCCATATGGCATAAGCTTTTCTTTTTTTTTTGCTGTCACATAAATATAAAATAATGAAGTAAGGCTCAGGGATATGCCAGAGAAAACACAGTATGCCTCATATGAACTCAAGATGTCAGCTGGCTTTGTGGAAAAAGGAAGATGGATTTTGGCCCAGTTAAAGGTACTCTATGAAGGAACAGATGAGGGATGTTGCAGGTTTACTCTGGGATACCATCAACAGTAAGAAGAGACATTGTTTGTCTTCTATAAATGGAGCTCCTTGAGAGAATGAATCCTGAATTCTGAAGTATCTATGAATTGCTTAGGACTTCCTGGAAAGTGCCCTCAGGGTTGCCATCCCTTCTTCCAGGGCAGGTGCTGTTGTGGCACCTGGTTTGGGGGCTCTCTGCAGTCACCTCTCATCACTTCTGCTGATCAGATTTTTTGGTCAAACCTTTGTCTGTGTTGCTGCTCACAGAGAGACTCAGTAACTGTCCATGGCCAAGGGGAAGGGTAGAGTTACTTGATTTGTGGAAAAGAATATGGCACCAGGAAGGAGATCCAAAGGTAAGAGGAAAGGACTCAGAATACAGTTAAGTTTTCCAAGAATTTGTGATTCTGGAACAAGTAACAGAGCCAACAAGAGCACTGGGTGACAGGCTTGACTTGTGTGAGTAGAAATTTAGAAAATATCTTAAAATCCTGTGAGAAATCCCAAAATTTTTCAAGGCATGTCTTCATAGGGAACATACATCAGGGGTTATGTCTTTGTCTTCCATATAATCTCTGCAGAATGTTATAATGCATCAGCTTTTATCTCTCTTTACACACCCCAAATTTGGGGATTAGCATCCAAACCTAGAGTTAGGAAATAAAATGGGCTCTTTCCTGTTGAAATTAAATATTGCAATATAAAAACCCCAAACACATTAACTTCTCAGCTGTTTCATATCAGGTCATTAGCTGCTCAAAATCACGTGGTATTGTCATGGAATTAATGATTGCTCTTGCAGAACACCCAGTCTCAGTGGAATTGCTGTGCTAGAAGAACCCACTGGTTTGAGTTTTTTTATTTTTATCCAACGCCATCTGTCCCAGTGCTGCAGCATCAGATCCTTTCAACTATGAAATGCTCACTTGGCACAAGCTTTTCCCACCATTTTTATCAGGTTGATTGATGGCACTCACATCCGAGAGGAAGGTGGTAAGTGCCATCTGATGGGCCTGACACAGGGATTTCTCCACGAGGAAATCTCAGTGAAGTAACTTTTCACTCCTGTCTTCTGTTTGGCCTTTCAGAGGTTATAAAGCCTACAAGAGCAGAATCCGTATTAGATATGGGACATTAATAAAGATTTCCTCTTGGAGGAATTGGCAGTAAGAATTCAGAACGAACTGATCAAGTAAATCCCAGAAGCCACTGGTACAGCCCCAAGGAACACTAAAATAGATGTTCTCCACACGGAAGATGGGTAAAACAGAAGGGGCTGTCTCCTGTATTTATAATGGGTTTAATTCTGAATTTAACCACTATTAGGATTTGCTTGTTTTTAAATTAGTCCCATCCCCTTTCCAGATTTTTTTAAAAACTTATTCATTGTGTCACAGGAGATTGCTGTAGGTCCATAATTTCATTGCTCCTAGAAGTGGACTGGGGAAGGAAATTGAGAGTCAACGGTGAAAACCACTGAAATTCAAAATCTTTCTGAGCCTGAGCTTTGGCACTGGTGAAGTCATACATGGAGATTTCTATGAAATAACTCCTCTGTGAATGTTGGTTATGCAAAGAAACTCTGATGTTATGTACCAGGAGAAACGTATTCATTCAAGCTTCAGTGCAGACACTGAAGTTTAGTCTGAAATGTATGCTGATATTTTTTTTAAAACCCTCTCCAAAACCTACAGAAAAAGTTAGGTATTTTAAGCAATACTTTAAAACATTTTAAAGGGAAGAAAAGAGCTTATAATTAACATCTCTCTTAGTCTCCTGTTTTTTCTTTTAATTTAAAAACATCTGGAATCCAGTGTTGACAGATAAACCCCTTAATCTCTTTACTTATGTTAAATGCGCTCTCCAAGTCCTATTTTTCACTTCTCATTTAGTGGCATTTGAAGGGGATGTGTGGGGAAAGTGAGCCAGAGGCTGAAATAATCGCAGGAGGAATTGGTGCAGTGACTTCACTGTTGGAAACACACCTGAAGAACCAAGGGATGCCCACAGAACCAGCCTCCTCTGGGGTGCCTTGGCAGCTGGGGGTGGGTGAAGTCTTCTCCACGCACAGAAGCCAGGCTGTAAGAGGATTTATAACTGAGCTGTGTTCAGTTCATGGTCCTTTTATAGGTTCCTGTGCAAAATTAGTGCTGCGTGGAGGATTCCTCGCTGGCCTTTGGTGAATTGGAGCTGCTGTGGGTGAGCTCAAAGCAGCCCCATTCTCCTGGGAATCACTTTGTACCACTGCCAAGAAAAGCAAACTGTTTGCTCAGTGGCAGTCGCTTTCCAAGGGGTCGTGGGAGGTCGCCTGGCATCTGACACTGTTAATATCTGAGCTTTCATGGGAGGTTGGGTGACAAAAACCTGGCATAAAATTGCATTTAGAGCTGTGAAATCTAAGATTACTTGCTCAGCATAAGCCTGTTTTCTGACATGTTCCTCCCATGACAAGCAAGCAGGGTGTCCTGTTAGGACTCAACTCCTAAGATGGTTTGTTTAATCAACTCTGTGGCAAATGGCTGTCAGAGGTGACTTTGTCCGAGGTAAATCTGCTTTTTCCCTTCATTGGAGAAGGGCATATAAATCCCTGATAATGCTGTGAAATGTAAAGGGCACACCCCAGTGCTATTGGGAATGGTTTGGATCCCCTTGCTGCTTCTGGAGTTTTTTCCCTTAAAGCACCATCTCCTGGAATCAAGGGATCCTGTGGTGCTTTTGGAATTAAAAGTTTGTGGGACTGCAAGTTACAGGAAAATGCTTAAAACCATGTGAGCCATATGTAACAAAAGGCAAGTATTGGGAATATGGTGGTTATTAGTTTTGGTTGGTCTGTACACGGAATAATTTCTTTGGGAGTTGCAGAAGGATTGAGTGTCCTGACACTTTAGTGCTTGGAGTTTCCAAGGCTGAGGGATCAGTCCTCCATGGAGTGGAGGGAGAGCAAACCCATATTCCTGGGGCACATGGTAGAGAATGGAGAATGTCAAGGCACCTGCACTGACATTTTTAAGGCAATAATCTCAATTTTCAGTGTTCTTGTCCCACACTTCATAAATGAATAATTGTGAGACATTTTAAAGTGTCTTCACTTCTGCTTCAAGTCAGAAGGTATGTCAGTAAGAAGTGGTGACTAGAACTGAACAAATAGGAAAAAATCCTTATGGATGTTATTTCAAATTCCAAAATTAATTTGTTTGGCCTATGTTCAAAAGCCTCCCATGTCAGCCTTGTGGAAACACTTGGGTGCCAGTGTTTTACTACCAAATGAAGATTTTAAAGCTCCAATACTTCCAGTGAGTCACTGGAAGTGAATTTAGTAATTTGGAATATCTAATTCAGATTTTGCACTGTGTTGAGCACTGCAGTCATTCAGGTGGCAGCATCATAAACCTGAGGTTTTTTCCATTTTCCTTAGAGAACTGTTGAATATTAGTCAATAAACAGGCTCTGGCATTCAGAGGAAAACGACTCAGAATTCTCTAACTCGAAACAGTGGAAATTTCAGATAGTGAAGCTATTCCAGGAAACAGTGAGCTACTGTGTTTGTAATATTCATAATTTGGAAGGATCCAGAAGGTGGATCCAAAAGCTGTTTCCAGGGAGCTGACAGAGAGAATGTTAGAGAAGCTACAGGCAGCTCTTGTTTTTAATAGAAATTTTATGTGTGCAAACATATATCTCTTGTTGGTATCCCTGCAGCTGTTAAGAACAAAGCCCTGCTCATCCAAAGGCACTCTTCTCAAATATTTAGCTCTGGATGGCAGCAGATTCAGTAGGGAAGTTGGAAGTTCTGACAACTCCAGGTTTATCAAGCAACTAACACTTAATCCATGCCAGCTGCCTGTGGTTTCCTTCCTACCACTGCCAAACCAATACTAAATATGGGTTTCATATTAGAAATAAATCTTTTAGTATGTTACAGCATGGCCATGTTTCTTAAAGTATGCAAAAGAGTGGGAGATCAGACTAAACTGCGGATTGTGGACAGTTTTCTTTCAGAATAGAGTATTGTTTTCCCTAATTTGGGCTATTTTTATAGTTATTGTCACCAGCCATGGCTTAATGGGACAGGAAGTGGGAGGAAAGAAGACTGGTGTGGGGGTGAGGATGTGCATGGATGGCAGGGAGAGCAGGTATGCAGGGACTGGGTATTTAGGAATTTGCTGATGTGGGAGATGAACAGGGGTGGCTGTTGAGGCCATACTCAAGAATTACCCTCCTCACTCTCATTCCTTTCACTTCCTGCTGGCCTGTGTGCCCGGTGGCCTAACATTTATTTTTTCTCTATTTTCCATGAGGCATTTTCTCCCTTTCTGTCTCAGGCTGAGCTGAACTGACCTGACTCCAGAGAGCCCAAAGCTGATTGCTCTTCCCAAACCCTGCAGCTCCATGCTGGCCTGGAGGGATGAGTAGGCACGAGGTGAGGAGCTGGAAAGTATAAAAGCCAAGTAAACCCAGGCCTGCTTCATTCTGGGCTTGTTGTTTATGTGAATTCTGCACTGCCCTGTCTGCAAGGAGACAGAGTGTCCATGTGAAATTCCAGAAACAGCCCCACCTGTGCTCAGCAAGGGTGGACCTGACACAGGATCTCTGTGATGGCACAGAGAGAGTCATGGAGACCAGAGCCTTTTGTAAACCCCTCTCTAAAGCAGCAGGTTACATAATGGCTGTGAGCAATCCTGGTGTTTACACCATCCATTACAGAGCTCTTTTGGCAAGTGCCCACCGGCCACAGCTCAGCCAGCACAACCAGCCAAAGGCTGATCTCACATCCCCACAGCCCCACTGAAATGGCTGTGGATTTATCTGGATCTGAATGAGGTCAGGACCTGGCCCGGGATCCACAGGAATGGTCAAAGTTGGTGTGTGGAGCTGCTCACAAATCCCTGTCTCTCTGCTGCTCCTGCAGGCTCTGAAGCCTTTTAAAGCTGTTTTGCCACAGCTTTTGGGTTGATCTAGCAATTGAAAAATATTATTCCTAGTTATGAAAACAGAAAAAAAGCAGGAGAGGGGTGGGAAAAAAAAAGGATTTCACATCCCTGCACAGAGCTTCTGGCAGCTGGTGTTCTTTCTGCACTTGTAATGACAAATAACATTAACCTTAGCCATTTTGCTTGGCACTTGGGATTGTGTTTTCTGCTGCCATTATTCTGCCCAGAACAGAGAACAGTTTGTAATCACAGTTTTGGTTTTTCACCTGCCTCCTGTTCAAAACCAAGGCTAAAGGAGAGGATTAAAGGCTTTATTTGCATGGGAACAAAAGACACATCAGTCACAGGATCATGGGGATCAGAAAACACCTTGTTTTGGAAGACAGTAGAAAGTATCTCTGTTATCTCACAGAGTATTATGAGCCGTGGGAGAGTTCTTGGTCAGCCAAGCACTATGGTTCTCTTCAAAATTAATTTCTCTTACGTTGTGTCTTTTTTTCACATCTAACCATACAAAATTTGCTCCCCAGAATTTGTTTTGCTAAGGGCTTGCAAGCAAATAAGAGAGACAAGCCAAACAGAATAGAAAAGAGGAGTTCCTGAGTTCAGGTTCTGCCTGGGTGTGACATCAGTGATATCAGCACCACAAAGGTTTTAAAATCAGACCAAGGAGATGGTCACAGGGCCAGAGAGGTGGTCATGTTATGACAGCAATAAGTTCTCTGCTGCTGTGTCATTTGTCACCTTCCAGAGAGGCCTGAGTGGCTTGTTCACCTCAGATCTATTGGTGTGAGATTTCTGGAGACACACCAGCACTGGATGAACCCTTGGGTGTGATTCTGGATGGGCTCAGTGGGCAGGTGAATGTGCAGTGCTCACAGGGAGGGACCTCCCTCTCTGCACACTGCAGGATGGGCAGCCACACTCTGCAATTTCATTCATAAATTCTCCAAGCCCAAGTCAGTTTGCACAGTCCAGTGATATCCTGCAATTTCAGCACAGGGTGGTCCTTTTAGTTTTCAGAATAATACTCCAGAGTGTCTTTTAACAAAATGGATGTGATACAAGCAATTGCTGCATTGAATATTTCACTGCTAGACTTGTAAATACGCAAACCCATCTGGTTGGACCATATTTTAATAGTATGGATGCTCACTTATGTTATTAGGAGGAATGGGAACATTATGATGTGTGTTAAATTAAACAGCAATGTCCTGCACAAAGAACTTTCCATCCTGACCACATTGCAGGCGATTTCTAGTTTATTCTGTTTCAAGGAGAAAATGGTACAAAAGCTAAACCCAGAAAATCTTCACGGAGCCTGACCCAGCTATCACCCCCCAGCTCTCTGATTTTGCAATAAAGCAGAAGCTGATCAAACCCCGTGGAGCTGTTCAGGGTGCAGGGAAGTCTCCCACGTACCACAGATATTTACCCAACAACTTCAATATCTTGAACCAAAACAAACGGGGCAGCTTTATCAGTAGACTTTCCCTGCTTTTCTAATCCTGTTTCTCATGCAAGCTCATTGTAATAATCCAGGCTGGATGTTGTCCAGGCAGCTGGTGGATGCTGTCATTCTTCCATTGACTTGACAGTGGAGGTGTGGGCCAAGAGTGAGGACCTAGAAGAATAATTGCCTTGACCAAGACGGGTGGGAAAAGGCATCGCTGGCAGTTCTGGAGGTCATAATTACTAAGAGCCATGCAAAATCCTCTCCATCTCTTTCTGGATGATTGAAAGGATTCAGCTCTGCATGCCATCACTGGGGTTTTTGGCTTGGAGAGGTATTTGGAAGTTCATTCATTACTTGCTATAATCCCTCCCAGTTCAGCTGTGCTGAAAGCGAAATATTTACATTAGGAATAACATCCTCACTGCCAGTAACTGAGCTGCCCATTGTAGAACCTGTGAGGGAAGTGAAGTCTTTATAGTGCTCTTTGCTCTGCCATTCTGTTGATCACTCAGATTTTGCTCCCTTGGTACTCTAATGAATGTGTTACCTTCAAAGGAAACCCCGAGCATGGCAGCAGAGCCAGCTTTTTGCTATATAGAATTAGAGTTTCAAATACTTCCCTTTTGAACTACCCACCACTTGAATTTGTGACCAGTTTTGGACCTTGGCTACGTCCATTCTATTCAGACTTTCTTACTTTCTGCAGATTTATTTTGCCCTGTTAACATGATTTGAGTCCAAACACTACATCACAAATGTGGGCTTTTCGGCAGCTCTCCAGCACTGTGTTGAATCTTTCTCTTTTGCCCTGCTTTTAATTATTCCAGTCTATGTGGACAGAGCTGCTGCTGCTTTTAAGGCATGTCTTGTTGAAGCTTTGCAGGCTCCTTCAGATTTGCCCAGGACTCTGTTATAAAAGGAGAAACTAAATCTCTTATCCATTCCACTTCCAAATCTGTGTGTTTCTCTTCTTTCCAAACACTTCATTTAGAAGGCTGGCCAGAGAAGCCTGAGCTAATGCCACGTGCCTCATGCAGTTCTGTTGTTTAGTCCAGGCAAGCTTTGCTATTGTAAACTTTTTAGAGATCTAGAATTAAATGTGAAACATGAGTCAAACAGTTTTTGAATGTGTTTAACTTGGAACACTTCTTAGTTATGATGTCCTGATTCAATGCAGGAGAATGTACTTTTTTGCCCTCGAACAGCTTTGTAAGATGGTTATCAACTGGATAGATATGGACTTACTCATCTTGCTCCTGATTCATTTGCTTTGGTTACTCCAACTCCAGCAAGGCAAACCAGGAAACTTTGCCAAAGAAACTCACGTTTCTCTGACTTCAAAATGAAAAGAAAACCTGGATCTGCAGGAAATATTCCCTTCTTTGAAGGAGTTTAGACCAGACAGGCACAGAATCCACTTTGGCCCACCATTGCAGAAATAATGCTTTATGCAGACCAGGTATGAGGGAATTGAACACAGCCATGTTGTGAAACTCTTGTCTAACCCATAAACCTAAAGACAAACTCCATCACTGTTTGATGTCTGCAGGGCCACATCTTGAAAGTTCTTTTGGACCAGATTTCTTTAGCCTGGTTCTTTCACCTCAAGGGTGCCTTTGTACCAAAGATCTCCCATTCCTGCTCCGGTATCTGATGTACTGTTCACAGCCCTGTTGACAAATGCTGCCTTTTTATCCCTCTGGCTTCATCTGGATGAACTTTGTTTTTGTCTTCCACTGTCAAAGCTGTTGTGCAGACATGCAGCAGGTGAACATCAGCAGAGTTTGCTTCTGGTCGGCCCTGCTCTGCAGAGCCAGAGGATGTGCTGACTTTTAGGGAGGCTGGTTCAGGCAAGTTCCATCAAAGGGTGCATGACATCCCTCAGGGAAAATTGACTTGTAATGGTCCCTCCAGTACCTCTGGAACTGGTCTGTGTGGGGCCAGACCATGGTGCCAGTCCCTGGCATGCCCTCATATTAATGAGATTTACACCACATGTAAACATTGCTTATCATGACTCCCCCTTTTCCAAGTCACGGAGAACACATTTTGGCATGGAAAAAAGAGAAGGTAATCTGCAGCCACCATATTTGTCTTGTATCAAGGTCAGAGCATTCCTGACCCAAGTTCTGGCTCTGATGTCTCGGAGCTCTGTGTGTGCTCTCTGGTTAGAAGGTTTTCTGCAACAAAAAGCTATTCAAAACTCAGAATGAAAACACAGAAAAAAGCAGGGCATGGTCAGGTTATCCGAAGTCAGCTTGTGGAAACTTGCTGGTAATTGACCAATGTTTTCCACTCATCTGAGATAGTGATGGAAGTCAATGTTCATTTATTACCTCAGCTGGCCTAAAACATCACCAGTGGTTGTTTATCTCAGCTGTGCACCTCATGCAGCTACAAGCTGTAGCCTTGGCTGCTTGACAGTGCAAAACCAAGAGGGACTCTGTCTGAAGTCATGTTTTATTCAGTTGCCTCTGGCCAGATTCGTTCTGTTACCCTTGTGCAGCCACGTTATTTGTAACAGTTGGCCAAAGATGGGCCCGTATACTCCAGGAATGACTCAGAAAGCCACGGTGCAAGTGGGAAGGTTAGCAGGGACATGGTGTCCTCACCAGGAGAAAAGAAATTGTGTCCATGTGAATTGCTCTATGTTGGTAACCTGCAGATGCTGGGTCCTCTTGTGAATATTTCAGGCCTTATCTGGAGTCTGCACTGTCTGTGTGAAAGAACAGTGCTAATCTGATTAGCTTTGACAAGTTATTCAGTGAGACCTCTTGTCAAAATCCAGACTTTTGGTTTGGTACTCGCTTGGCTTCCAACAAACTGGTTCTCTTCTGTGGGAACAGAGTTTATGTGCAAAAGTTCTGATTAACCAGTTTTGTTGCTCTTTTTAAAACAACAAACCTGTGCTTGGTTGTTACAGTAGTTTATTGACATTCATGTTTCAGCCTAAAAGCAAGTTTAAAAAAATAAAATTTTTGAATTTCATACTTTTTCTCCTATTGACAAACATTCAGATCCCATTCCCTCAGCTTGGACACAGAGAGGTTTTCTCCTCATTTCTGGAGCTGTGGACACACTCCAGACTCTGAACATGCAGGGTTTTTTCTGTCCTGGAGATTTTGTCTGTTCAGAGATGGACAAAATTTAAGTATGTGGTTCCACCAGATTTTGTCTGAGTTTGGATTTATGTACAGACAGAAGAACTGGAATTTTACCCTTGTGATTGGGTACTGCTCTGCATTTGACCTAGGAATGTTTTTGAAATGGATCTAATATTAAGGGAAGCAGAAACAGAGACTCTACAGGCTGGGCTTCCCTGAAGACCTTTTTCGAGGTGGAGAGGTTCAAATGTTCTCTTGGACAGGAGTCCAACATGTTTCCTGCCTAAGAAGCCTTCACTCTTCAAGCTGTGAGCATGGCTTGGTTACTTCCACATATATTTTTTTAGAAATTTGAATGTATGGGAGTAAATTTCCCATTTTGGCTCAGAGAGTTCAGGGTTTTTGCCACTGCTCCTATTGTTGCTTCATTAAGTTCTTCCTCCTCATGATTCCTCTGCATCATATTGTTGAGGTATGACCTCCCCATGTCTGGTCTGCAAGATCATTGCTTTGCATTTGTGACCAGCACTCTCCAAATTTCAGATCTTTGGTTTTAGCAATCCTTAAATCTCCTGTAGTTTATTACTGTGTTCATTTTAAAGTATTTCTTGGTTACTCTATGCTTAATCCCTTCAGAGATTTTCCTTTGTGCCTGTATGAGTGTCACATCATTTTGTGGTCACCAAACCAACCTCTGGCTCTGGATTTGTGAGGTACCTTCACTATGGAAAGTAAAGATCTGCTGAGCAAGATTGTGAAGGGATTGATGGCTGTTTACCAGATCATTCTCACCCCATAATTACGAAAGGATGTTTTTTTAACCTTGAGGATGGAGTTCTACAGGGGTCACTGGTGGGGTGCTTGTCACCCATGATGTTTATCATCCAAGGATTTTCAAAACAGAGTGAGAACCTCCATCATGGGAGAGTTACAATAGTGTGTTTGTCACTCTGTGTGCTGGCATCTATGGCATGAACAGGACAGGACATCATGGAGGGGGCTGGGGGGGATTGTTCTCTTGCAATATTTGCTGTCTTAGTCTTGTGTGGTCCTTGCCAATGTGTGTTTATTTCCCTCTTCACAGCCAGTGTGGTTTTATTCATCATTCAGAGAAATTTCTGGCTGTCTAAAAGTGCCTTTTCACCTGCATGAAGTCAAAGAACAGAAACAATGTTATTTTGAGACAGAAACAGAAGTTTTGGCTCCTCCACCTTCGCTTTCTTCCAATGATCCTGAAATTATTTAATGAATTCTTCTAGCATAGTGAGAAAGAAGACATAAGGCTTAGATTCATGCACACATGGCAAGCATAGATGTGACATGAAGTCATGTAGTCTTTTATGGGCAACAACCCTGAATGTTGGCTGGAATATTTCAAAATCCTGTTATCACAGAATGGGTAAGATTGGAAGGGGCCACAGTGGGTCCTCTGGTCCAACCTCCCTATTCAGTGGAACTCCATTACCAATATTCAGTCAAAATCATAACCCTTTATTTATTTAGTTAGTTGGTTCATTAGATAGTCAGTTATTGGGGCATAGGAGGGGAAATGATGGAAGAAACCAGAATAGATACCTCCTGCATCACCTGGTGACCTGGAAAAAAGCTTAAGATGCTGTATGAACTCAGGAAATTTCATGTCAGGGCTGTAGTACTCCATCACTGTCCTTCTTCATCATTACAGATTTATCTGCTACCTCTGACTCTAGTAACAGTCGGAATGATATTTTCTTGGTGACAGCATAATTTTTCTCCTTTCTTGCTTTCACTTCTTCCTTCCCCAGTGTATCTGGACAAGCACAACATGCAACCACGGCCCCAGGGAGGCAGAAAAATGTGAAATGTTGAGTGGTGGCTGTGCTTGGGTAACCACAGGTTTGTCTCAGAGCCCTTTGTCCACACTTGTCCTCTAAGATCAGGATTTGTAGCAACCCATCCCTCTCCCTAAAACAGACCCTGCCTGGCTAATGTTTGGGACATGGCTGCAAAATGAAAGGATGGATCACTCCTGAGAAGCAGGGCTGTATCTGGTACTGACAAGTGAGAAATAAAATCTGGGTAAATCGCCCCAAATTCAAAGCGGAGCAAACCCCACGTTTTCTTTCAGCTACACTGCTGGTATTGAAGTGTGGTCTGCCTCTGCTGTGGTAGTTTTACTGGTGAGGAACTGGGGAAGTAGGAAACTGTAAACCCATTTGGTTCAGATAATCTGTTACATGAACTCCGTTGTTGAAGTGAAGGGAAAAAACCCTTATAAAATATTTATTTAGAAAGTGCAGATTGTTCCCATTTGTGACCAAACATATTAAGAAGACTGAGCTTTGTGGGGACACTTTTGAATGGTGGAGGGGAGAACCTTGTAATCACAAAAGCCTGTGAAAAGAATTTTTTTTTTTCTTGAGGAAAAGAGCCCATTAAAAGATCTTAATGTACAAGCCACGTAGCACCATAACATTGACCTCTCTACTGTCAGCCTGTTCAGCTCCTCTTCTGCAGAGCTTTTTCCTTCAGTGTTTATAGCTGTCCTTTAATTTTTCTATTTTTATCTCTCTCATCTCCTCTGCCTTTCCTCCATTAGGAGCATGAGGGAAATGAGGAGAGGGGTTCTCCTTTACAATCCATCTCTCTGTGATCTCCCAAAAAATCTGATGTAGGGTCTCACTTCAGGCTGAAAAATAGGCAGTGGGGAAGGGATCAGCAATTGGGTACAGGGCAGGATGGGCTGCCCCTCTGCACCAACAAGAGAGGTCTTAGTCAAACCAAATGTTTGCTGAAAACTTGTGACAGAACAACCCAAATCCCAAAGTTTACAGTAGGAAATGCTAGGTAAAACAATTTATGGTCTGGATTGTAGAGGAAAATAGAGTTTGACAGACAAAGTGTTTCCTTGGGTCTTAAAAGCTACAAAACTCTTCTTTTATTGAAGGAGAATTAGTCTGAGGTAATATAAAAATGCTAACTGCAGGGGCTTTCAGAGGAGCTTAAAAGTTAGGAACTTAACTGTCAAATAGCCCGTCATATCTCTTGCAGGAAAATGCAATGGAAGAATTTATTTTCTGCTGCTAAATTTCACTCTTGCACTTCTGAGAGAGGTTAACATTTTTTTATGCTGGATTATGGTGTTCCATACCTTAGAGAAAAAATGCAAGGGCCACATATTTGGGAAATGCACTCCCCTGTGGCAGTTCTCTTGTACTAAAAATGCATATGGGCTTTTGGTGACTTAATTCCCACTACAAAGCTCAGCAGGAATATGGGATTGCAAGGAGTAAATGTCATGTTGAGTAATCACTGCTGAAAGAGAGGGCTCTGTTCTCAACCTAGTTAGGAAAAATTATGGAAATATTATGGAAGGGGGAAGAGGACATTTCATGACATGCTCCTGGAATAGTTTTGTGTTGGGATGGCTTTTCAAAGGAGCTGATTTAACCAATTCCTTCATCCCCACAAATGTTACATAAGAACCATTGGCAAAACTAACACACACACTCTTCTTGTACAAAGGACTAAAAACCCAACCCAGATGTTTACAAAGCAACCACAAAAGACCGGAAGAAAAACAAACATACAGAGATGTTTTAAATGCAGAGCAACCAACAAACACAGGAAAAAAAAAAATCCATGTTCCTGGCAGTAGCTTTTGAACATACTGAAGTCATTTGGGGCAACCCTTCTTTAAACTTCCCCCATGGCAGGTTTGAATTATCAGTTATGTTTTCATTCATCACTTAAGGTCAAAGACTTCATCTTTCAATATAGGCCTACTCTCCTCTGAAAAGACAGATGGAGAAGGTGTAGCAAATCTTCATCTACTGCTTGATGATTAGACCTGATTTGTTTACCCTGCTTTCCCCTGCTTCCCTTCTCCTGACAGAAGCTTTACAGCGAGGACAGAAAAGGGGATGCTCTTGTCTCGCTTGTGTTGCTCTGTGTGCAGACTGGCACTGCTCCTGCTTCCTATTGGCCTCCAAGCTCCCTAGGAATGGTTGAAGTTGGAATCTTTGCACATCCAAAACTGAACTGGACCACAGTGCAAATTGCTTTATGACCACTCACTT
This sequence comes from Illadopsis cleaveri, assembly GCA_013399915.1. Classification (NCBI taxonomy): domain Eukaryota; kingdom Metazoa; phylum Chordata; class Aves; order Passeriformes; family Timaliidae; genus Illadopsis; species Illadopsis cleaveri. Next base: position 631,857 of record VXBB01016993.1, on the reverse strand, counting down.
CAGGCTGACCTTTTGGGCTCTTTTCTGGGGACATCTCAGTGCCTTAAAAGGTGAGAGGAGATCTGAGTGGAAACACTTTCCTCCCAGGCTGAAATGCCTTTCTGAGACACTGACAAAAGAAGGTGGATGGTTCTGCCAACAACATGGACCATTGCAAAGCTGCCCCTGAGAGTATGGATTGCACTGAGTGAGGAGTTTGGTTTCTGCACCACCTTCTTGGTCTTCTTTGAGGAAAGTCACTACTCTTGTGATTTTTAGGTCAACAAAAAGAGCTTTTTTTCCCCTCTGAGGTATTTCTATGTCTCCTTTGTCTCCTCAGCGTGAATAGCTTGGAAAAATGCATCGCATTTGGACAATTCATGCAGTCACTCCTAAAATGCAGCTTACATTTTCCAGATGGCTTAATAACAAACTGATTGAATATCCTTTGCGCTTATATAAAAGTATTAAAGGATCTCACAGATTCTTGAGCCTGGATGAGGTGGTCCTGAACTGAGGATTGCCAAATACAAGGCTAATTTGGATCCATATATGAACTTCAAGTATTTGTTGCAATTAATGTCTTTATTAACTTACAGTGAAGGTATCAGAATTAATCCTACTTTTTCTCAAAGAAAACTGTACCTGTTACTCCTAAGCACAAGAAAACACTGTAAAAGCTGTTTACTTTGGCTTCTGGTGTCCTGGATTTGCTGAAGAAGGTCATGGCTTTTGTCCTCACCTACCTACAAGGCAAAGTGCTTGAAGAGGAAAAATGCTCCTTCCAGGCTGGAATGTTGAGGTTGCAATTTATCGTGCGGGACTTGAAAGAGGAATTTTCAGTCCTAACTTGTTTTAAGAGGAATGGGCTGGTGAAAGAATTTAAGGGCACTTCTGAAATGAATGTTGCCTGTCTATGGAACGGCCCAGAAAGGAAACATCCAAGAGGATCTGTAGCTCAGCTATTCTGCAGTGCCTGAACAGAATAATGAAACACTTCTCCTGAGATTTACGAGCCTGGAAAATACACTGCAGATTTCCATCAAGGCCTGGAAATACTACAGTCTGTTGTCTTAGTCTCTAGTACATCTCTTTTCCTACCAGCAATACAGGCTGGGAGTATTGGGAAGGAATCAGAGATGAAGTGCAAATGCAAACACAGAAAATAAATATATTCTTTACAGTCATAAAACTCCCAAGTTGCAACAGTCAAAGAAGTTCTATCTTTCTAGTGCCTATTGGCTGTTCTTGTTGTTTCTGTTGTTGTTGTTGTTGTTTTTGTAACTAAGTACTCCCTCCAAATTACCAGCAGGGCAAGGGCTGGTGGGGGAAGCACGAATTGTGTTGAGATGCTCTTTCTTTGGAAAGTGCACAAACAATGGAGGTGGCGAGTCCAGGCTTCTTCACTTTCCTCCCTGAATGGCAGGGGCTCTCAGGAGTGTGCTGGAAATGCTATTCCATCATCTGATGGGAATGCTCATCCATCCCTTCCTGTCCAGGAAAGGATGAGTGGAGCAGTGAGTCGTGCAATTCATGATTTTGTGTTAGAGAGTGGAATTCACAGAGTCCTAGACAGCAGGATCACAAGATTGGCCCCCCTGTCTCTGCTCCAGAGCAATGTCAGAGCTGAGAGGTGTGTGACAATGGTTACTCATTCCCATTCCCAACAAATTGCAGTGCTTGAGATTCCAATGTTCTATTTGTTCTAACTGCACAGTGGAATTTTTCCTTGGCTGTAATGCCAATCTCTCTTGCTGCAAGTGTTTTCTATCAGGGTTTATGTCATAAACAATAAAGTAGATAATGTTCCTTGGCAGCCACATCTGCTGGTGACATTGTTGGGATTATTATTTTATCACTGCTGTGTTTTTAAAATGTCCAACCCACAGGTTGGAGAATGATTTTGGATGTGAGAAAACCTTTGTCACCTGATTTGATGCATCAACTCAAGGAATGAAATGTTACCCACCAGTGCTGGATCTCAGTGCTAGGAATGGGGACCAAACCTTCTGTGTACACACTGAAAGAAGGACTAATTTGTGCTGTGACCTCTCATCCACCTTTCTTCGTGCCAAACTCTCAGCAGAGCTTTAGAGGAACAGCTTTGAGCACTGCTGAAAGCCCAGCTTCCACTTGGGTGTCACAGCATAGAGCTGAACTCATTTAAAAATCAAGTGATGAACTCCTCTAATAAAAGAACCTTCTCTGCAAGGTTTCCCCCAAGGCATCCCAAAAGACCTCATGGCCTGAGCAAAGAAAACAAGTCCATCTTGATCCATGGCTCTGCATCCTGATAGGAATTGCCTGTTACAGCCTCACAGCACATGGGCTTGGCCAGTTATTTCCTTGTAAGGTGCCACGGGCAAGGACAACCCCAGTTGCATTTGCAAGGAACAATTTTTGTGGGCAGAGAATTAGAACAAGTGACTTGTGTGTGATGATTGATACTGCCAGGCGGACAATAATTATGATTTACACGGGATTTCTTTATTCTTGAGGGGAAATCCCAGTTGCCAAGTATGTTAACGAGGTATGTAATGGTGTGTTAACGGACACCATTAGTTTGCTGGACAAAACCGAGCCCCCTGCCAAAACAAACCTTCTCCAATGGTACGTTTTATGGATCAGCAGATTCTGAAAATGCTTCAGAGCAGGACTGGATGGCGGGGCACATGCTCTGGGAATGGCTAACAGTTTCCTAACCACAAGTTTAAAGGTATCTGTTAGTAATTAAATGCACTCGAGCAGTTGTTAATTCCAGTGTTGTGCAATTTCTCTATGAGGTGCAATAATTGCAGCCCGGAAATAGTTTGTTTTAATGTTATGTGACCAGATTAGTGTGGGAAGGAGTCCCAGCTTGCAGTAGTTTGTGTTAACTTCCATCACCAGGGTCGAGGTGCTTGTCTTTGCTCAGGAATGTACACATGGCTCAGGGTGTGCAGGGAGCTGTGCCTCCCTAATCCTTCCTGGCATGGATAGGACCCGATGCTGAGCTCAGCAGGGTTTTTGGGAGATGACCCTGGTGCCAGAGAGAAGGGTCTGGCAGACACTCATGGCTCAGGGTGATTTCTGAGTACTGAGGAAGCTCTTGGTTCTGCTGCTTTTGGAAGCAGAAACAGCTGAAAAACTCCTGCACAGAGGGAGCTGGGGTGGTTCAGAGCCTTTTTGAGGTGTGTCAAGGTCTGGGCCAGTGTAGGAGGCCTTGGACTGAACCTGAGTCAAAAATGCTCATGGATACAGGTGCTCATTCCCAGTGGGAGCTGCCTGCAGCTTGGCAAGAAGGATTTGTCCTGTGGAGGGAGGGTGGTATCTCACCCTCCCAGCCTGCAGTGCTTTCCCTGAGAAAGTCTGAGCTCAGTTTTCAGATCGGGTTCTTTTGTATAACCCATGCTTCACAAAAAAAATTTTGTGGACCTGGACTTCTTGATTTCCGACAAAACATTCAAATTGTGGGAATTTCTGCAGTACCAGATGTGTTGGGCAGCAGAGGACAGCAACATCCTGGAAGGGTTGTGCCATAGTATTTGCCCCAGGGCTTGGAACAATGGACAGATGTGAATATCCTGAAATCTCAGAAATCTCCAAAGCACATTTTATAAAAACCAAACTCTGTGACCCATTTACTCCAGAGCAGAACTTCTATGGCCTCCCTGTACTTCTTTCTGCTCAGCTGTTCAGCAGAGTTGTACTCAATAAAACTGCTTAAAGCAGATTATTGCTTCAGTTATGAACCTTCATGTATTAATACAAGAAATTTGGAGCAAAAATGTAAATTAAATAAATGGCTGACAAGGCTGGAGCGATCCAGCAGTGATTCTGCTTCTTCCTCTGAAAGGCTTCCATTCATCTCAGACATGATAATCTAATCTTTGACCAAGACAAGAGGGCTGCCTGGATGGTTTCCAGTTTTGTTAATGGGAGCTGTGAAAATCCTGTGCATATCAGCAGGAGAAATGGTCCCCCTTTCCAAAGGGAATGGTTTTGTAGCGCACTACAGTAACCAGCCACCACACTTAATTGCTTTTTGTACCACTTTTCCTCCCCTCCTCATATCTTTATCTCTTCATGCTGTAAAAATATTGCATTTTAAAATGAAATTAAGGAGACAGAAAACAGAGGAGACGTGTTTTGCATAAAAGAAGAAACATGTGTTAGGAATAAAGGCCCGAAATGGGCAAACATATTGAAGACATCCACGCCTTCCCTCTCCCCCTCTGCCCCTTGCAGGGAAGCAGGAGGGAAAACACCTCTCCTGTCTCTCCTTGCTGGGATGGGAGATTGGTTTTCCTGAAAAATCAACCAGTTGTCCTTGCAGGAGAGGGGTCAGGTGGGCTCGGAGCAAAGTGTGGAGTTTTTCCACCTTGTGCTGTTCTGTATGGATGTGAGCATGTTCTGCTGCTTGTACTAGAGCTGAGCATGCTGCTGGCACAGGCAGGTGAAATTCCTCTGGCAGAGCCAGAGATGACTCTGGATGGTTTATCAAGGGAGTGAGTTGTTCTCACTGCTCCTGGGAAGGACAGAGAGGCGTGGATTAATCACGTTCATCCTCCGTGACAGCCCTGCCTTGGACATTCAGGGTATGCTTGTACTGAAATCAGATGCGGGTCAATTTAAGTGAACTGTAGTTGGCATGGGTAATCCAGCATGGATCGCACAACTTTCCCATGAAAATGTTCCAGTGACTCACTCACAAAAACCCTCCTGCTGCTGCTGACCTGCTCCCTTCACCTGATCTGGGCCTCAAGCTGTGCTTGTGCTGTCCTGCAGTGATGCCAGGGCGGGCAGAGCTGAAGAATGAAGGACTTTCAGGGAGTCTGACTTCACCTGGGCTGCTCCTTCTTTTCTTCTTTGCCAAGAAAAATAAAAATATATTCTCCCCACCAACTCCTTTAAAAGGTTGAGGGGGGAAACTGCAGAAATATTTTAAGTGCTCGTTGTTTTTCCTAAGGGGACAAAAATGCAATGTGGTTTTATTCTGGCCATGCAAATATTTATGCGAACAAGAGAGAAACAAGATCAGAGAGAATCACTGGGTTTGGTTGTGGCACAGGCTTTGGTGCCAGAGATGTGGATTTACTCCTGGCTCTGCCAGAGCTTGCCTGTATAACCTTGAACCAGTCACATTCACCTCTGTGCCCACAGCTCCCATCTGCTACAACTGATTTGAACCCTTTTTTTTGAGTATTAGCTGCATGGTGTTGGGACAGATCTGGGGGGAAAAGGAGCTTTTCAACTCAACATGAAGATCTGAGTGCTTAGGTGATGTAGTAATCGTGGAAAATTACGGCAATTTGAGCTCAGGAGAGCACCTCCAAGATTTGTACCATGCCTTGCACACTGTGCTTGGTTTGCTGGAGTCTGCTCTGAGCTGCTGCAATGCAAACAATGGTCTGCATTCAGTAAGTAGCTCCTCAAATTTCCTGTGGATATCCCCAGCAAATCTGTATTTAAATAAGCAATAGTTTCTTAATCCTGGACTGCAAGTTGCTGGGGCAATTTGTACTCAAGGTGAATGCTGAGGTTAGGGAGATGTTGAGATGTATAAAAGAAGCTTGCCATCGAAATTGTTTCCAGCTGTTTTCATTATGCCCCACTTCTGCAGAATAAACTAAACATTTTAGCTTTCAGCTATTTCCTTCTGGACTCTGTAAAGCTACCTGTTCTCAAAAGCATTATTTGGTGTCTTTAAGTGCTTTAGTCTGATGTTTTTACAGTTGTATTCAGCCAGTCAAGAAAAATGCCCCTAAATAGATAGGAAAGGCAGCTGAAAAGATGGAAAAGCTGTTTGATTAAATGAAAATATCCATTCAGTTTGACCTGTTGAAAGCATGAAAATATTTTGGTAATACATTTTGGGTATGCTAGAATTTCTCAACAGTGTTTTATTCTAGTCTTCCCCTGCCAGACTGGCTAAGGCCATAGAACTTAGTAAATAACATGATCTGGTGTCCACTTTCCTCCACATTTCTTGTCATATCTAAGTGGACACTGTAGCCCAAATGACTCAGAGCAGGGTTCAAACCTATGTTGCCAGGGCCACTCCCAGCCCTAGCAGAAATGGGTACAAATTTGAAATCTTATGCTAAGATAAACATCCACCTCAAAAAAATCAACTAAGTATTTTCATCCAAAGGACTGGGCAAATTACATCAAAAGAGTTTGAAAGACATTTTCCTTGACTTTTGCACCAAAACCTAAAGCAGTTAAGTGCCTGCTGCAACCATCCTGTGCCTTACCAAGATCTTAAAGATCAGATGCTTCATCCAGAAAGATGTATCTCTGGTGACTGAAAAATTTATTCCCAGAAGTGAAAATATATTCTACCCTTTCTTTTTAGTGAACCCATTTCTGTCCATCTCTGCAGAGTGGTTCTTATATGCTGGTTGCCCACTTGCCCAATATGAATATGCTACCTTAAAAGAAAAGTAATTGATTTTTGGCCAAAAGGACAGGAGGAAGGTTAGGAATGTGCAACAAGGTTTCTCAAAACTTTGGAGGAGGCAGATGTTTCTCTTCTGTTTCCAACCTTCATTTTCTTTGCATGAAGAACGAGTTCTTTAAAACCAAATAAATATCCCTTTGAGAAGAGCATGGTTCCCACTGTTACTCTTTACATTAACTCTTTTGTAGCTAAGGCAGAGTTTAGCTTGCTGATTTTTATTGCAAAAAATTAGAAGAAGAGAGACTACAGTGTGCAATTTCTTTTTTCTATAAATGGCTTCAATTATGGCTTAAGAGCTGGTCAAAAGAGTAACAACAGCAACCATAACAAACTCTGACATCTGACATAATATGGATTGTCATTGTTCATTCTAGGTAGTGTAAATATGACTAAAAATACCTTCTTCTTGCAATTAAGATTTCGTTTAAACATCCATAATTGCAAACATAGCAGCACATATTTCATATTTATAAGGATAGCAGAAGGGACTTTTGGAAGCAGTAACCAAGAGCAGACTTCTGGGGCAGGCAGAGAGGAGAGCCAAGGAAAGGTTGTTGTTCCTGGTAGAAGTGCACAGAGTGATGCCCCCTGTCCCTGACTGCCTCCTCTGAGAATGTAGGACATTTCCTACCTGTCTTGGTGATGGAGACAATGGGGTGCCATTCTCCTCCTTGGACATTGAGACCAAACTGTCTTAGAAAAGGCTACAGCCTAGAGAAAAGGTGAAAAATGTCTAATTTCAGGTTAATATCCTCCCCCTGGGTGTGCTCCTGAGGCTAATGCTGCTAATTCCATGCTCTGCAGCCCCCATTCCCAGGGAAAAGGACTGAAATGTTTCCCAGGACAGAAAGCCTGGCAGGGGAGAGCATCTGTGTGTGGCTGGGAATGGACACTGGGACCTCTGGGGACTGCTGAGGCAGGGCCAGAGGCTGGGGGTCACTGATAAGGTAACCTTGGCCATAGTTTGTCTTCCTAGAGTCTGCCTGATGGGAAATGTGGACAAAAGTCTTTGTGAAGCTCTGCTTGCCATATGTATCTGTACAGAGCTGCTGGGGAGGCTGGGCCTGTTTACCCACCAGGCCTGGGAGAGGCATTTGGTTCCTAAGTTTATAAATCAACACAGTGACCCCTTTTCCAGAGGATGGAGGGGAGGCTGAGGAATTGCAGAAACTGCTGTCTGAAGTCTGGCCACGATGGGAACTCCCCAGTCCCTGCTCTGTGCTGGGCATTTAGGATTTTCAGGAGTCCCCAGTGGGAAATCTTGGGAGGAAAGAGAAACGTGAAGCACAGAGGCAGGTAAAAAAGTGTCAAGGAAGGGTGAGACAAGAGCTGCCTCAAAGGAAGCCTGTTGTAGTCAGTGAAGCAGAACCAGGGTGCTGAAAGATGTGACATTCCTTGCTAAGTGTCATGGAAATCTGGGATGGCCAAAGCAGGACGTAGTGGTGTAATAGTCAAGGGACAAAGTCTATGTGGGGTCAAGACTAAAACCACTAAAACCAAGTAAGTGAGGGATTCACCCAGTTATCTCAGACCAAGGGGCTTCCCTGCCCAGTGGGCTGTGAGACCCTTCCCAAGAAACCTGTGCTGGGTTGAGAATAGGATGGAAGGCAGAATGACAGAGTCAGGAGAAAGAGGGTTTTTCACACATAGAAATCACAGGTGCCTCTCCAGGGCTTCCTGTGATTTATTGTTTCCACATTGTGTGAGTGGGGGGCTCTCAGCCCACCCACGCTCAGCCTTTTTTTCCTATAACAAACACAAGAACACTGAACATGTGAGTGAGTTCCACATGTTCATACTGAGCTGACTTCTTCCTCACCCCTGTGACCATTGCTGTCCATAGAATCACGGAATAGTTTGGGTTGGGAGGGACCTTAAAGATCATCTTGTTCCAGCCCCCCATTTTCAGCTGCAAGAGCATTTTGCAGCCACGTCCTGGGTCTACTGGGGCACCTGGGGACATTTATGTGACTTTGCAGAGATGTGTGGAACAATCAGACAATGTTCCCCATCCAAATGCACATTTATCCAATCTTCTTACAGAAATGGTTTTCATGTTGGTTGTAGTTCTGGAAGTTTTAGGGTGAACACTTGCAGTATTTGTCATTGCCCTCTCATTTTTCCTTCTGGGCTCTCCTAAATGCCCAGAATTTGGTACATTTGGAAGATCCTAGCAGCTGGATATCAGCTGTGCTGATCCAGGGGAACCTGAACTCAGTTTCCCCACTCTGCTCAGTGTCAGTATTTTGCCTCTGGAGGTCTCTTGTGTTCTCACCTGAATTTCTGGCATCCTCTGGCTGCATGTGAGCAGAAGCATTACTGTCACTTATGAATGATATTTTTCATTGAGCCACTTGAGAGTGAAGAACCTGTTTCCTGTTTAGAGTTCAGAGAGCTCAGCCCAGCCATTTCCTTGCCAAGGCTTTTGGAAAGGAACACTCTCTATGTCCTTCCAAGCACTCTGAAGACATTTGAGTTCACATCTGACAAATGGGTACAGATGGATCTGCCTGTTCCTGCCCACGTTCTGCCCGAGTGGGACTGGGGATTGTGGCCAGATCCAAGGCTGTGAAAATCTGGGTTAACACATGCATGATTTCACCCCACCAAGGAATGTGGCCTGGAGCTGCTGTCCCTCCATGAAACAGACAGCAGGGCTCTGTTGGTTTACACAAGTCCTAAGAAAAAGCAATTTGGAGTCCTCGTACTCCAGCTCCTCACATGATTAGCAATAACCCAAGCACAAAGTTTGAGTTCCTGCTCCGTTTGTTTTTGTGCATTTCCCATGCTGGGATTCGTGCTGCTCTGGCAGGAGAGAGAGGGGATGGTTACACCTGAGGATTTTGCACAGAGATGTGCCTGGGTCTGTTTAAACCTGGGTAATTTCTGGCAGAAAGTACTAATCTTTTACACCAGTGTGAGGCATCTATGCCTGTGTTAAACCGGAGTTGAACAGTTCACCCAGGGAAGTGTTCCAAGTGCTTTGAGGGCAACTGGTGCTACAGAAAGAAACTGAAAAGGTGTCTAGTTTTGGGCTTGTTTTCCACACTTTTCCACACTTTGTTTCCAGATCACATATTCCTAAGGCCCAGTGCAATATAATGAGATTACCTGTTCTGAAAGAGGGAAGGGGGTTCTGGCTTCTCCAATCTGCTGTCTAGAGATGATACCCTACAATCTTACCATCAAAAGCTCTCCATCTGCTGTTTGATCCTATTATCAGGCACTGGCCACTCCCATTCTCCCTCAGACCCAAGGAAAGTCTCTGTGGAATTTAGCCGGACATCCAAATGTGATGTTATCACATTTTATTACGTCTAATAGGATAAACTTCTGGGTGTTGCCACGACCTAAGCAAAGGAGGGCATCCTTCCTGCTCCAACAACAAAGAGGAACATTTAAAGTATTTTTTAGATGTTACTTCTATACAACTCCACCAGTTTAGCTCAATTTCATCCTAAGGGATATTTCTATTTAGGAGAATACTGATGATGCTCGATACAGGGACAGGAGGGAGCTCTTTAGCATATAAATAACCTTATTAAACCTCAGCACACATCTCTTAGCAGGCAAAAAGTCCATGCCCTAAGATCTGAAAAATCACTCTGTTGTGGGGGGAAGGATATTATATTCAATAAATCATATGGAACTATTTATCAGCAATCACTTCTTTAACTTTTCCACAGTCTTCAGTTTCAAAGCACATTTTGAAGTGACTGAAGTTTGTACAGAGTAGTTTATTTAAAAAAATTATTTTAGGAAAATTACCTCAGGCTTGATTGTGTATTTATGAAGGGTTTCTCTTTTCTTTTTTTTTAAATATTAACATAATGTAAGAAAATGACTTTATTAAGATCAGTGGAAAAATGTGTAGAGAAACAGAAAAGATTTTGTAGCAGACAGTCTGTAATGGGAAAAGTTTTGCTTGTTGTGCAGTCACAAAGGACAAAGTCAATGGAAAGACCTTGATTTTGATGGGCTCTGGATTAGGCTCATTACCGGTGTGGGATTGTTCATCACAGAACCTTGTGCTGTTTTTGGTTATATCTACATCCTCCTCAGTGAATGTATTTTGATTTTTCTATTTTTCTCCCTTGCTATTATAAGGGATTATTTTTAATAACTTCATTTACCTACCTCATCCTTCTTGCTGCTTTCTCCTTAATCTGAATCCTGTCCTGATCTTTAGCTAAAAATGAAATTAACGTGCTCATAATTCAAACAAATGAATGTTTTTGCCATGCAACCATTGTTGCATGATCTCTTGCAAATCCACATTGGTCACTTTGTGCTCCTGACATTTGTTCATTCCTGGAACAATTCTGGTCTGCTGCAGTTTAATTATGATGTGTTTCAGTACACAGCTCAGCGTGGTGCTCATAGTGATGACTTTGTGATTTTCTAAACCATGAAATAAATCTGATTGTGAGTATTTGGTATGTGGTTTACAATCAACTGGATTATGATTTTTCCCAGTGGGCTCAGCCTTTCTATGATGAGCACACAGGTTGGAGTAGAACTAGAATTTTGCTGTGGGTTGCTGTGGGATTTATAGTTGGTTTTACCTAAATGAAACTCATTATTTTTTCATTACTTGGCATCTGAACCATGCTGGTACTACATGGGTTTAGACTGGGAGATGAGGTGAAGTGTGAAGTTTGCATGAGCTCTGTGGGCAGGGGCCACACTCCTGGAAGGTCGACTTCATTTCATGGCCTTGGAAAAGTGCTGTGTGAATCCTGCTGATTGCCCTTGGAGCTGGGAAGGGAGCAGAAGAGAGGTGACTGCTCAGGTCAGGGCACATGCAGGGCTGGAGGGGCAAGTTGGAGCCCTGGACCTGCTGGGAATGTCAAGGTGCAGCTTGGATTCCATACAGACAGACAGGATCCTTTCCCAGGCATCCCTGGCTGATGAAAGGGAAATTGTTTGCAGTGACTTGGAATGGATTGAGTAGACAAAATATGAATGTTTGAATAAAGTAGTAGCCACAGCTCTTGTGTAGACAGTAAACAATGGTTTATTGACAGTAAACTCTTGCTCTTATGGTAAAATGTCTTAAATCACTTATTTCCTGAAAGGCTCAGGCAGGGTGTCTTTGGTCACTCACACATGTTTTGTACTTTATCTCAAATCAAAACATCCTGATTTCCAGTCTCTGGAACACATTACTGGTCCATGCTTCCCCTGTTTGAATAAAAGGTGGCAAACCCAGCTGTGCACTCATCAAGGCTGTTTTGAATAGCATCTATGAGTCAAGAAAAGGCTGTGGATAGATGAGACCCTAGGATTTGTGCAGAAACATCCTCAGACTTGGCTTGACAAATGTTGTGTTGTTGGACAACTCTTCTTAATTCCTTTTCACTTGGACTTTGCTGTGATTGCTCTGAAGGAATAGAGTGTTTTGTCTCTCCACCTGATCTCTCCCTGCTCCAGCCTTGAGCATGCAGATGTACCCGTGCCAGTACTCACTCTCTACTCAAAATGTGTCAGAAAAAAAATCATCCTGCTAGAAGTAGTTGAGGGATCTGTTTGTTTTGACAGCATTGGCTCTAAGGGCAATTGCACAACCAGTTGTGCTGGCCAGTGTGATGGGAAGGCAGGGGAGTAACTGGGGGTGTACTGAGAACAAACCCAGGCACACAGAACTCACTTGCTTTTACCCATGCAGAGACAGAGGTGACAGATGTGAGAAGGAGACAGGACAGGCTGTGGACACACTGGATGTGCCCTGGAGTGGGTGACAGCTGCTCTATGGTGTGCTGACTCCTCTTAGCTGTGCACAGGTGGTGCATCCACCTTCCACAGCAGGGTAGAATAACCCAGATTACTTCTCCTTGGAGAGGTGCACATCAGCCCTTCTTGCAGTGAGGGTCATCCAGGGCAACGTGCTCCTCTGTGGGACAGTGCTGTGCAGGTGTCCATGCAGGGATGGAACTCCAGCCTGAGCCCATTTGTTAGGAGGACAGCACAAAGTGGTGTGCAGTGGGCATGGCAGAAAGAAGAGAACAGGGTGTGGGGGCTGCCTTGGCTCTTCCTCTCTAGAATGAATCCCTTCATCAGGGCCAGGCTGGTGGGGCTCTGAGCAGCCTGATCCTAGTGCAGAATTCCCTGCCCACGGCAGGGGGAATTGGAACTGAACAGTCCTTAAAGTCTCTTCCAACCCAAACCATTCTGGGATTCAATGTTTGAGGTCTTACCTGCAGTCCTGAGTAGCCCAAAGCCTGGACTGGTCACTTCAAAAGTCTCTCTTGCAGCCCTCAGCATCCAAAGGACTCAAATCTGTGATCCTTCCAGACTTCTTTTCCAGTGAGGGACTGGCTGTGACCCTCTGTCTCGGGGCCTGGCCTCGGGAGGTGAAGATTGCTGAGCACTGTGTCAGCTGTATCCAAAGTGGTTTTTGTTTAATGGTCTCCGCTGCTGTTTATATTTTCTAATGCACTACGGCTGGTGTTTGTTGCCATTAAAACTTCATTTGTTTGGAGGATCTTTTCAACAAACTGAAATCCAATAAATCATGAGTAAAATATTTATTATTTCAACTGGATAAGAAGAGGAGGGGGGAGTGGACTAATTAGTATTCCTTTAGCACCACGTTAAATGGGAGGGCACTGGGGTGTGTTCGCCATGGGACTTTGTCCCCAGAAGAACAATTATTTGGCTGGACAGGACCAGCTGAGTGACAGATTCAAATCTGGGAGCAGAAGTGGAGCAGAAATACTCTGAGTACTCCAGCTTTATCCTGTCTGCCCATGTAATCACACCCACTGATGATGGCAGTGAGCTCAGGGCTTCTGGATTAAAACTGTCAAAAATACAAGCCTCTAATGCCTGGGTTAGAAATCCTGGGCTGATAAACTGGTCCCACTTCTGCTGGTGGCAAAGCTGCTATTGTCTGAGGTCAGGATTTCACTCCAGGTCTGTTTTAGTTCACAGACAGTAGCAGACTCCAAACTCTTCATCCTGCTGTAGGGCATATTACACCAGCTTGTGGTGGGATAAATGACATAGAGATCTGGAGCAGAATGTGGAAAATGTCATCACAAGCATCATTACATTAGAGCTGCATGGCTTTATTTATTTGTTGAATAGTGAACTCAATTAGGAATAGGGTGGGATTTAGGGCTGTTCATGTACTTTTGCGTTCAGCCAGTGGTTTTGGCTGAAAATGCAGAGGGAAATATGGGAAAGTTGGACTGTGATTTCAGCATTTCACATAGAGGATACATTGCCTATTCACTTGGAAATGATATCTAATTTTTCAACATGACATATGTTTCAATTCCAGAAATATAAAAAAAATTGCTTTTGGACTGACCCGAACAGAAATAGTTCTGAAATCTGTCCATGGGACTGGGGCAAAATCTCTGCATTGTCCAGTTAAGCTCAGGACAGGTGTGAAGTGTGGATCCAAATGATTGGGAGATGTGGCAGGCTCTACAAGAAATGTGAAATATATATATATACACCATTTCAATAGAGAACTGGTATGTTTGCATGTATAACTACGACAAAATCTGTCTTTTCAGCAAGGAAGATACCCTTCAGCACCTGTAAACCAGGCCCTGGATGTCAGCAGCTCCATGCAAGGATGTGGCCTCAAAGTTTTACATTAAATCCAGTTTACTCATCCTGCATGATAATTTCTGCCCCACAAAGCCCCAAAAGTCATCATCTTCCCTATCAAGGCCCTTTGATGCTACTATAATGCCATTAGGATCCTAAATACAATAAGTCAGTGTCCCATCTGTCAAAAACAGGACGTATGGCAACCCTTCCCAGTGAGTCATCTGTTCAGCATTCCCAAGTCTCTGAAGTCTCTGCACTCACCAGGGAGCTCTGACATTTACCAATGTTATCTTTCTTATTTCAGTTTTGGCACCTTCTTCCTTTCCTCAGAGACGGTACTGGGCAAAAAACACATGAAACAAGCAGCAGACATCATCTGTCATCTTTCTGAGAGGTCACTGGGCTTGAGTGTGTTGTTTGGCCACGGATGGTGGTAACTTCACCAGAAAAACAAAAACCCCTCACCATGCAGCGAAGGAATCGTTAACTGGGCAGAGTTTTACGTGAGAGATCAATTTGTTGAAAGGGAAGAGTAAACCTTGTTCACAGTGACTTCTGGGATGACTAAACTCTCAAGAAGCAGATTAGAAAGTGCTATGAAATGCTTCTTCTGCTACCATTTGCTGTGAATCAGCAATAGTCACCCCCTTGGCAGCCTTCCCACTGGGGTCACAGAGCTGGGATTTCGCCCCTGGAAGTCCTGCTCTGCAGGAGGGGCTCGCCATCAGTCTGTGTCCACTTTCCACTCCTGTGAGCACTTGTGAGTCTACTTACAGTGTTTCATAATACAGGAACAAAGGGGTTATTCAAGGAAAATGGAGGAGGCAGAGATCTAAAGCAGATGAGAGTAAATGCTCCTGCACAATAATGTCAACACCTGGCTTTTTACTGCTCATAGACGTCAAAGTGCTTTACAGGAGTCATTCAGTGCCAGTGTCTCTGTTTAACAAAGAGATAGAGAAAGATAACACTACCTGTTCAAGGTCACCAAGCAGACTATGCCAGAGCCAGAGTGGGAAATATCCTCCTCCAGTATGCAGTGGCTTCTGGTTAAAATCAAATCACTTTTGTGCTACAGGGCTCGCTGCTCCAGGTCAGAACGACACCAAGAATTCAGCAGCACAGACTGTTTGTGTGGAGAAACAGCACACGGCACTGGGAAGATGTAAGAAAGAATTCAGGTCAGACAGCAGCCTCTGTTTCTGTAGTGATCTGTCTGATGCCAGAGGATAGGAGACTCTCTGGCTGGATGACATGTTTCATTTTAACTCTGCTGCAGAGTGCAGAGCCAGCTGCTGGCAGTCAGGGTTGTCCTGAAAACCCTGCAGACTGCCCCAAGTGTTCAGTGGTCCATGGAGAAAGGGAGACGTCATTTTGGAAATCTACCCAGTCTGAGGGGAGCAAAGTCTGGTTGTCACCGAAGATACTCCCACATAAGGGTTAAAAAATGACCCAGTTTCCCTGGAGTTATTCAAGAATGGGCAGTGAAGCCTTAGCTAAACATTCTGTGAGGCTTCAGGGTTTACCCAAAAAACCAGGCTGGGCTTGTGGATTCTTGTGCCTCCACACCAGGTCAGATGCTGTCCTTTCAAATGCATTCCAGGAGGCTTTTGCCACNTCTCGCTTTTCATTCATAACAAAATGCATTTCAGGAGGCTTTTGCCATAGCCACAGTGAGTGCAGTTGGCTCAGCTGAAGGTGACAGGGTCCTCCACCCTCCCAGACAACTCCTCTTGCCATGTCCATGGATAGTCCCACAGTGAGAGTGAAGCATGTTCTCCATCTGAACCACAGTTCCTCCTTTACCTCTGTGCAAGAAGAGAGCCCCCAGCAGCCCATTAACCCTTTCCAGACTCACATGTGCTCACACATGTGCTTTTTAGTGGCATGATTCTTGGCAAGGGAGACAACCTTAATATTGCTGTTGGACCTATGTGCATGTCTGTTGTTCATCATGTGTGAATTAAATGAACGACCCTGAACTGGAGAGAGAGAAACTAATGATTGCCATATTGTTTCCAGCAGCCTTCAAGCAAAAGAAGCTGTTTGAACTTTCCCCTAAAGACGCTTCTCCCTCTTGCAGTGGTTTTAAAATCTTGGGTTTCTACCCTTTTCAAGGTGATTAATATTGTAATGATACCTTCTCTACCTTCCCCTCCCCAGGGGAGTGAGTAAGCAGGGGGAGGGAAGCAGGACAGGGAGAAGAAACTTTTCAAAACTAACTCCATGTGCAGCAGTAAAAGGCGTGATAGCTGCTTCTTTCCTCTCTCCTCTAGTTTCCAGCAAATTCCCTTGTGCTTTCAGGTATTTCATTATGTTTTCTTTTTAATTCCTCTTCAATGCACATATTGACATGTTTCTTTCTGTCTATTTCTGTCTTCCTCTACCCAGTAAAACGATCCCATTGGGAAGGTGAAGGTCCAAATAGAAGGTGGAAGGAAGGGAAGCATCTTTCCTCATTACTGAGAGCCAGACTGATTGATAGTGTGTGACTGAGGCAAAGACCCTCTTTGGGGTGGAGATCGTAGCCTCATCCTTAACATAAGGACAGGCACAATGCTGAAACTAAGAATGGGGGCTGCATTTGGAATGTATGACTAATTGTGGTGATTGTCTGGCCCTCTTCCCAAAAATTAGGGGAGAAATGCTGTAGAAGGCATTGTTTTCATCCTACAGGATATTTCAAGTGCTGTGCTTTGAGACTAAGGAAGAGACTGCATCCCTCTACCACTGGCAATTAGAGCTGCCTGTGACCAGAGATGACCTCCTTAATATTGCTTTTGACATCTGCACCTGGGTGGATCTTGCCCCACAGCCTTGAAATGGACAGTAGGAAAAAGCAGCAGAAAAATGACACAATCCCTCACATTGTCTGGATTGTCAGTAATAAATCCCAGGGAGTGGAAAAGGCCTTCCTTGTTGGCAGGGTGATCCCATTATGTTGATATAAGAAAGGAATATTACAGAGTAAGAAGCAAAAATCAGGAGGATAATCAGTCAAACTTCCCTGGGGAGGTGTTTGAGGTGCCACATGGTCTTGTCTGGGGTCCCTTTCCCATCAAAGCTTGAACCAGATGATCTTTTGGAGTCTCTTCCAACCTGTTCTGTGATTTTATGATCATCAACATGTTGGTGGCTGGGTGTCACTGCCATTCAGTTCCTGCTGAGTGAATCTGTGCTGTTTGCACATCATTCCTCTATTATCTGGTCTCTTTGGAAACTTACATTGCAGTTTTAGGGGTTTTTGGGAGTCCCTTAAGATTATCTATGTGGCTGCTATCTGCTAGACTTTCCTCTGAGCTGTCTCATTTGATCAGAGACGTGGCTCTGGAACCTGCAGTGAGTGGGAAACCTTCACTCCTGACTGAGAACAGACTGTGCAAGCTCAAATTTGAAAGGAATTTCCCTCTGGTCAATAGTTCTGCTCAACCTGGTGGCCTCCTGGAGCAAGGAGAGCCAGTACAGAGATCTGAACTGTACCTCCAGAGCTGCTGTATTCTGTCCCTCAGCTTAATCTCATGTAGAATGTGGGTCTGGGATCACTCTGCTGTTTTCAGTCTGATAATCCAGAATACACCATCAGAAGTTCCTATGGCAGTTTGGTTCAAAGTAGAAAATTATGAACTAACACACTCCCACCCCTCTTTGATTTGAATCCAATTCCCAGAGGGAAGGTCCCTTGATTTGCTCAATATGCAAAGCATTCCCAGGAAAGAAATGTTGGAGAAGGAGATCATGAAAGCTGAGACAAGATGTCACAAACAGAGGCTGAAGTGGATGAGAATAGATAATTGGCCAAGAAAATGTCATCATTGTGACCCTTGTGATCACTGTTTTGTTGGAATGGGGAGGATGGAAATCAGCTTGGAGAGGATCCAAGATGCTGGAGACAGGGAATACACCTGCTGTGCTTATCTTGCCCCAAACTACAGATGAATCCAGTTCCTCCAGAAGCTTCTGAAACAATCTCAGTCCCAGAAGGCACACCACTGTGAACATTTCAACAAGGACCTTTGTTCTATAATTGCAAAGAATTTTGAAATCTAACACAGGCGATAAGTCAGCTGCCTTTGTGGGTTTCCAGGGTTTTTTTTGGTGTAGTTATTTAATTCTGCTAATATGTATCGTAAAGATAAAACAGGCCCAGTCTCATTTGAGTCCAAGAGAAGGCAGAAATGACAAGAGAGAGCTGACAAACATCATGGGAAGAATCAGATTAGAGCAAAACTGATGGCAACTATAATATGATCTGATAGCTTAGGTAGGCAAAGTTTGGGCTTGGAAAGGGTCATGAATTTCCTGACTTCACAGGAAACTGAAGACAACATCACTCAAAGCCTTCTCTGCTCCAGGATGCAATTTCCTCCCTGTTCTACTGACGGATCCTTTTTTGCTGTGTATATTTTTCTTTCAACCAGCTCAGCAAAAGTACTGAAAACTGGCAAGGCAGCTCAGAACAGTAAGAGATCTTGTACAAATTCTTTTTTCCTTCACAGGTTGTTGAGACAAAGTGTAACGCAAGATTACAGATAAAAATGGCATTTTCTGTCAAAGATAGTAAAGTATTTCCACAGCTGACCAGCTGCAGTGCATGTGTCCTGGCAAGTCCTGAAACCAGTTTTTATAGGTCTCTCTAGAAAACCAATTAATTTGACTACTGGCATAAGCAGCATGATAACCTCGATGCTTGCTATAAATGAAAGAAGGGCTTCAATAAAAGCAAGGGGCCAAATTGTCCATCTCGGTGGCTGTATGGTACAAACCTCCTGTTACTTAACAAAATATCCAGACTTTCTGTGTATGAGCCCTTATTTACCCCTGCAGATAACACAGACCCTCCAAAGGGTACCCTACTGAGGGTAGAAACAACAACTATTTGTACTTGAAGGGTGTAGTGCACAGTTGTGGAGGGGTAGATTGCTTCAAGAACCACTTTGCTGGCTGTGGACACACCACACTTCCAGCTCTTTTGAGGGAGGAATCATTGGAATCCCCTCCTGAGTGCTGTGTACAGCAGTGATTCGATGTAATCTAAGTGTAATTCATGTAATTTGATGTAAGCTAAATGATCCAGTCACATATAACTCCCCAAAGTCAGTAAAGCTCCTGGACATGTGGGGTCCCCTTCACCACCTCATGTGGGCAGGTGGCTTGTGGCACATGTCCCTGACTTCCCCCAAAAGCTCTGAGCAGAGGAAGTTCTGCTGCCATCTCTGCTTTGGGTGATTTGTAAGGGAGGCTGTGGCTCCTCCACAGGAACCCGTGGGGTGGTTGTAGGGTCTCTCCTGGCCCCATGCAACCTGACTCAGGTGTGGACTAGTGTGTCATCATGAACTCATGTAAAGAAGTGTCAGCTTGTCCTTGTGGAAGACTGGCTTGGCTGACCTCCAGGGGTCTCTCCCGACCTACATTTTCCTGTGATTCCGGGATGGAATGGCAGCGAGCTCAGGACCTCTGCAGCACAGGCTACTTTTATTTCCATTGAATGTGAATAGGAGCATTGTGTGGGTACCCAAGGGCCCTGACAGACAGGCCCTGGCAGTGACTGGAGCTTTTACTGGCCTCAGCTCTTGGTCACTGTCTCTGACAGAGGATCTGGTGCTTGCAGCAGCAGGGAAGGTGTGAACTGGAACAGCTGAGGATGTTCAAATTTCTTGTTCCTACAAACTGCTTGTCGTGGGCCAGTCATGTTTTAGACCATGGCAGCCAAATGCTCAGATAATGGGAGACAGAGCTCTAGCTTTACACAGTCAAGCTTGGAAAATGAAGCTAAAGTGACTTGGGCTTGACTAGAGTGTGGAAAAGGGATGCTGCAGTCCTCTACACTGCCTGAATGCTAAACAAAGCACAGCGTGGCCCAGGACCCAAATGCTTATGCAGTCTCCTACCTCTGAATACCAGCTTCGAATTGGCTTTAATTTTTATTGCATATTTGTCCACAGCAGCTGTCAGAAAGTTTAAATGCCAGAATTACTGCTGGAATAAATTCACCCTTCCAAAGCATTGCTCTGGCTCTCCCCGTTGGGAGTTTATGTAATGTACTGAGTGGTACAAAAAGTATGCAGAGAGAACATTCTGCTTCCTGCAGGTTTCAGCTTGGTTTGACAGCTCGGTGCTGACTCACTGTCAGGACCTGGGTTTAAGCTCTGTAGTAAAGCACTGAGAGATGGGAAGCACAGCCATGGACACTGCCACAAATGGATGTGAAACCAGGCTGTTACCATCCTAGGTGACTTTTTTTGCCTGGGCATTGCAAATGCCGTGGCATTCAGCCAGATGCCAGCTTAGAGCAAGGGCTGCTTTAGGTGAAGAACCAGAAAAGACCCCAAAGTGGCCTCAAAATGCTGGTGGAAGACGAACATTTCTTTTAGTGCTATTTTTATCCAATATTCTAATTTTGTCTTGTTCCCTTACATAACTTTCAGATTTGCAGCTGAATAAACTTTCAGGGAAGAGAAATATTCCTAACAGATCTCTTTCTCCAGACTGAGTCTCTGAAATCATCCACAAAAGGTTTCCAGACCATGTATGTGGCATTGGACCTTTGTCTAAGCAGGAAAGGGCAGAAAGAGATTTAAGTCCTGTAACTGTTGAGTTTACTCCTCCATGGCAAAATGCAATTATTTTGTTTGGGTTGCATGGAGTTTGGTGAGATGGGGTCAGCACAAGAGAAGCCCTTCTGTCCTCCAAGATGTGCTCCTGGCCTGGTCCTGCTCCCCCTGCCTACACCTCCCTGAGCTCTGAGCACACTCAGAGGAAGTTGAGGTGCTTTCAGCTCCGACTGCCTCCCCTCCAGTCAGTTCAAGCTCCAGCAGTGGAGAGAAGGGAGATCTGCTTCTCTTCCCTGCCCCAAGGCTGATGGATGCCCTGGGCAGCTTCTCTGCTTGCACTTGGAGCAGACCACTGGAGCTGTGAGTCAGGGAGTAGCTAACTGAAGTTAACTGTGCTCTGGCTCTTCCCTGCTGCTCAGGGGCCGTGTGAGGCAGCTCACGAGTTGGCAAAACATTGAGCATTTTCTAAGCCTCTCCAGGGACCAGGTGGGTCCCTGGCTGCTGCAGGATATGGCCTGAGAAAGGTTACCTTTTCTTTTCCCAATTCCCTTTTCATGTTAAATCTGCAGGAAGAAAATCACCAGATGTCTTCTCCAGCCCCTCCCTGTGTCTAAATGGGGAATGCTCAGTGCAGCATCCCAGAAAAGCCAGTCTGGTGACCAGCCAAACATGAGGGATGGGGAAAACAAGGCCTTGGAGAAATGTGAAATCAGTAAAAATGGCTGTAAAGGCAATGCACCTGTACCCCAGCAACTATTTTTTATAGAAAATGAAGAGGAAACTTCAGTGGCCCAGTTGTTCAATCATTTTTTTTTAATAACTGAGAAAATTTGTTAACAAAAATATAAAGCAAAATCACAAGACCGGTGGATTAGAATGTTTTCTAGCTGTTTGTCTTTCCCCAAAACAAAACCTATGCTTGAGTGGCAGTTTAAATTTGTATAATGTTCTTAAGGCAGATGCAAAGCCCAGTGAATCCAGCAGGAGGTTTTTCACTGGCTTCTTTAGACTTTGGATCACTCCTAACTCTGTAGGCAAAATAACACGCATAAGTAATCAACATTTGCCCCTTTTTGGAAAGCCATCAGCCCAAAAGGGCTGTGGCCATGTGCTTGTTATGTGTTTGTTGTTGCATCTTTCTCTGATACTCTGTAAGGAAAGTGCAGATCATCAGGACACGACGCGGCAGCGCTTGAGATCTTGGCCGTGGAATTGTTTATTGAACAGTGACAGACTGCAGCACATCCCTTTCAGGAGTGATAAGGAAAGGTTTATACAGGCCCACATCTGCACTTGGCTGGGCACAATAATGTCACGTTCCTGATTAGCCATAAATTTCTCTGAAGTAGGAGCGCCCATGGTGACTGATCTCTGCTGCACAGCTTGGGTTGTTTCCACTGCTCCAAACTCGGTGTGCAGCAATGAAATACAGCCCTGTAGAAGTGCTGGGCCTTGTTATTTCCTACTCTGTTTCTGCTGCTTGCACTCTGCAAGCATTATGATTTTTTAGTCCCTGTTAAAGCTAAGTGTTCAAGGCCAGGTTGGATGGGGTTTGAAGCCACCTGGCTATGGCAGGTCTCTCCCAACCCAAACCATCCTGCAAGTGAGTGAGAAATGTTTTTCTACAATCTTCTCATCTAGCTCACCTATGGACAGTCCAATCATCTTTAACCCAGTGCTGAAACATCCCTTTTCCACTTGAGAAACATCCCTTTCCCGAGCCACACTGCACAGAATTAACACAGAGAGGCTCAATCTGGGTGGGCCTTGTGGTTTTCCTTGGACAGTGTGATCCCATCCTGGATCTTCCTGCTTCTGTCATGACCTGCAGCATCTCTGGCTGTTGCAGTAGACTAACAATATTTAGCACTTAGGCATCAAACAGAGGTAGGTTCTTGTCACTGTCCCTGTGCTAGAAGCCCCCTTAACTGTAACAGAGGTTTCCAAAGCTCTTGTGACAGGTAATCCACAGAAGCTTTTTTGTGTAGTGCGTCTCCCTGAAGACCAGTAGCGATTTCCTCAGGGTGAGAGGTTTACAAAGGCTTCTTGCACATTGAAAGCCTTTTTCTGACATTAGAAGTGGAGCTTTGGTGCTAGATATTGCCTTATCAATGTAATTGGAAAATACATTAGTAGCCATTTTCTGGTGTATCTTTATATCTAGATTATGTCACTATTCACCTTTTTTTTTCATGGTCTCCTAGTCTCTCATTACTGCCCAGATGTTTTTGGGATGTTTAAAAGATGGCGGGGTCTGAAGACAGCAGGAAATAGTGAGGAAACTCCAGTAGAGGGCTGAGAATAGTGTTTCTTTCCATAAAGTATGTCTACTTGCCCTGAATCCAGGGATAACAGCTAGTCTGACACAACAATAATATAAACTGGCTTTCTGCCTTTTCCGGAGTTAACTTTGGATATGAAGCCTGGACAGAGAAACGACAATTGTCGTGTCTGTCGTGGTGTTTTCTGTCATTTATTGAAGCTCATCTGATGCAGCTGCAGCATGTTGTAATATTGATCTTTGATATCTGAAGAGAATTCCCCAAAGAGTCCTTCTCGATGGGAAATGCAGCTTGAGCAGAATCAGCTTCTCTCGGGAGAGGGGACATTGAGGTGCCAGGACACCAATTATTTGGAAGCAAGGAGCAAACTCACATGTTTTATATCAGTACCATTATCCTTGCAAATGGCTCAGGAAACAGCCAGTGAGATCTGCAGCCTTTTCTGCATTTGCAAGTAAAACCTGGAGCTCCTCTGTATGAATTAGAGCAGCCAGAGGGAAACTATCAGCTAAATCTGAGAATGAACTGAGGATCAGAGAGGGTCCCCCCATGACTCCTGTTCAGCAGCTCTGTATATTGTTTTAAAGTACCCTTATGCAAGAAGCATGTTGCCTTCTGAAAGAGGAGACTGTTTTACTTACTTCTTGTGGGAAGGTCTTCAAATTACAGCCCTTCCTGCCTATATGATGGCATTCTAGGGTTCATCCTGCTGCAGCTGCCCTGTGCTGTATGGGATGCAGGATCCGTGGCAGATAAATCCACAGCCAAAGCCTGTTGTTACAACAAAAGTCTCTTGCCAGAGAGCCTGAGTTATTTCAGAGCTTCTCATTACAGCTGAATGCAGTTAATACTTGTGTGTGCTCTGGAAAGTCTGTGGGAGACAGGTCAGAGTGTCCTGGAGCACAAAGTCACCATGTGGCTCCACAGCAGGTGGAGAACGGAGACTGCGGTGACCGGGGACAGCTCCAAACCAATGTTGGACAAAACACTCCTACCCACATTCTGCCTGGAAGACTGTTTTGGCTAATTCCACCATCACAAAATGAGCCAATTTCCAGGGAGATTAAGGGGAAAGAGGTAAATTCAATCCAGGAAGTGCACTGATCCCATTGGACTTGGGATTATTATGACAGTAATCTTGACCAGGATGAAACATTTGTGTCTTGAAATTCCCATTCATGGGTTTTCCAGTCCTGACTGCACGTGTCCCTATTCCCATCAGTGGCCAGGCTGCTTGGGTGGATTCCCAGCCATTCCTGTCACTGGTGCATCACCCTTTTCACTGCTTGGGGAGATCAGAATGTGTCAGAGGAAATGTAGTTTACTCCTTAGGCATTGCAAAAACAGGCATGCGATGCAGAGCTGCATCTCCCATGAGGCATGAGCAGCACTTGGGCTTTGAAACACTTTTGCCTCAAAAAATTGTTATTTTGAGCAGAAGAAGTTTCTGACCCATTTTCTAACCTGCTGCATTTGAACATGAAGGCTCATGATCTCAGCAAGGTGAAGGGGATTCATGCAAGCATAACTTCACAGAGCTCTGATTGTCCAAGAAATAACAGATAGAAATTATTCATAGTTGAGAGCAGTCTTAAGAAAGCACTGCAAGTAGTGTGATGTCGGACGTTTTCAAATCTCCTGGAATCATCTCCTTTCCTGAAAAGCACAGAGAGAGCCTGGTGGTCCTAGGGTGAGGGGCAAAGGAGGTGGGTGCTTCATATCCTGAGTCTGGTTTGAAGTTGGCTGGCATCATCTTTCAGTGGATAAAGGCTTTTGCAGGCCTGCTTTGACTGCTTTGCTGCACAAACAAAAAATTAGGCAGTGCATGCAAATTAAAAAGTAATAAATCATATTCAAACCTTTTGAAGCAGCTAACTCAAAGATGCAGCTCTTGGGCTTGGTTGCAGACCCTGAGCCCTTGTCAGGGTAAGGGGCACAAGCCTGAAGCCTGGCACCCTCTGGCCATGGATGCAGAGTGGTTTCTTTGCTGGGTACATGGCATTTCTCAGGCTGTGCTCTGGACAGGCCATGCTATATTTAAATACGTTTTGCTGGTGAAGGACTAAAGGGCCTCTAGAGCTGCAACTTCCTAAGGGCTATTCTGCAGATTCCTTCCTCCTTTCTTTTTTTTTTTTTTATTTTTTTTGTTTTCCTTTATAGGAAACTCTCAATCTTCTTAGGAAATAATCTTTTGTTTATGTCATGAAAAAACCTGTGCTCTCCTGGCTGGGAGGGTGGAAGGGCCAATAGGAAGAAGTGCCACTTGTGCATTTCAGTACAACCAAGCGTGTCTTAAATAAACATATGTTTATTTTTCTACCTTTCTGTTGAATTGCATCCTTGCCAACATAGAAGGTAAAAGTATCCAGTTCAAAGGAGGCAACTGCAAGCGTAGGCTGACATCCTGTTGTAAATATAGAACTGGCCCCATGACAATGCCCTGCTCGGAAACAATGGGAGCTGGGAGAGAGAAATGTGTGAATTAACACAGTCGAGGCAAATGATGAACAGCTGATGGAGGAAAAGAGCCGTGGGCCAGGCTGCCAGCTCTCAGGGCTGCCTCTGAGCTGGCCTTTGTCCCCTTCACAGAGCTGTGTGATATCTGCTGTGCTCATGTGCCAGCTGTGATGCCACCCTGGGGACACCAAGGACACAGGACACCCCTCTGTGCCAAAAACCTTCCCTGCCCCCTTGCTTAGGCTGGGGCAGAGCAGGAGCTTTCATCTGCTTTTGCCTCTGTCCCACCTTGCTGACAGGACCTGTGGCCTTGGGCAAGGACAGATTTCTGCTCTGCCCTGTGCTCAGATCAGGATTTGCAGTGCAGGGACCAGCAATGCAGGGAAGCTGCAGCCAGCCTGGTTCCCCACCCTTGGGACAGTTCTGGATAAATCCCTGTGGCCAGGTTAAATCCTCCCTCCATCATGTATTGGAATGGGCAGGGGACACCCATTTCCAGCAGCAGGATGAGAGCCCCAGGCACTGCTGAGACAGAGATTTATCCCAATCAGGCTTTGCCATGAGGAAACTGAGGCTAATTAGGAACATCAGTGATACTTCCTGTGATACCTGAGAAACCTGTCATGACTTAGTAAGAAGCAGTCTGTGGCTGTCAGTTGTTCTTGGCTCTGGCTGGAGATCTGGCAGAACTCACCAACTCCTGTCCCAAAGAGGAGCAGTCTGGGATAAGAAAGGAACCCAGGATAAGACAGGAACCACAAGCCTCTACAGCTGGTTTTCACCTCTATAACATACTTGTGGGGACATTGTTGTGACCTTTTGGGCACTGATGGCTAAAGTGGGTGCACTCCCATGAATCCAGGCAAGATTTTCCCTCTGGTGAATCCCTCATTATAAACTGTATTGAGTTTAAAAACATCAGCAGAGAGAAGCTTAGTTTAGCTTACATTCATCCTTGTTTTTCTTTGACTAACTACAGTTTTTTTGCGATTGTCATGTTGAAAATGATGGCTTGGTCTGACAAGTATTCACCTCACTTTTGTCCTAAGCCACCTTCAGCCCCTGGGCTGAGCCAGCAGGGCAGCAGCCACAGTGACAGCGAGTGATTGTCACCAGTTTATCTAGCACACAGAGTGTGGCATTCAGAGCTGAAGCCCTGGGTTCTCTTCCCTTCTTTTTCTGTTCAGCACAGGGTGTGCCCCATTTGACCTAAATATTTGTGAAGTTACATCCTTGGGACAGGCTTACAAAAGGTTATAAACTCATTTGTTTTCATCTTTTCCTAAGGCGGGCAGGCTGCAGCGAGGCATCACAGCTGCCTCACGTGAGTGCCTCACAGCTTCCCCTGACCCAGATGGTGCTGGCCAATGTCTGAGATGAGGCTGTGGGCCTGATCCACACTAAAAAATCCTGTTTTCTTACCCCAAGAAGCAGCTGTCTCCTCACTTTTTGTAGCCACAGACCTGGAGGTACCACTGGGGATAAGAAGCAAATGGTGTCATGGGAGATCAGGTGTCACATCACTGTCAGAGGGGCTCTGTGTGCTCCTGGGTGTGATGCACAGCTCAGTGAGCCCCTGAGAATCAGCAAAGTGCTGTGGGGGTCAGGGTTTTCCCATTGACATCAGTGCCATTGGGTTCTTTCGTACCTGCACCATCGGCTGTGCTCATCTTTGGAGGAAAATGGGAAAGAGTGAGTTTTGCATGTTAGTGGAAGGAAACCAGGCAGCTTAATCCCAAAGGTGAAGTATGTGTTCATAGTAACACCAGTTTTTACATCTCCCCAGCATGTTCAACAGCAGCTGCACTGAATTATGGTTGTGGCACTGCTGTTTCTTTTTGGAACAGAGAGGAGTGAGGTGCAGCTTCGGAATTTAAACACAAGACAGAGCAGAAGGCGTTTTTCCACTCCACTCTTGGCTTCAACAGTGGTCAAATTCCACAGCAACTTCAAGAGCCTCGCCTAATGTGGGTGCCATCTGTGCCCAACATCTGGGCTCCCTTGGGTATCAGGCTGGTCCTGGCTGTGCAAAGGTGCTTTTGCAGGGAGCAGCCCCAGCTGTGCATGGGGAACAGTGCTGTGCCTCAAGCCAGTGCTGCATTACAGACTCATGGAACTGGGCAGAAAACAGTGAGGATAAAAGATAGACAATATCCTAGAATTATATGATTCTGTGAGTGTCTTGTCTTTCACAGTGTATTTTGGTTTTTAGGCTGCAGCACCTTCATGCTTGAGCACCACTCTCTACTATACTCAGAGACCTCACTCATGCTGCCCCATCAAGCAATCCATCTTCTCAGAAAGCTGAACAAATCCACAGCCAAAGTGTTTCAGAGTCAGTGCACTGTTTCCACTAAACCTTCTCAGTGCTGGAGTTTGGAGTGCCTGCTCTGAAGCAGCAGCTTCCCCTTTTTGTGTGGTATCAGTGGGCAGAAGTCTGGGGTGACACTGGTGCATGACTGCAGATTTGTCAGCTGGTGGGTGGAAGGGGGATCCCAAAGCATTTTCAGGAATGGTAGGTGAGTTATTGCAGGAGCCAGTGCAGCCCAAAACCAGAAACATGCAGGGTATGAGGCTGGTACTGCCTGTGATTTGCAATGTGTGACCAGCAGCGCTGTGAGCTTGATCCCACTGTTTGCTGTACTCTGCTATCAGAGCTGCTCAAATGTTTTCCATTAGCTAATCCTTAACCCTTTGCAGATACAGATCAACCCTGCACTGGAACCAAGAGCCAGATCAGAAATAAATTCTTCATATTTTTTCTTTGGAGGACTTTTGCAAACACTGTTTCCACCACACCACTAAAAAACATGTGAAAATCATTTAGAAAGAAGCAGCAACCAACAACCCCCTCCTCTCTCACAGGTGATATTTAAGGACAAAATAGCTGTGGAACAAAGTGATTTAAAAACCTCTAGGAGAGGGTTAGAATCCAAAATCAGAAGTGACTTTCTTTGAAAACTGACCAAGGGATTAATTCAGTAACAGAAGTGCCATTTGAAAAAAAACCAAGCAGATTTCCTGGAGCAGGCCAGACACACCTAGGCAGGTCAAAGAGAGTTGAGTGCTTGATGGGTGTAGAGGACCTTCCCTAAGTAACTGATAAAGATCACTGAAAGAATACATAGATATAAGATTTCTGAGTTCTTGTCCAAGTGTTTTACCATTCTTGGGGTAAAATTGTCTTTTCCTTGTAGCTGATCTGAATCTCCCACGCTGCAACTTGCCTTTAGCTGTGTACTTGCAGAGAGCAGGTTTGATCTTCTCTGTTAGCTCACAGTCTCATGGAAGCTACGATTCCCCACTGCTGTCTCATGCCATCTGCTTTGGCTGCACTGGCTCTCTCCCCTTCCTCAGGGTTGTGTTCTGGGAATTCCAAAGCTGGATGCAGTATCCAGACTTGGGCTCTCCAGTGCTGAATACAGGGGCAGAAACACTTCTTTCAACCTGCTGCTTACACTCTCTCTGTTGTGGCCCAGTACAAAGCTGAATTTTGTCCCTGGAAGGGCACATGGAGTGAGGCTTAGTAGCAATGCAATAAATATCCTTCTCTCCCTCCAGCAGGCAGATCTGCAAAATGTCCCTGACTGACCTCCTGTGAGTCTATATAAGCACCAGGGCCACATAAGGACTTGAGCAATCCTGTAGAGCTTCTATTTTTTTGTGCAGTTCCATGTAGCATCCAGCCTCTGATTGACCCTGTCATCAAAGCCTGGCTTTAAGGGTTTGTAAGCTCATACCAAAAACGAGCAGCAGAAGTGAAAACTTGTCTGCTCCTTGAAATTTCTGTCCCAGTATCTCTTGTTCCCTGAACGCTGGTTCAGGTCTCTGAGAAATGCAAAGATCTAGGAGGGGTCTCAAGGGAAACAATGTCCTTCATGTGTAGTCTTATTTCACTGATCTTGAAAGTCTGGCTGTTCTTGATCACTGACTACTCACTCTGGTTGCAAATGAATAAATAAACAGGAATGCAGCTGGAGCAAGGACCAAACATATTGGGCAAACTCCTGTATACAAGTTTTCCACCCCAAAGGATCTGCACATTGATAACTGATTGACAAATATATTATTTGTGGTGCCTGTGGGGGTGGAGAGTTGAAATTCTGGGAGGAAAAGGGGAATCTGTGGGGGCTCCCAAGGTGACATTGTTATGTTCTGAATCTACAGCTGCTGAGCACCAGTGAGACCCCACTGATACACATTTTGCTCCATATTTAGGAAAGTCCTTTTTGGGTTGTCCCAAGGCCATCCATGTCATTCCTCCTGCTTCTGCCCAGCTGCTCTGTCCTAATCCTGTGCCAGGGGTACACAAGGCTTGCTTTGCCCTTTGGCCTCAGCCTTGTGGGTGCTTCCAGCTGGGCTCTGCTACCACGTCTGGTGGCACTGGAAATGAAAGTCCCACCAGCCACCCCCACCAATGCTACAGAGCCCACGCTGGGGCCACGCTGTGACCTTGAATCACCTGTGCCAGCAGGAAGGTGAGGCTCTGTGTGTGTTTGAGGCAACCAGCTGCTCTCATCCCAAGCCCTGAACTTTTGTACCATGCTAAGGGGAAGGTGGATAATTTGGGGATGGTGGGAAGCCTGAGAATACAGCAGCATTCCTGTATCCAGACTAGGTGGGGCAGCGACAAGGGGATATTAGCTCTCCTTAGCAGTCAGTGTCTGAAACTTCCTTGTATTGTTTGTCCAATGCTAAGAGCTTCCCCCCAGCACTAAAAATAGCTTTTTGTTTGCAAGTTCACTTTGCATTCACGTTTCCTCTCTTGGTTTTCTCAAGAGGTTCCTTGATAGCTTTAAATTTGCTTGACCAACAGGAACAAAAGGCAGCAAAAGTCTCCCTGCGTGAAGATGGGGAGGTTTTCACCTCAGAAAGAGAGAGGGGGAGGCAGCTTTTAATATCTTTTTATATTTAGTGCAAGTTTGATGGGTGAGAGCACACACCATGTTCAGCCTTTATTCCATTTACCCAGTGAGAGCAGAAAGGGAATGCATTGTCCTCCTGGGATCCCAGGGAATAGTTGGCAGTGATACCATAGAGTGAAAAAATTCTGTTCTCAAAAATACTCGAGCAACCACCAAGCAACAGCAATCACAGTGACTCTTAGCTCTACCCTTGGCAGCTGTTATCTGGACCAGATGTTGTCCTAAGTAAAAGGGAGATGCTGTTTTCTGGAACAGAGGGATATATATTATTTTCTGACATTATTGCTCGATGGATTTCTTTTAAAAATAATGCCTTGTAGAATGTTAATAAATAGCTGTTTATTTTGACAGCAGTGTCAAGAGCATGCTAATGTGTTATTGTTTGGACTGTGGACACTTAAGATGTATAAAGGGAGTTTGTGTTGCTGGTTCCAGGGAAGCAGGAGGGTTTTGCTCATGGTGGACCCAGTCCAGAGAATGTGCTTTACATATGGGTGTTTATATCTTGCTCTGTCTGTAAGAGTTCATTTGCCTGATGAAAGATTGTTTGCTAGCACTCTAGGAACTGGCAGGGAGGTATTTATACCATTGTCAACTCTGATAAAAGTTTCAGATGTTACAAAAGCTCTTGGATTATATTGGGGAAGGGGGGGGAAGAGAATTAATTAATTCAGAATTTCTTCTTAATTTATTAGTGTTCAAAAGTGATCTGGCCTGCAGGCTTTGGAATCTGGAATAATCTACTTGTTTTCTATTACAGTGAACCTGACTTGAAGTCAGGCAGCTCTATCTGATCACAGGAGTGTGGAGCTCACTGTGGAAACCAGGCTGTGCATCAGGTGAGGCAGCTCAAGCAGGGGTTGCTGGTGATGTGCAGCAGTGTAGATGTGTCTGAAAACTCACCCTGTCTGCAGGCAGATCCCAAAACTCAAATCCTGTGTGCGAGTGCAAAATCACAGGGTTAGAAAAGCCTCCAAAAGAGTCACCTCCTGCCCTTGTTCTGTCACACATGGAGCAAAAGCAGCTGGTGATGGAGACTCTGAGGCAACCCTGTCCTATCCCCGCTGCCTGGAAAGTGTCCCCCACGGTACAGTCACAGCCTTTCTGGCTTCAGTTTGTGTTGCCAGGGTTGCCCTATAGAGAGAGTTGGGTCAAAGCAAATGCAGGTCCAACCAGTATGGTCACCACTACGTTCTTCCTTTATTTCGTCTAAAATGGCAGCTTATATACATTTCTATATAGTTTACAAAGTCAGTAGCTTTTTCACTGGCACACAGCAGAGAGAAGAATGCAAACACACACTAATTAACTTGTCCTTAAGGTGGCTAACACATGCTTACTAACAACTCCACTCAGTGACCTTCAAAACCCCATTATTTTTCCCTGACACCTTAATATCTAATTTCAACTGCGCCACAACTTTACCAAGTAATTTTAACTGTGTCACAGGCTTCGAGGCCTCAGGTCAGGCTTCAGCTGGGGTAACTCAGGTCTGGGCAGCTCATCCCTAAGAAAATCTGCTACAAGTTTGCTTCTTGAAAGTGCAGTGGATGTGGTGGTAACTGCAGCATGAATACTCAGTCCTTCTGGAAATATTGCAGCCCTTCTGAATGCCTTCAGGGAGCAAATATTGCAACCACTGCAAGGCTATTTCAGCATCTAGAATCCACATGGGAAGGGAAAACAGATCTATGAGACAGAGCCCTTTATTCATACAGAAAGAAGCCCTAGAGACTTGTGAATATCAGCTCTTTGGAGAAGGAACATATTCTCAAATCAACTCCTGTGCTGAAGCAAGTACCCAGTGTGTGTTTGAAGCCTCTCCACCTCTCTGAGGATGAGCCCCAAAGATACCACGAGTTACAGCAGCAGGAAAAGTCACAGTGCTTTGCCTTGGTGACATA
This sequence comes from Illadopsis cleaveri, assembly GCA_013399915.1. Lineage (NCBI taxonomy): Eukaryota > Metazoa > Chordata > Aves > Passeriformes > Timaliidae > Illadopsis > Illadopsis cleaveri. The sequence continues at coordinate 599,751 of VXBB01016993.1, read as the reverse complement.
TTGTGCACTGAAACAATACTTCCTCTGGAAAGGTTATGCACAGGGCTGTGCAACGAGCCTTATCAACAAGTAGGTATATTATATATGAAATGTAGACTCTCATAGGTGTGAGAATGTTCCTTGAGACAGCACCTGAATTTATGTGGTGCTGGTAATAAGTGGATACATTTTCCACCAGGAACTAGTATAGTAAAATCAGATTGCAACTGAAACTAAATGCTAAATTGAATCATAAAATTCAACTAAAAATGAAGTGCTGGTGGACTCCCATCTAAATCAGATTCAATTAAAGAAACTATTGAGGTCAAAATTGCTCTTGACACAATTGTGAAGGACAGCCCAATAACGAGTCAACATTTAAATGAATTACTGTCCCTTGAAGTCCCTTGAATTCACACAAAGGAATGGCCTTTTTAGCTGGTGTTTCTGATTTATTTTGCCTCTCCCCATGCACAGACCCAGGTGATTTTGGGTTGCTTGGGGCTGGTGCAAGGCTGTGTCCAGGGAGGGTGTGCAGCAGTGCCTGATGAGATCACTCGAGCCCCTCCAGGTCTGGGTGCTCTGCTCACTTCCAGGACAAAGCTCCACACAGCAGAGCTATTTTTTCTCAAGATAACAATGAAAAAAGAGGCTGCTGGAGACCAAATGATCTTTAGTCTATCTGGCACATGCAGCTTAGTGATGTGGTAATTCTTCACTGGGTGCTGTTACCCCTGAACACGTTTTTGCCTGGGCTCCTACCAGTGCCTTGAGATGAGTGATCTCTGACTTCCACAGGAGCAGTGTCTTAATGAACTACTGTTTCAAAACATTATTTTTTAGTCAGGTGGGAACCTGCCAGGGTTTTTTTTTAATTTATGCTTTCTTTTGGCATTTTCTTGCAACTGTAATTATGTAAAATGTTTGGTAAGGAATTTTCTGACTAGGTTTTTGTAATCAGAAAATGTTAATCTAAGATAACCTGGCTGTGTTTGTATGTACAAGGGCCAGTTCAGTAAATCTCCTGGTCCTGAAAACACTTCCAAGTGGTTTCAAATATGGAAAGCATGAGATCTGGATTTTTTTTTTTTACAGTTTTATCTTGCTTTGCTGTTGCCTGTAGAATTAAAACCAAAATGAACATTTCAGCTGATCCACACCATTTCCCCTCCTAAGATGATCCCTTTGCAAGTATTTTGGAGCTCTGGTTTTCCATTCCATCTCGGGGCAGTAAAGCACTCCCCTGGCTCTGGTCTGGTGTGTGTAGAAGATTTACTGGATTTTCCTGACAACTCAATCTGAGTTCCAGTTAGGTGGAAGAAATCCTCACTGCAGGGACATCTCAGCTGACTACAGTGCCATTTACCACTGTGTTTTTAATGCATTTCTGGCTGTCAGAACCATCACACACTTCTGCACACTTTCAGACACTCCTTGTTCCCAGAACCCAGCAATGGCACCTCTTTCCACTAGAAAACTGATCCTTTTCCCTTTGTCATGAAGCCTAAAACTGGTTTTAATGGACCAGATTTGTTGGGAGGCCCAGAGAGCAGAACCAGGAAGAAATAAAAAAGGTAAAATATTATGTACTGTGATACCTGGCTTTACCTGTCCTGTGAGATCTTCAAACACTGCTTAGTTACCCAGAGGACAGAAACAGATAAACACTAAATAGCAGAGCCCTTGCAAATAATTGGAGTTTGGGGCGACAGGGTTAGAAGGGAAGTGAAAGGAGGAGGGAGAAGAAATCCTATATGAAAAAGATTTTGCTAACCTAGACATGTTTGAATTAAGGCAAACATTTCCTCAGAAACAGGTGTTTTCCAGAGAACCACAACTCCTCTGTGCACCTGAGTGACAGATGCCAGCTGAAGTGACTGTTCCCTATGGAGGAAATGGTTTGCTTTCTGTAAAGGCCTGGGCATGTTCTGCCCTGCTCTGGGTGCCAGCACATGCTGATGATTAAATTTTTTAGCAAGACAAAGCCTTTCTGGGCAGAAATCCTTCCCCGACTCCACAGAGCCCACAGGCTGTCGCAGGGGACAGCACACTTTGCCACACTCAGCAGCTCCGGGTGCACGTTCAGGCTCAACCAAGAGGAAAAAACATCACATCTTGCAGAGGGAATTCAGCACTGGGAGCTCTGTGGGTTGCATTTGCACCCTGCTGAAGCTGGTGGCCACGAGGTCAAACACGTCTGCGTGTGCTGGTGTGCAGGGGAAGGACAACGCCGTGCTATCCAGCAGGGATAATCACTCGGGTCATACGGACCATCCCCGGGAAGAAGGATGAACTTGCATTTTTCTCCAGTGATGAAGGTGATGTCATGATATGGTAAACAAAGTATTTCATCTTTTCTCCTTTTCTTCACTCGGTTCCAGGAGCTATGCAGGGTTTTCTGCCAGAAAGCTGACTTTTCTCCTGGCTGAGGCTCGAGGGCCCATCAGTGCTGAAACATCGCTGGAATGTTCTGTCCTGCAGACACAGGGGAATAAAAACCTCTCTGGAGGGAGAAACACTAGCCTTAGAGCTACAGGCTTTGTTTCTGTACCTGTCACAGTTATTTATTATTCCAGGCAACTTCTGAATTTATATAGTGCTCCTGAAAAGTGGTGCTGAGCCCTGAATAAGTAGATGAATGGACTCTCAGCACCTCGGTGTTCATTTTGGCCAGAAAATGGAAAGCACTGTGATGGAACAGAAGGTACAGCATCTGAAGTTACTGGGTCATGTAGCAACAGCCAGTGATGCTTTTATTTCCCACTGGTACAGCCTGGAAAGCAGCTAGTTTGGGGGCTGAATAAAAGTGCAGTTTGCAATTCGTTGTTGTTAACTTTACCGAAACATGGCTCGTCCAAACAAAACTGTGTGGAGTGTGTGCATGTGCACACAATGCTGGTACACGTGTGCACACATTTCTCTCTCTCACACACACACACTCTGGCATGAGGCCACTCTGAAATGCCATCTCAGTTTGGTACAATATTGTTGCTTTCTGAGTATCCTGCTTGGGTTTGGGTACCAGCATCCTTCTCTCTCCTGTCACTGCCTGACCCTCAAGAAAGCTGTGTTCCCAGAGTACTTTTCCCACCAGGAACAGACGTCAGAGGAGCTGGGATGAGGTCCAGCCTGGTGCCCTCTGCTCCTGTTGCTTACCCTCTGCTGGCTGCGCTCCCTACTTCTCCTTGCTCTCCTCTTGCTGCCGATGCTTTGGGATAAACTGACTCAGCAGAGAATGGCAGAGAACAAGGTGACTCAGACACATCTGTCAGCACTCAGGAAACAGATCAGACTTCTTGGAACCTTCTTTCAGTGTCTCTAAGTATGCCAAATATGGCCTTGAATCTATTTTTTGGTTTTATGGGAAATGTGGGTGCCATCAGGCTCTGTGAGGCTGTAGTTTCAGGGCATCAGTCGAGTTAGTCTTGGGACAGATGTGTGAATGGAGAAGGGATGTGAAACTTCTGCTCTGCAGGGCTGTGGGGGTCTCAAGACCCATAAAATATTCCCAGTATTCTCCATCTCATCCAGAGAGCCAGGCTTTCTGTCCTCCCAGCAGTTCCCAGTTACAAGGGGCATTTGTGAGTAGGCGATCAGGCACAGAAACGTTGGTGCTCTGGTGCTTCTTGTGGGTTGTGGGGTGCATGAGGGAGCCAGGGGTTGCTGAGGGATGAATCCCAAATATGTGCACATTTCTTCACTGTGTTTGCTGGCAGCTGTGGAGGTGCTGTTCTGCATCAGGGAGGTGAGAATACCAGAAACCAGCTCCTCTTCTAAGTCAGGCAATTGTGAGGTGGGAAATCTTGTTTTCATAAAATTTGCTGAAACTGGCTCTTGACAAGTCCAGTTTGGCCAAGAAAACTACATCTACTCGCACATCTTCACATCTTCTGCTTCTGACTGTGGAACAGTCATGTTAAAGATGGAGATTTTGGTCAAAGCCTCCAC
>VXBB01016993.1:497859-584728 GCA_013399915.1 Illadopsis cleaveri | reverse complement strand
TTTCTAAATTTCAAAATCAGGCAGAAAAAGCCACTGAGGTACTACCTGAAAACTGCTGCAATTAAAATGGGAACCTGGTTTCTGTGGTGTGCTGTGTTCTCCCTGCAGTCTCTGTGAAGTAATTTGTCAAGCCATTTGTCTTCTCCCTCCCATCCCTAAACGTGGTAACAAACCAGGCTGGAAGGGCATGATGTGAAATTCTTCTATAAAATGATAACCAAAGACAACACTGCAGCATGGATACAGTGAAATTCCAGCAGACATGGAGTGAGGAAGTCTACATGGCTATGAACAATGGTGGGAATGGTACCATGGAAACCTGTGGCTACTCAGGGTCCAAAAACTTAAATGCTGGGGAGTGTCTTTTTTGGCAGCACCTTGCAACAATAGCCCGTGAAAAGGAGGGACAGGGACTGTCCCCTGCAGCTGGATGGTGCCATGGTATGGTGGCTCCAGCACCAGTTGTTCCCTGTCTCTGTTCCCATCAGCTCTTTGGGACACAGCATCCTCAGCCACAGCACTGATATATTCTGAGTTAACCCCCCACCCCTTCTGATGGAATTTCCTGGCTCAAATTCCCCATATCTCACTGGTGTGAGGTGGATGAGGCCTCCAAAGAGCCCAAAGAGAAATGTCAGAAACCCCCAGGGTGGATCCAGGGAGGGCATGAGAGGGCAGAGAGCTCTAAAATGAGAACTCACAGTTTGGAGCAGTTGCCTTTCCAAGGGGAAAACTATTCATTCAAGCAATAAATTAATGGACCTGATAGAAGAGATTGTCTGTCAGTGCTGACAGTGAAGTATAAATGGAAACATAAGTGGCATCTGCTGGGCAAGGGCCAACTTCCAAATCTAGACCTGCAATCTCAGAACTTTTTAGGTTCAAGAAAAAAGTTTTACTCCCGTTGTTTTTGGAAAATAAACAAGCATTGCCTGATCTAGAAGGATGCTGTTCACTTCATGTGCAAGGAGAAATGGGACTTTGCCACAACAGGAAACAGAAAATACCCTCTGATTATGGATTTTCTCATAGAAATTATGTGAGCACTTGTGCTTTTCCTTGTGGCCCAGATAACAGCCCTTGGAGGTGGCCACATGACCAGGAATGCTGACAAAGGGGAGCAGGCATTGTTTGAGAGAGAGGTATGGTGGTCTCTGCAGCTAGCCCTGCCTCACCCTTCAAAGGGACCCGTCTTATTTGAGGGAGCAGGGTGCTGGAATCACACTTCCATGGTGCAAAGTAAAGGAAAAATGACAGAGAGGTCAGGTGCCATTTAATGCTGACGCTGTGCCTATAAGTTGAATTTCCATTTGTTGATAGTTTACAAATTAAACCTGTCATTTTCTAATTTTTCTAAAATTAGGATTTGCCAAACTGCTTGAAAAATGGCATGAACTTTTCTGATCTTGGTTGTTTCTGTGTGAATCCCCTGCTTGTTGAGTATCTGGAGACAAAAAAAAAGGAGTGGTGTGGAGTGGGGGGAAATTACATTTCCCATCCTTGGGTGCCACTGAAGCTTGAAACGAATTGTACTATTTGATGATAAAATACCTTATTATCCTTTCCCCATCCCAAGCCACACTTCCACAACTTGTGGTGGAATAACTAGACATGTCATGGGCCAAAGAAGGGTCAAAGCATTACCTTTTCTTTCAAACAACATAGCTCCAACCCTGTTGTGCTCAGTGTTTTCATTTATTGCTCTGGAAGCTGAAACACATTCCAGATGTGATTTGCCAGGGCTCCCGCAAGGTCACAGCCAAGTCGAGGTGCTCTGGTTGGCCTGTGGTGACCCCAAGGTGTCCAAGGGTGGGGGGCTGTCACTATAGATAAATCCCAACTTCTCCTTCTCTGAGAGCAGCCTCCCCCTCCTTTGGGGAGGGAGGAATTTGGGGGTTTGCAGGCGCCTCTGCCCTCACCTGGCTCATCTCTTGGCGAGTGTGACAAAGGGACAGCACAAGAAGGGAACTTTGTGCCTTGGGGAAGGGCCAGCAGACAAGATGAACGAGGTCTGCAGTACTGAAAAGCCTGGCCCTTGTATTCTTGTGTGGGATTTTCCTTCCTTAGATGAGTGGGGAAAAAAAAAAAAAAAGAAAGTGAAGGAAGAAATTGTTTCCTTGATGATATCATTCACCTCTCAATCCTTTAAGCTCACCAGACCTAAGTAACGATGCTGGTGTCTATTAAAAATAAATGGCTGTTTTTTCTGCTACTGCTCCCTCAGGACAAATTCAGGCTTAAAGCATAAAGACAACATAAATTCCTTTCTTCGATGTGAGCATACTAACAGGCTGATTTTCAAAGGTCCAAGTGCAAACAGGAGTGGGTGCCATGGAAAGCCCAGCTGCAAATTCCAGTTCCCAGAAACACTCACAGATGTCATTCCAGCCAGGCTCCTGGTATGCTGTCACATCCCTGGCTCTGTGTGGGACTGAGATTTAATCCCTCCACAGCAGCTCTAAGGGGAATGTGGATTTTGGCCGTTGGGTGGATCAGCAGGTCCCTGCTGCAGGCTGAGGTTTTGGAGACCTGCAGAACAGGGCCCACACTTGTCATTCAGGGCTGAGGTGCACTGAGCTGTGCAGGTTGTCAGCCTCTTCCCACAGAAACTCTTTCTGAAGCCCTGGTGCCCAAATGATGCCATGGCCTTGCAGGAACATCATACACAGTGTGGTTACTTAGGTGTTTAAGATGATTTGAAGGATTTTTTCTTCCAAGAATTTGTCCACTTGCCCGTTGAACCAATGTAAACGTATTTTTTCTATTACATCCCACGGCAATGAGTTCCCCTGCTTCCCTGTAAGTTGTGTGCAAATGTGTCTTTTTTAGCCTGATCTGAATCTGCCATATGGAAGCCCCCTTAAATATCCCTGTTTTCAAAAAGGAAGATGATCAGAAGTTTCCAAGTTTTGTCTAGTTCATAAAATGTGGAGTGAATTCTGCACACTTAAGCCATAGCTGGAGTTTCTTCCTGATGGTCATGCTGCATCATTAGGGAAGAGCAGAGGAATCCACAGGTTCCTCCTGTGACCCATCAGTGTTCATCTCCCAATACGGTTATTTCTTTAGTCTCACAGCAATCTCCAGCTGAAAAAAACCCTACAGGCTGGAAAAGCAGCTCTGGTTGCTTTGTGTAAGCCATATTCAGAGCCCAGGGTCAGGAGAGTATCTTACCACAGCTGATGACTGTGGGCAAATCCAAATATCTGACCATTCCAACCTGGGGTTTCTCTTTTATTGATTAATTCAATCTTCATTCCCATGAAACTGCTTTTAATTTTTTTTTCCCCACCTTTTTTTTCCCAGCAGTCCTGACTGTGCTGCACTGAGATGTGACACAGCCATGCAGCACTGCTGGGGCTGGAGGAGGCTCCCAGGTGATTCCCACGGCAGTCTGGCACTGGTCTGCTCTGGACTCCTCCTTGGAGACTCCTGGGCTTTGCTGGCAGTCAGCCTCTGCTGGGTTTCACCCTCCTGGGTCTCTTCCATCTCTGCCTCACCTCTCCCCCACCTCCCCAGGATTGCTCCCCGTGGCACCTTGGCGAGTTCCCTGCACAGTTCAGGGCTGAGCTGACCCCAGTGATGGGAGAGGGGAGCGGCTGCGGCCTCTCAGGAGTGAAATATGGCTTTGTGTCTGCAGAGAGGTTAAAGCTGCTCCCCAGCAAGAGCAGCGGAAGGAAATGCCCTGTAGCTAAGTTTCATTTTGGTGTACAGTATGAGAACATGTGTGACCCATTACAATAAAGCCCTTGCTGGAAAATGCCTAACCTATGCACTGTAAAACCTAATTAAGGGATTCCTTAAAAAACACTGTTACCAACCAGTATCAAGGAGTGGATAATGAGAGGCTGCTTTGTGTAATCCAACCCTTTATCTTTAGGCCTTCGGGGTGTCCGTGGCCAGGCTCTGTCCCCTGGTTGTTGCTGAGGCCTTTATTGCAACAGTAAGAAATATTCCACCCTCCCTCGTAAAGCTGAGTGGCTCCACTGCAGTTTCCTAATGGATGCAGTGCCAGTTCCTCAGGCACAGCAGCTTGCTCTGACCTTGGGAATGGGGTTTCTGAAAGCACTGGGGGGATTGTGCCCAGCCCATGCCAGAGCTGAAGGTGAGGTACCCAGGCTCAGAGGGAGATGAAGAAGGACAGGGAGAAGTGGAAATGCTGGAGGTTCTCTCTCTCCAAAACCTCCCCCAGGCCGTGAGCCATCTTCCTGCTACTTCTGCCAGCTGACATTAGCTTTTCTAGCATGGATGGAAAGGATGCAAGGCTTTTCCTCAACTCCTCAGTGTTGGAATGGTGGAGCCTGGTCTGAGCAGTTTCCACCTCCAGCAGAGCCCTTCCCAGAACATGCAGAGTGTGCAGCATCCCTGCTGCCATGCAGAAATTGTTGTTTGCAATAACTACACTTCTCCATATGTGTGCACAAAATTAACTACCCCTTCTCATGCATGGGCATTCATGTCAGCTAATCTCAATTTATTTTTGGCCATTTCTTTTTGGTGAAGCCAGCCCTAGTGCAGCAACTACCTAATTCCCATGTGTTCTCTTGAGGACAAACTCCATCCAGGCAGCTCCCACCTCCTCACCTCATCCCTCTGCTACTCTTTAGAGCCTCTGAGACCTCCTTCCACTCTCATAGACCAGATAAAACCACTTAGAGGGTCTGGAGGTTTGGCATAGGGTCTAACACATCCTCAAACCCCACCTGAATTAGACAGGTGAGGTCTACCAAGCTGGAACATGCTTGGGACTGAGTGGGCTTGTTGCAGGCAGTGAAAAAGGGCAGGATTTTTGCAGGCCAGATAACCTGCAAACACTCTTCTTGCCATTGAACTCACAACATTATTAAATGTATTTCCTGTTGTGGTCATGGCCATTTATTTGACCCTTCATTAGGGTCAAAACAAGAAGCTGCCTGTCTGTATGTAGGAAAATCCAGCAGGAGCAGAGGCCAAACCCTCTGTTATCACTGTCTGCATCTCCCTGTCAAGCTCAGCAGCTGGGGCTGAGAGCTAAGCTGAGTTTTACAATAACTGTAATTAGTCATTTTTATGGTGTGCTCATTTGCAATATCCTAGGCAAGGATCTGTCAATGTTTTCATTATGTACCCTTCTGTTTCCAGAGGTTTACAACCTGCCTATAAAAACACCCTCTGGGGCAAAGCTTGCCACGTAAATTCTCAGCAGAGCACCTATTTTTGTGTTTGTTTTGGTTTTGTTTTGCTCTGTCACTTACAAATATGACTTTTAAATGTGTGATAAATATAGAAAAAATCAGGTGGCTTCTTCAAGCATGTGTTTAACCAGGTTTTAGTTTGGCAGAAACACACTGCAAAGCGGAATAATTTCTGTGGCTTTTGGGTAGCCTAAAAATGAGAAGTTGGGTGTAATTGAACAGAAGGACTATCTGTGAACTGGCATCTGGATTTAGAACTCTATTCACTGCACAGGCTGTGCTGGAATTGCTGACTCTTTATTACTGCAGGGGGGCAGTTACATCTCTCTGCCTTCAGTTCACATAGTGCACATTCAGCCTCACATCCAGAAGCTGTACCCAACACTCACTTTTTATACCTGCACATCCAAGCAAGGGGTCAATTTTAGATGAAATTAAGATAGAAAGGGAAGGCTCAGTAGATAAAGAGAAGAATGGGGTTTCAGAAGGGATTTTGGGTGGATGAGGGCTTGACCATGTTAAAGTGCCTACAGGCCTAATGCTCTTCACTCATTTTTAGTGTGATTGGAAGCAAAACTTCATGTCAATGTTTAAGGTTTCCTGTAAAAAACAGGATATGGCACAGTGCTTATTCCATAAGCAAGTTAATGCAAGGAGCTTTATGACATAAAAACATTAAATTGCACCCGTCAGGCAACATGGTGATATCAGTGCTTTTAGAAAAGCTTTCTCTGCTTCCAGCAATTAGTGGTGGCTGAGCTGCAGCATCTGCTGCTTGTCACCGTGCTGGTGGTGTCCCAAAATTCACTCTGGCACACCCAGCCAAGTGACAGGAGAGAAACCTCTGTTTGGGGCAGCTGTCCTGCCACCAGAGACTCCTCATAGGGGAGACAACAAAGGAAGAACAGGCTTCAAGGACTCAGGATCAGTTAAGAAGATTTTCTGTGTATCAAAGGCCAAGTTTTTCAACTCTTTCCTTACATGAAGCATAAAAAACTGATTTATCTCCCTCAAGAGCAAGGGCTACAAAATCTGCTCCTCATCTTCTTTTGATGATTTTGCGGTATGTTTCTGTGATCCTCGGTCTGATCCTTTTAATTTCAAAAGCTTTAATCAAAACCTCTTAACAATACATCCACTCACTGGTTTTGCGGTTTACATTTAGTTCTGATTGATTTTTCTAAAAGGATGATTGCACTAAGATGCTTCTGCTGGAGTGATTCATTAATATAGGCCTGGGATGGCACAACCCCAGCCAGGCTGAAGCTCTGTGTTGACAGACCACTAAAATAATACCCTGTGTGGGACTTCCCAGGGGGAAAATAGAGCTTTTATCAGGGAGACCTTAAACCCTTCCAGCATCCTGCAGGCGTGCTCAGGGAAGGCCTGGAGCACAGGTATAACACAGAACATGTCACAGGGCTGTGCAGCACTTGCCCTGTGTGTGTTTCTGGTTTCAGCCCTGAGATGCAGTTTGGGTTCCCCTCGCCTGGGATGAAGCAACATCGATTTGTCCTGGTGTGCAAAAAGAATGGAGAGAGCTACTGCCAGATGAATTAAATTAATATTAAAATAATAGGATCTGGTTTTCAGGTTTAATGACAGGATTAGTGAGGGAGAGCCCCTTTTGCAGGAATGCTGCCTTGTCAGAGGGAGGAGAGTGGTTGCATGTGATTGCATTTAACTGGAGGCACTTGGCTGGTGTCTCCCAGGGTCTGCTCGTTGCCCTGAATATAAAAAATGTTGAGTAACTGCCCTATTTTTATTAACTGAAATACAGATCTGATTGCAAAAGTCCAAACAATGCAAAAGATCAACAGTTTGTACAGCTTAAAATCACAGCTTCTTCCTTTTGCTGGGGCTCTGTGGAGTCACAGCATCATGACAAACATATGAGTCAATTGAAGCTGTATTATCTTTTCAAGACTGACTTTTGACATTTGTTTCTCTAGAATCAAAAATATTATTCATTTCCTCCCAGCTCCTCTCTTCAGCATCTTTGCCAAGAGTCATCACTAGCATGGAGAAGTAGATATACATAGGAAAGAAATAAAAAGTCTTTGTCTTGGTTAATCTAAGTGCAATGATTTGATGACAAGGGAGGGGTTAGCCTGGGCCCAAATTAATGTCACATTTTACCAGAGAAACTGAACAGGTGGTAAACAAGTTTTAAATGGAATAATAAAAATGGTCGTGAAAGTTTATTTTCTTTCAGCTGCGTAATGCTAGGAAAGGCTGTTTCAGGAACTAGGAGAGAATTTAGGGAGCAGGTGTATGTGGGGTAAAAGAGCTCTAGGTGCAGGTTCTGCAGGGGCTAATGCAAAAGGGCAGGTGCTGCTTGCACCCTGATGCCTGGGCTGGTGTGTGCACAGGTCTGTCCCTCAGGAGATCACCCATGGGCAGTCAGGGCAGTGCTGAGGGAGGAGACAGGGATTAAAGTCTGCAGGGAGCTGGGAACACTCCCCAGATGTGCTGCTGGGGCACGGATGGGTTAGCAGTAATAAAGCTGTGATTGGAAGGGTTGTGCTCCTGGGGTATGAAGAAGCACAGGGCTGCATTTCCCTCCTTGGTCCTCACAGAGCCTGGTGACAGCAGTGAGAGGCTGGGTGCTCACAGGTGAGATGGTTGTGCCTTTCATTTTCCTGCTCGTGTCAGCAGCGTGTCCTACAGTCCTGCTTGTCCTACATCCCTGTGTGTCCTAGAGCCCTGACTGTGCACAGAGATACCTTTCCTCTCATTTCCATGTGCCATGTCATACCAATAAAACAAAATATCTGTCTCTGGTACAACTCTGGTCTCTACAGAAACCCTCAGCTGTGGTATTTCATCTCAGCTGGCTGCCTCCAGGGCTCCTTACAAAGCACAGTGCTACTTAAATCTGTCTCTGGGTTAATCAGGGAGGAGGAGGAGTTTGTACTAAAGGTTTTCTAGTGATTTTGGAAGAGTAACATTTGGGCTACTCAGGAAAGTTTCATTTTGCATTTTCTTTCCATCCCTTGGTCCAGATACTTACAGGTCTCTCAGCACCTTCACACCTGAGTGCCCCTGACAATCCTGCACCAGGGCTGCTTGGACACTGCTGCCAGAGGGCTTTGGCCATTAAGAACCCAGAGTGTTCATGAGGAACTCTCTGTTTCTGCCAAATGTAATGTTTTTTGGTGGTTTTTTTAAGGAAAAAAATTATTTTCTTTTACTTTGAAGGGAGATCTGAACATTTTCTACAAAAGGGTTGGAAACCTGAGGCCAGGAGACATTCCCACACAGCCATAGCTGAATGACAAGCAATTTTTAAAAAAAGTATTTCTGAACAGAAGTGTTCTTTTTCAAAGATTTTAGTGCTTTAAGTTCATGTGAGAAAGGATTTGGCTGTCTTGGAGTGGGGCAGATTTGGAAACTCTTCTCCAGGTGACCACTTTGAAGCCTCTTAAAAGTCCTGTAAATTAAGCCAATTTCTGTTCAAAACCCAGAAACATTTTGCCAGCATCAGAAGAAAGTGATCAAACTCAGTGCTCCTGCTGGCTGTCCCTGAAGAAAAGTCCCTGACTAAATGAGCCATGAAAACTGAGCTCTCACTGTGCTCCATCCAGCCAAGCACTGCACCATATATATTTTTAGCAAAGCACTGGGAAAGTTTGTTCTGGGTTTATGCAGAGTGTTTACATCTTCATAACTGTCCATCCAGCCCCTTTCAGGGGGCCTAAACTCTGCATATGAAAGAAAATAATTCCCTCCTGTCCTATACCAAATGCCATGGACCTGAAAGAGTGAGGGAGCATTGCACCCTGGAAGAAAATAAAAGGGTGAAAAAGTTCTGAAAGTGCATTTGTGTAGGAACTTCTCAGGTATTTCTGTCTTCATCACATATATTCATGACTTGTCACTGCAAAATTTTTCACCATGCCCCTGCTGAAATACTGCACTGCTTCAGATTCCCTTTTCCCCAAGGAGTTTTCAGCCCAGTTGCTTGAATTAGTATTTAGATGATATATGTAATAACTAGTATGGGCTTTCTTTCTTCCCCATCGATATTAATGAAATTCACTCCTTGTCCTTTGATAGACCAACTTGCTGTGTTGATGAAGTTTAAGGAAGCCTGCACTTCCTTGCTAAGGGGAACACAGATTCAGAGCAGCAAGCTGAGTTCTGGATCCTCTTTCTTCCTAAAACATGAAACCACTTTTAGCTTGGGCTGCCCAGCTCCACCAGCTGAAGCCACTCTAGAAAAAACACCAACACACAGCTGCATCCTGGATGGGGCACCTCTCCCTGGGCTCAGCTGTCTGGCCACAAAATTTAGTCCAATTAGCAGCCCTGGAGGCCGGGGAGCTGTCAGGTGGCTGACAGGAAACTTCAGGTGTAATAAAAAATTAGTCTGGGGAAACGTTGTGCCAGCGCTGGTTTCCACGAAAAGTTCTGGGAGAGGCAGGGGGAAGCAGTGGGGTGCAGGAGGTGGGAAGTGATGTCCCTTTTGCTCAGTGACAGGCGGGTGGCTGGGGCAGCACCAGGCAGCTGCAGCAGCATCGCGTGCTCCTGGTAGGAGCGAGACAATAAAACTTCCTCCCGTCTCCCAGGCTCCGCAGCTTTCTGATGTCAACAACAGCAGCAGGAGGCTGAAGGCACGTTCCCGGCAGCTGATCGTATTTATCAAGTTCATGTTCCTTGCCTTTTTTTTTTTCTTTAATTTTTTTTCTTTTTTTTCCCCTTAACCATCAAGGTCCGGGAGCCACAAGATGGCCCCGTTCCAACGCCAGCCCCTTTGAGGATACAGAAATGTGTGCTGGGGGCTGGAGCAGGGACATGCTTTCTCCATGTGAGCCAAGAACAAACAGCAGAGCCCTCCACAGGGACTGATTGTTGACATGTTTATGATGATGAAGTGGGGTAGAACTCTCAAAGGGGGATGCTAGAAATGAAGAAGTAAAGTGTGGCACTGCTGAGGGCCTATATAATGCTAAATATTATAGGAAACTTGCAGTTTCTTCCTATTTGTGACCACTTCACGGAGCTGTTAGGGAAGTCCCTTCCCAGCCCTACATCACACGTTCCCCATTTGGAGCTGTAACAACAGCAACCCTCCCAGCAGGCGCCAGGAGCACGGAGTGAGCAGACTGAAGTTCCTCTGCCACAATTTATAGCCCTGCTCCAAAAGTGTGAAAGATATGACCCTGCGTGCCTGGAAATCCTACCCAGGGGACAGCTTGCAGACCCAAAGTGGGTATTGGGATACCCTGGCTGACTGGGGATTGCCACTTTGCTTGGGGTCACCTGCAAAAGCACTTCATCTTCCTCTGCTGTGTGCACTTGTGCATCTGTGCCATGGGACGGGCCCTGAGTCTGCTGCCCAAGGTCAAACCTCCCACCTGGAGTTTGAAGGATGAGGGTGGGTTAAATTCTCCCTCGTGGTGATGCACATTCTTCTGTCTTAGTGACTCTGTGGGCTGTGCTTCCCCTGGGAGCGAGCTGCAGAGCACATGGATTTATTTAATACGGACATCCATGCACACAGGCCACTGCCCAGCACTGTGCTGGCTCCTTGTTAGAGCCCATAATCTGGTCTGGGTAGTTATTTCAGCCTCTCCTGGTCTCAGCCTTGCACCTTGGAAGGTCTCCAGCTGAAAAGGCTGTAGAGGAGACAGCAGCTCTCCCAGATTTCCAGCACACTCATTGGGACTCTGAAATTGGGGATCTAGCACAACTTTGGCCAGGGAATGTGTACCTGTCTGTACCCAGGTCTGGCCAGAGATGGTCAGCTGGGACAGGGTCCAAGGCATGATGGCTACTAGGGTTTTAGATTATGCAGCCTGTGTTTGGTCAACCCAAAAGGTGAGGAGACAATTTGCTCTTGCCTGTGCAAACAAAGCAAACTATCTCCAAGACACTCCAGTTCCTTCTCTTGGGTTGCCCCCAAGATGAGCAGCTCCAACCCATGTGTAATCTCTGCCTCTGAGCCTGCTCAGTGCTGCAAGAACTGTTTGAAAGCAAAGCAGAAAAAGAAATGTTCACAGGCTGTGTACTGCAGGGTCAATGGTGCTGTTATCTTCCATGAATCCTGCTGGCTGACTCTGAGCACACCTAGTCTGGGGACAGAGCAGCTTTCACCATGAAGAAAAGAAAACTTCCATCTTTTTCAGACAATATTTCAGTGTCTTAAACTGCTCTGGGTTTCCCTCTGGGCCTCTTGAATGTATGAGGTGGGAGTTGATGGCTATGCCTCAGTCTGAATTCTACTGCTACTGTACTGGAGCTGTGTGTCCCTGGCTGGGATGATAGGCTTTGGGCAGCCACTTTTCCCCCCAAATTTAGTGATTTTTTTACCAAAATCATGGGTTTGGGCTTTTTGTCCCTAATGGAAAATTTATCTTCTCAACAATTAAATGGAATTGTCTGTAGGAAAGGGACAGTTGGGGTATGTGGTGGTGTGTCTCAAAATAATCTTTACCAGAAGGACTTGTAATTTTAGAACATCACAAACTGATGCATTTTCCCCAGAAAGCAGAACAAACATTGGAATTTAATCTTTATTGCAGTGAGGTAGCTCCTGTGTTTCTGTACCTGTCTTTTGGCCCACTGGTGTGCTATTCTTCATCACTAAGAGCATGTCAGCCTTGCTGGAAGCCACTGTGTTTGCATTCCCACTTCCTATCTCCCAGTTTACAGCCCTACTGCAGGGCTTCTGATTTTCCCATCTCTGGCCTCTTTCATCTCTGGAATATTCCTGAGCTATATTGAGGCTCCCAACTCCCACCTGATATCAGCAACCACCACACTGACATCCTAGTCCAGCTCTATTTCCAGACCTCTGCATGGCAAGGACCACCTGAAAAGCACATTAAACTGTTTTCTTTTCCTCCTTTTCAGTGCTTTTCACAGAATCTCCAGTTTCACGATCCTCTGAACTGTAGCATTTCTCCTAGATCTTTTAAGTGGATGTTAGGGCAGTTAGACCTGGATTATTTCAGTGGTTCCTCCACCTTTTAAGAAACACGACAGCAGAGAACTCTGCACCCTCTGTTTATAGTCCTGTCAGGCTGAAATCCTCCCACACTTGCCTGTACGAATTACTTTTTCAGCTGCATTTTGATGCCATGGGAGGACCCAGAGGTGCACAAATATCATTTGCCACGTGTCCAGCGTCTCCCAGGAGCGTGATACGAGGAGGAATGTGAACCTCCCCTTTGGAATATCTGTGTATCAAGCCAGGAATCTAAATCCAGGAAACGTGGGGCTGCAGGATGCCTGTCTCACTGTGCTTGCCCTGGACCCAGCGGTGCTGGTGGCTCCACGCTACTTCCCGACACGTTTTACATTTCAGACCCCATTTACCAGAAGAAAGTCACCAAACAGCAAAATCTGACAAACAAACCACAGAGAACATCTGATCTGATCAGAAAACGCGTAAGCCTGTTAGGGACTGGAGGCACAGCAAGGGCCAGGATTGATGGGGAACATATTTGTTATTAAATCCCATCCACATAAAGCGATCGGAAACAGATGTGAGCGTTGGGGATATTAATAAGTGGGCAGACTCCAGGGATCCTGAAGGTACTGCTGCATGGGGGGAGAAGGGGGAAATGGCACATCTTTGCTGTCTCGTGGGTTTTATAAGGAGGGGCTATATTTTCACTCTGTACCTTGCTTTGCATTCCCTGCTGGAACTGGAAAATGCAAGGATGCAGAGGGAGAGGTGGCAAGTTAAACCAAGGATGGCTGCCTTTGGGAAGGGAAGGATGGTGGCTAATAGGAGAGCTGGGATGAAAGAAAACCAGGTTCTCTGGCCCTAATCTGAGTGCAGCTGGGCTGTGATGGAGTGGCCAAACTGTCCTGTCATGGCCAGCAAGGCAAAAGGCTAAAACATGTCCAGGAAAGATGGAGTTGCAGAGATATAAGAGGTATTGCTTGGGTATAAAAAGGGTTTTCAAAGCAATTTTGCTGTTTCAGATTTGATAAGATTTTTCAATACTTCAGATTTCTAGTCCTTTCCCCACAACAGGAAGACTCCAGAATTTTGCAGACTCCAGAATTTTGCAAGACAAGTTTCCTAGGACATTTCTGTGTTGCAAGCCCCTGTATTTTCCCTAGCCGTCTTCTTTGAAACAGCTGAACCTTTTTATTGGCTGAGAGCTTAAAAAAAAAAAAAGAAGGGATAACAAAAAATTCAGCCCAAGGCAGACACTTGGCATGGAAAATTGAAGCCCAAGTGGTTTAACAAAGTTATTAGCAATTGAAAACAGGGCTTTATAATTGGAAATGTTTGGCAAGCTGAGTAAGAGGTTGTGCTACCAGCCCTGCCTCTTAGATGTGTTCATGTTCAGGGATGTGCAAACACCCGACACAAAGACAGGCATTTGTTTAAAATGCTTAAAACTGGAGACAGGCACAAATGCCACAACACCACTTTTTGTTCACCTCTTTCTTCTCAACCTTAATTCTTCAAGTTTTTGGTTGTCTTTCCACCTCCAATTATAATTAAAACCAGAGTGCAAATGCTTCTTGTGCTCTCTGGAACAAAACACCAACTCTCCTGACACTCTGAGGACACTAAGAGGAGAATTCAGACTGGCTTTGAAGTCACCAAAAGCCAACTTGCAGGTACTGGGAATGTAGTACACACATTTTGTACCTGTGCTTTCCTCTTGCCCGTTGCAGTGGGAGTGGAGTTGGTGTTTTTAGTCTCTGTGCACGTGCTTGTGGCCCTTTGCATGTTTGCATCTCATTGGGTGGAGATGGAAGATTTTTGGGTGGCTCACCTGGCCCAGAGGGCACTAACCTGGGGTGCAAAGTGTCCTTGCTGGGCTGAGCTGACCAGCCTGCCCACTGTTTGAGTTCCTCAGGGCTCTCTGTGGTGCTGGCTGCTGCTCCATCACATGCCCCAGTAAAGTTTAAACTCTGGCTTACCACGAGCCCCACTGCAGCCAGGAAACGACATCAAGTTGAGCCATCATATTGTTTGAATTATACCAATATGAAAATCCATGAAAGCCACAGGGAGCCAGCATTTCCCCTTCTACATAAAATGGGGTTATGGCCATATTAAAAAACACAACAAAACTGAGTAGCTTTTAACAGGAGATGTTGGAACTGAGGCCTTGAGAGATGCCGAAAAAACCGAGCATAAAAATAATTACGTTTGAAATAAGGCCCTGCTCTTTCTTCTGCTCAGCCTCATGGTGACCCGTGCTCCTGTCACTTGTACATCTCCTGCACTGCCTTTCCTTTAGGAGAAGGGAGAAGAGCAGCTTTGTGCTGGGGTTGCTGAGTGGCAATCCAGGTCGTCCCAAGAGATGGTGGCTGGAGGTGCCTGGTGTGGGTGGCATGTTTGGTGTCTCCCTGGGGTGCACTGAATATCTCTGCTCTGTTCAGAAAAACCTCTTTGCCTTGATCCAGCAAGATGTGATCATTCACAAAAAGAAAACAAAGCTGAGATTCAGGTGCAAAAGAAGAAATATTAACAAAGGAGACTATTCTCCAGGTCTCCAGTTCTTTGCATGACCACTTTACCAAATTGTCTTGTAAGCTGCAGAGCCATTTCTGTGACATTAAATGAAGGGAACATTTCCAAACTTGGGCAGCACAAACCTTTCTTTTTTCTGATGGTAACATAAAGACTTCATCCTGCTTTATGAGACTGTCAGACCTTAGGCTATACTGTAGAAGACCATCCCTCCCCCAGAGAACGGCCAGTGTGGCCAGCTGAAGCCAAGGGGAAGAAGACTCAATTGCCTTCCTGTTTTAGAGGAGGAAGAGGAAGCAGGGATATTCTGATATTCATATTTTCTCTCAGAACCACAAACGGTGCCTCTGCAAGGCTGGACATCACCACCCTCAGTGTGTCTGTGAGCAAAGTTCACTGCAAGACAAGTGTTGTGTCCTTCCTAAACTCTTGGCTAGTTCTCTGTTGGCTTCCAGTTAAATCTCACTGTTGCTAAATGTGAATCAATTTTTGCTGTCAGATGCTGCTGAAATCCCCTGAGAGTCTTCCTACTTCTTCAGAAGAAGAGCCATTTGTGTACTAAGGCTTATTTTGGATACTAATAATTTGGTTTTTTTGCTCTGTCCCCAAAGCTCTGATACTGTCACAACTCCAGATCCAAGGCAAACTAGCCCTGCTGAAATCCATAGTGAAGCCTTCACTTCTTCCAGGCTTCTTGTTTGCTGTGGTGTTGTGAGTGGTGTTTGCACACTTTTTAATCACCTCAGCTCAAGGAGTTTGAGTCCCTTGCTGTTGCTAATTTTGATATATAGCTACCATGCTACACAGTAAAAGTATTTCTACTTTCCTACCTCCACATGTGTATGCAGTCAGGAACAATTACCACTGTCAATCCTGTCTGCCTGCTAACTTGTTTTTTTTTTCCCTGTTGGTCATGCTGTAAATCATTTTCACATTTACAACATTAAGAAGGTGCTCTGAGCAATCATTCTTGTGGTCAACAAACTGTTACTGCTTCTCAAGTGTCATGGGTCACTACTTAATTACTGAATTTCACTCCCAGTTAAAACCATTAATCTTGTCTCCACCACCTTTCTCTGGGCCTCTCAGTCCGGTATGTTTTATGTTAGGCACATAAGTGCTGGGGTTATTTTTTTTTTTCATGCCAGCAGAGATTCTATAGCTGGAATTTCTGGGCTTGATAAGCAAGGTCACCCAACAGAGCCTTTCTTTGGCCTGGGTCACTCTAAGCTGAGCCTTTCTCCAGAGAACTGAGCTTTTCAAACAGATGCAGAGATACTGAATACAACAAAAAAGTAATAATTGGTCTCTGTGGTGGTGATGCCACCTCAGCTGTGGGAATTCGCCAAGCTTCATCCCATGGGATTATCACTGCCTCAGCTGCTGCCTGAAAACACAATGGGTATGAGCACAACAAGAAATTCAGAGCAATCTGGGAAAGCAGACATTAATCTGTGAGTCCTAGAGGTTCATCAGGAGTTGGACTCACCTGTGAAAGCTCACATGTGCCTCTGTGAGGTTTGGTTCTGCTCTCACTGACTCTGCCCTGGGGCAGGATGGAAACACAGAGCCCGTGTGGGTGACAGGGCAGCATCCAACTCCTCCCATCTGTTACTGCTCTGGTGGGAATTCATGGGTGTTATCCTGGACAGAGAAAGGCTCCCCTGTTGTTCCCTAGATGAAACTGCAGCAAAAACGTATTTAGAATTATAACCCCCCAAAAAAATGGAACGTAAGGGCTACAGAATTCTAACAAAGCTTGTTTCATAGGCCACGTCCACAGTGTGCTCGTACAAAATGCCACGTGAATCACACTTAATTTGCTGCAGAATATACTTTGCTATTTCAGAAAAAAAAAAAAAAAAAGCAAGCCTGTGAAGGGCAAGAGCTTTGCTGCATGTTAGTTGTAAAAGTTCCACGAGTATGGAATCTATTAAAACCATTATTTGTTTATGATGTGAAAGTGATTAGTCTGTTCCAAAAACAAAAACATGAAAACCCTAAGTGCTGGGACTTTTCAGGAGGATAGCCACTGCTTCTTCGTTATAATAATTTATATAATATGGCTCTATTTCTATGTTATCTATAATTACTGTGGCAGTTGGTTGCCTTAGCCAAAATCAGGGTCCTCTTGCATATTCCTCTAGAAAACACATTCCCTACCCTAATGGGCTCTAAGCAGGTGAGAGTTGGATGATCACCTCAGGCTGGCAGATGGGGAACTGAGCTGAAGACTCATCATGACTTGCCCAGGGTCACAGTGAAACAACTTGGGGACCTTGGCTCAGCTGTCACCTGGAGCCACATGGCAGGGCTGGTGGAGTCAGAACATTCCAGCGTGAGCACAGGGACATCCATGTGGCCCCAATTACAGAGCCAGGGCCTTGGTTTCACTTCCTGGACTGGATACAACAACAGGATGCTGGAATATTTAGGCTGTGTTCACTGCAGGGAATGTTTTTACTTTAAAAGCAGAAAAAAAAGTCTGTTTCTCTCTAAGATGTCAAATCACAGAAAGATGGGAGTTTTGTAGAAGCCTCACCCAATTTTGGCTTCTTTCCACCTCTTTTATGAGACTGCTGCTCACTTGGTTTTAACATCCTGCTGGTGCTGAAGTGCTCCATGGCTTTTGGGGACACCTTGTGCTTGCTGTCACTCTCCCTTGTGAATGTTCAATGAATGTTTGGGTGCTTCCCAACACACAGCCCCACAGTGTTCCCTGTTGTTGCCACATCCCACAGATCATTTGCAAAGCCTTCTAAAATCCAGGTCTGCAACACTTCCCACTTCCCAGGCTGCACCTCCTCTCCCACATGCTGCAAGTCTCACCCCAGAACTGCCTCTCCCCTTCGAAGCCCAGGGCATTTTTGGCAGACAGGGCATGTGCAGAGAATACCTGGGCCCAGGTGGCCATGAAAATGCCATCAGTGAAAGCTGATGTCAGGGGGAGGAGATGCTGGTCTTTCACGGATGACTGATGAAAAGAACAAGTATCTTTAGGTTTAGCAGCCTGTTGGAGCTTTTGCCTTATTATTCTTAGGCATGGCGTGGGGTTCTACAAGGTTTTCTGGCCTATGTGCTTTGAGCCCCTTGTTTCATTTCAACCAGATTTGATTTGGGGTACAAATTAGGCCATCCTCTTCTGGTTTCTGCTCCTGAAACTGGTTTCCTTTTCTGCTCATCTCAGAGTCCTTTCTTTCAGATGTGGTATCCAGTGCTCCCAGTTTTTCCTCCTCAGAGAGGTTGCAGTGATATGGTGCCTCACATCTTGCATCACAAATTTCTGCCCGTTTTCTGTGACTTCTTGCCTCAAGATCATCCAGTAGTGTTAATCTTGTTCTCCTCTCTGGGGCATTTCTGAACCTGGGGTCCTCAGCAACCTTCATTAGCACATTTCTTACATTACATGCCATGGTCACTAATGAGAATTCCCTGCAACATTCCCAATACCCAGCACTGAAGAGCTCCATGAGTAATTCCCTTTAGTCAAAGAATTTCCTTTTCACATAATGTGTTTCCTTTCATACAAATCAACACTTCATGTACTTTTTCAGAACTTGTACAAATTCCTATTTTTGCCTGTAAAGAGCCATTTGCAATGTGGCCCTGTATGACATATTTTACTGAAGTCCAGATCAATTGGATTCACTGTATGTCCTCTAGGAAATCTCTAGCAAAGAAGCCAGAGGAAATGAATATCTGTCTGGCAAATCCCAGAGTTGTATTCCATCCCAGTTCCCATATATACTTATGTCTTTAATTACTGTTTCCTTTGACTGCTGTTTTAAAGCGTTGTGTGCTATTAGAAATGATTAATGGCAACTGATTTGCCTGTTGCTATTTATAATCTTTGACCCAAAGGGAATCTTGGTGTCCAGGATGCAACTGACGCTTTTCTGGAGTGGGGCTTGCAAACCTTTGGAGTGCAGGTAACCAACCTGCCCACTAAATCCTGTCCATAGTGAGGAGAACTTGCAGGTTTCCAGAGGCATCTGGACATTTAAGGGTCAGGTCCCAGCATTCCAAGTGGGATCCTGGGCCACAGAAGGCATTAGAAGAGCAGTCAATCCCCTTGGTGGTTCTCAGACAGATAATGGTGTGTGGGTCATGTTTCTCCATGGCATTTTCTGCCCAGATTTTATTTGTCCCCTTTCCCCACTTGCTCATCATGAGAAGAAACTGGAACTGGCTTATGCATTGGCTCCCTAAATTATTGTTCTTTAAATGGAGTTTCTTCTGAAAAGGGAAAATTTATTGTCATGCTTTTGCTCCTGCTTGGAAACACTAGTTTTGGCTTGTATCTACATCTATATTCGTTCAAACTCAGGCAGATGCTCACAGCTTTATCTAGCACATGCAAAACGCTTGCCTGTGCTTGCAATAAAAGAAATGGGTACTTTGTCCAATCTGAAAAATACCAGCCAACAGAGAGGAGGAGGGATAATATGGATGAAGAATAAAAAGAGCCTAAATAAACTCAGCAGAAATGAAAGACTGGTAGATGGAAATGGGAACGTGCATGGAGAGTGGCAACAGAATGGTGACTAGTACATCTAACAGGGAAATGTGGATTTGACCTGGGAAAGTAAGCAATGAGAAAAGAAGAGAGAAATCCAGCTCTTTACTAAGAAAAGAAAATTTTTCCCCAAGAATCTGGCATGGAAAGAGGCCTGGAACGGATGAGAATCTGGATTTTCAAGTGAGGGAATGTATGAGATGAGTCAAGGGAGAGAGAAAGATTTAAGGAAGATTTACTTCTATATTACAGATGGGGGAAGAGATAGCAAAATAAGTTCTTAATACCTTGAAAATTTCTAATCAAAAAGAAGATATTTCTTCCCCCCTTTAAAAATCAATAACTTGAACTGAAATGGGTGGTGAATTATTTCTAGTGTGAGTATGGAGATGTGGCTTGGCTTGGGCTCTGGTGTTTGGCAGAGGACTGTTTGTCAGCAAATCTGAGTTGTCCCTATCTTTGTTTTGGGTGTTCCTTGCATGCCAAGTGGAAACAGTGACTTGTGTCAGGCTGGAAGAGCTGACAGTGCATCGCAGCCAGGGGCAAGGACTGCTCCGAGCAGCCCTGGAGAGGGAGCTTGGCTGCCCTGCCCTCCCTTTTTCTCCTCCTCAGGAGCACAAAAATGCAGGATTTAGGAACAACAGGGTGGTGAAAGGCCTCTGTCCCCAAGCAGCTCTGCAGCCTCTGAATGAGGGATGTGTGTCCCTGTCTGTGGTGCAGTTGTGGGATTGAGGCACATTCCCTGGTGTATGTCCCGCTTTGTCCCAAACAGTTCATGAGTCTGGGAATTACCAACAAAGGGCATTCTGTTAAATGCAAATAATATCTGGAATACAATCACTGTAAATGCGGTTCATTTAGCCATTAATTTTATAGATTGTTGAAGCAATTAACAGTGCATAAAGAGGACTTCCTCTAATGCAAGTGTGATCTTGGGTTGAATGGACCTTTGTAACCATCTCTAAGACAATGGCACAGAGTGGAACTGGAATTTCATCTTGCCTTTATTGCCTTATTTAGGTATTTTTTAACAATTTCTGAAATTATTTTTCTTTTTAGCCTTCTGACTTTTCATGGTTTAACTAGTTTGGTTTTGTGGGTCAGTACAAATAACTCTAAAATTAATAAATTAGTATCGTTTAGGTAAATTATTTAAATGCTCAAGTATATGAACAAAAGCTGCCTTACACAGAAAGGCTGTTATGTCTTTTCAGCTGGACAGGATCTGCAGCATGAACAGGGTATTTTTGGGGTGATTTCCACTTCATTTGTTTTGTTCCCTCTCCGCGAACTTGCCTTTTTCTTTTGGTTCCTTGGCTGTCTTCTGCAGCTAAAAGCCATTTGGCACTGTAGCAGAAATGAAGATCTCCACTTATTTTTACTGTCTAAAAGTTATATTTTCCCAGTGGGAAACCATCCAAAGAACAGAACCTCCTCTCCTACATTGCTGCTGTTGTTTGATCTCTCTCCTTCACCTGTAGGCTCTTCTACCATTTGTATTTACACAGATATTTTGCAATTTTGAATCTTTCTATAGATGGAAACACTTTCTGCCTTTCTTCTTAGGGATTTTGGTCCTTCTTCTGCCAAAAAAAGTTTTATTTTGAGAATGTGGGAAGGATGATGACTACAGAAAAGGCAGCACAAGCAAATAAGGTTAATTCAGCCTCACTGGGCATAACCTCACTTACCCCAAGATGCAGGGAGACACGCAACAAATTCTCAGTCTTGCTTTTCTACTGGTTAGCCTTATTGAAATCAAATTGCATCCTTTAGTTCCCAGGATGTTCTTACAGTGTCCACGTGTGTTTTGGTGAAGATTTGTTTGGTAGGTAGCTAAAGCTCAAAGTCTTTGCTGTCATAATACCCTTGCTCTTAAAAAAAATTAAGACGTGCCCATTTGGTGTTTATTACAAGGAGTTTTCCTTCCTCATGTGAAGGACATGATATCTTATTTCTCTCATTAGAGTAAAATATAACCCTTTAAATATGTTGGTATATCATTGCATAAATTATGAGGACTTCTTTGTTGATATGGAATGCAGATTTTTCAGAACTGCAGCACAGAGATGCTGGGCTGTGAATATAAAAAGCAGATGTCTTTCTCCTTCTCACTCAGGAGGTTAAAGCCTATCAGGGTATTTTAACTCTTGAGGTTCTGTGACAGGCAACTTCTGTTGGATAGAGAGAGCTGGCATATTCAGGTGCAAGGTTGAGCATCCAGTTAATCCTGGCTTGATCTTGGGATTTGTCACGGGGTGAAACAGAGTGTGACACATGTGGAAGGGAAGTTTTGTCACTGTTGAGGTTTTTAAATGTAAATGAAGGGTAAAAGGTGGCCTGTAAATACCCATGTGGCTGGGTCATTGTCCCTTTCTGAAGCCCCCATGTCAGACACTCTTCATGGAGTTGCTTGCTTGGTTTGCTTATCAAGATGAAGTGTATTTCCCACTCTGCACCCACCATTATGGGACTTTTGTATATCACCCACAGCATCTAAACAAATGGCAGGAATCTCCCCATGTAAGGGCTGAGACATTCAGGCTGCACAGGGAGGCTGAACATGGAAAGAAAGAGAACAAAACATCTTACCCATACCCTCTGTGCGGAGCAGCAGGTGACACAGAGCCATCTGTGCCGTGTTTGGGGGTTCCTTGGGCAGTGGGAATCCTGACATGTTCCTGTAGGTACCATTTTCAGACAGCTGGAGGCATTGGAATTGCACCTGCAGCCTGAGGATGTGGTGGCTGAAAAGGGTGATGACTTCACCATGAGAAAATGAACTTAGGGCTGTGTGTGGAAAATGAGCTGCGTTTAAAAAAAAAAATAAATCTGCAGAAAACAGATATTTGTCATGAAACACTGATTTAAACAAACTGTGAGAGCCAGGCAGATGACTCTAAAATGTGAGGCTGGCCTGTACTTCATGGTATTGCCACAGCAGTTAATAGTGTTTGGAGGGAGAGTTATGACGCAGAACAAATGAGATAAAAAGCTTGTTTAAGTGTGATTAAATGGCTCTAAAAGCTGCCCATTTTACAGGAAGGAGCTGCAGGCACGATGCCAAGCTGTAGCATGCTGTATGCTTCACCAGCTCGTCACATCCATATGGGCTGACTCAGAGAAATCTGTTTTAAGGTAATCCAAACTATTAATTTATGGATGTTCTCATCACCGGGCCTGAGTGCACGAAGGGAAGATACACCCAGCGAGGTCATAAGGTGGTACCAGCATCTTCCTTCTGCTTTTAAAAGCAGCAGTTTAGATGTTTGGGATCGTCTTCTTCTGACATCACCCCAGCAACCATCAGCACTGGTGGGGTGGTCATGGTCTTGTCATTTCCACACAGAGTTGTATTTCTTGGCAGCCAGCTCCAGCAAGGAAGGATCACTGGGACTGGATGCTCCTGAGAGGGAAGCCAGGTTGCAGATGGATCAGACATCCCTGCAAAAGAAAATGCTCCTCCAGCCAACAAGTTCCTTCTTTGATGGTTTATCCCAGAGAATTGAGCTGGTCAGAAATGTTCCCATGAAACATCATTCCTTAAGCCTGGCTTATTTTGCTGGAACTGTGCTGAGCACAGTTGACTTTCCCCCATGCCTGAGGAAGAGAGCTTAAAGAAACCCACCTGTACTCCTGGCAGATCTCTTCCAGGACAGGAGAAGCACAGTGTGCACAAGTCCCTGGCTGCCGAGCGGATGCACCTGGTGGATTTGCCCCAAGGCCAGGGATGCTGGGAGCTCTGCAGCTGCCCGCTGAGCCTGACAAGCTCTGACATGAATTTCACTGGGAGGTTGCAGCAGGGTCTGGGGAGCTTCTGGCTTCCTGGAAACTGGAAAAAAACCTGAAAAAGGTTTCTGTTCAATTTGGATAAAACCCAAATGTTATATATATATATATTTAAATCCGTGCATTTTCAAGGCACTGGAAACACCGTTTTTCGGCCAGTTCTACTTGATAGTTTTATAGTGGCTTTGCCATAATAAAAGTGAAGTGAGACGAAACAGAAAAGCCCTGCTTAGTAACAACATGGGGTGGGGGAGTGGGAAGGGAGGCCTTAACCAGAGCCAGGCTCCCTGAGCCACTGCTCTGCCAGCAGAGGACAAAATACAAGTGCCAGAAGTGGGATTGGAATCACATGGGTACAAAACTCTGCATCTGAGGGGCCCCTCCACCCAGAGCAAACCAAGGTGCTCTTTGGGGTGCTCTGTCCTGAGTGGTCACTGCTCTGCTCCAGGAGAGCACTGGGTTATTTCTCAGGCATATCCCAGTAGATGCTTTCAGCCTCTTGCGGCTGTCTCCCCACATATGGAGCTTTGCTTTGTCACCAGACCGTGCCAAGGATCCAGTTCTCCTTTTGACAACAAAGAACTGTTTTTATTTACTATGAAAGCTGGTCTGGCCTTGACTCTCTGCTCTGTAAATTATTCATCTCGTGTCAGTAGCAGCAGAGCTCCTCTCTCTTGCCTGTTCCTTTCCAGCAAACGATCAAGACCAGGTTTGGGGAGAGGAAGAGGTCGAGGGGAGGAGTAGTGAGGCAGAATGGACTTAATAGCTCGATGTCTTCATTAACATTAACCAGGCAGGTGACCATCTCCCCCCTGGATAATGTCCCATCCTCCCCTGGTGCTGGGAGTAGCTGTGGCCTGTCCTGTTTCTGTGTGGGGGACTGAGCAATAGATCAGCAATTAGAGCCAGGATCAGTCCTGACAAGGCTTTTCTTTCTTGCTTCCTAACTCACCTCCCTTCTCAGTGGAGGTACTTGTCTGAATCACACAGTTATAAAAAAAACTGGTTGCAGGAGATCTCTCAGCTAGATCAGGACTGTAATCAAATTTGGATGAGATGAGCCATGGCTTGGAAACAACCATGGAAGCAGATGCAAGATCACCCTTAGATAACACCTTCCAGAGCTGAATTACCCAGCTACATAGAAAGTTTTTGCACTACACTTATACACCTCATATTGCAATCTATGTTGCACCTTTTATTAAACTTTCTCTCCTTACCTGCAGTGTTTTTCTGCATGACCACTGTGACCTCCCTTCACACAGCTGTTGAACATGTGGGCTTCCCCACTTCCCTCCTCTCCACCAGGCTGTGCCCTGCTGCTGTGCCCTGGGTTTTCCCCCAGCTGGCAAAGAACTGCTGCATCATCGATTGCCACGCTCTGGGTCCAGCTGTCCAGCCCCTTTTCCACCCATACAATGGTCTGTTTGTCCAGTCCATGCTTCCTCAAACTGCAAACCCACAACCATGAGAAACAGGGTCAGAAGCCTTCCTAAAAGCAAAGTATAGCACTGCTTCTCACCTTGTCTCCACAGCCAGTCATCTCATCACACAAGGCAATGGAACTGATCTGCTCTAAGTAGAAGTAGATCTGTGTTGGCTATTCCCTATTTATCTTCCAGTACTTCCCCTGTGTGAAAATGGACTCCAGAACATGTGTTCCATTGTCCTTCCAGGGATGGAGGGAACCCAGCTGCCTCAGACCCTTTTTCTATCTTTCTGATAGATGGATCAGTTTTTTCCTGCCATTAAGGACTTGTCTTGATCACTGTGATCTTTTTTTGGTGTTAAACACTGGTCTTACACATCATCCAGCTCCTTCAGTACCCTGAGGTGAAACCCATCCATCTCCATGGATTTAAATCCTATGCTGTCTCTAACTTGTTGCTCCTCCACTGTTGGCAGTTCCTTTCTTTCCCAAGCAATTCTGGTTGGTGCTGAGTTCTAGGAGGAAGATTTACTGGTGAAGACAGAGGGGGAAAAAAGGATATTCAGTACTTTGGATTTTTTTCAGACTGAAAGTGGTGGCTGTCGGGAGGCTGTCTGCCACACAAATGACAAATTTTCCATT
The DNA here is from genome assembly GCA_013399915.1 of Illadopsis cleaveri. NCBI lineage: Eukaryota > Metazoa > Chordata > Aves > Passeriformes > Timaliidae > Illadopsis > Illadopsis cleaveri. The sequence goes on along the minus strand of VXBB01016993.1, from coordinate 559,727 downwards.
TGAACTGGTTAATGGGACTGCAGGGTAAGATGTTGTAATCATCCAGAGCTCAGTGTGAGGCAGGGATTTGCTTTGCTCAATATCTGAGTTCCGGCAGATCAGTCTCATAGAGTGGGAACCCAAGGGAGGATGAATTCTCCATGCAACTTTGATATGCTTGTATCTGGTCTTATTTTCATGGATATTTTCAGCAGTAAGCCCCTTATCTCCAGCTATGTGAACAGTTTTCTAAACATCTGTCAGTAGCACCCGTGCCCATCTTGCTAATTTGGAGTGCCAACCCTCCCAAATCTGTGTCCCACCACTAAAAACGTGATGCAGTTTAAATTGTGGCGTGCCTCGCTTTGTTCTGCAAACTTTATTTGCAAGGCAATCTTTAGCCATAGGAAGAAACCCATTTCCAGAAGGAAAACATTAGTGATGGGTGCAGTTGTGAGGGGTGGGAGCTAGGGTTGGGGCTGAGTTGGACCCTGGAGGTCAGATGGTTATCAGAACCAGCTGAGCCTGAAAAACCCAGAGAACAAATAGGTCTCTGGCATTTAGGCTCTATATTAAATAGGATTTGTGGTACTTTCTGCTTCAAGCTGTGCCAAGAATAGCATGAGTAGCCTTTCTTGTTGAAAACTGGCACATCTGGTCCCAGTCCTGGTTGGAACCACGGGGGCACAAACAAACATGCTGCATTACTATTATTTGTTTTGAAACCTTTACTGGAGGATTCAACCTAGGCTGGATATTCGTAGTGTTACATGATTGCTCTTGTCTTTCTCAAGCTCTGCACTCAGCAGCAGAGCAGCTCAAGTGTCAGAAAGGGAAAATGGGATCTGCTCCTGCTCTGCTCCTGTGCTCTGTCCCCACAGAGTTCCTGGGGCACCAATCTTTCTAAAGTAACGTAACATCCTTGCACAGAGGAAGAGTTAATTTAGCCAATATACAGAAGGAGAAAGGGCAGAAAAATGAATTTATTTGGTGGGGCAGCCTGATGACAGCAATGGGGGGGAGCTTGGGTCTGTACTGGCCCTTTTTGGGTCCTTATTTCTAGGCCAGCCTCCCCCTTACTGGCTCATACCACCCACCACACTGGGAGGGAAGGCAGAAACAAGAGAAGAGGGTGGATTTAATCCTCTATTTCAAAAAGATGTTGCTGCTGGGTTTGCAGATGGTGGCAGCAGATGACAGAAATGAGCTCATTTTTCCTCTGATCATTTCTTTCATCCCTAATAATAATAATAAAAAATCTTAAAACAAAGAACTCCTACTAGAAATGTGGAGTTTACCACCTCTCTGTTTTTGTTTTTGTTTTTGTTTTTTTTTTCCATGAGAAGTATGTAACCAGGGAAAAAGAGAATAAATTCTTGCTATAATCTCAGGGTATATTTTCCAGCTATCTCAGTGATGGCCCATTTCATGTAACTCCTATAGTTCCTCCTACTATAGGCTGATGCAAGGCATGACATGGAGGGATGGTTTTCTCATCCCTGTCTGCAGCTTTCCCCTCTTGGTAGCTGTTTCTGAGCTTGGATTTGCCAGTGGCTCCTGTCCCTTTCTTCCACGGGGACAGAGAAAGTGACATGGATTCCCCAGCCAAGACAGGCTGGTTAATCCAGACAACATCCTGGCAGGAAGGGAGAATGTGGCAGTGTGGACAGTTGGGCTGTGTTGGACCCAAACGTGGTTTCCAGCCCTGAACTGACCCAAGAGCATAGACTGAGCTCCCAGTGCCAAGTGAACCATGCACTGTCTTGGAAAATTTCCTGATGTTTCAATCCAGTCCTGTTCAGCAGGACATATTTGGAGTTCAGAGAAGGAACTTCAGGACCTGATTCCAAGAATTTCAGCATGACATTTATTTCCCTGAGTTCTGATTAAACAGTGAAAAGGCAAAGGGAAATTTAGCCATCAGAATTTTCTTGTCTTGTTGCTCTTTGAGCTCAGTTTGCTTTTAGGTTCTGCACTACTGAATTAGACAGCTGGACTGCCAGTAAGAAAGAACCACCTTCCCTTTTTCCTTTTTTTTTTCTTTTTTTTTTCTTTTAAAGGAAGAATACAACAGGTGTGATTCCCAGAAGTAGCTCTCCTTGCATGATTCACACACTTCAGCAACACCTCGTCCTCCTGCATTCTCAGTTTTCCACTCTGTGTTCCTGGTGGGATGATTTGTGTTGATCTTAGCTCAACAGGCTTTATGGGTCCCCTGGTTACAGCCTAATAAGTGGGGTGTAATTATTAAAGGAAAAAACAAAACCATACCAAACCCATCAGGACATTTCTTAGAATAATATGAATTGCCCATTCAGCTGTTCACACACTGCAAAGTAGAACCCAGACCCCTTCTTGAGCTGAAATCCTTCTTGAAGCCTGGATCCCATTGAGGATTTAGGACTGGATTCTCATTTATACTGAGGTCTCTTGAGCCAACAAGTACAGGATGTAAATTATTTTTACTCTCACTTTCACATGAGAATTAGGCCTTTAGAGTCAACTTGAGTTACCTTGTGCTGGCTGCAGCAGTCATACATGACCACCTGTTGTTTCTTGGTTGAGCTCAGCAGTATTTAGGGTTTTTTGGCAGGAATTCTTCTTTTTTCTGTGTGTTTTCATAGCCCTGGCCACTAGGTGCTACTGCAACACAGATGCAGTGATGGTTAAATGGAGCCAGCCAAAATCTGGGAGCTCAGCATGGAGCTCAGGATGTTTCTGTACCTCTGGTGATGCCCATTCTGAGATGCTGAGGGGATGGCCTGGCGAGCCTTGGGAATGATAAGAGGAATATTGGGTGCTGTGGTGAGGCTCAAACAACCTCTCCCAGGAGCTGAAGCCCAGAGAAAAGGGCTTGGAGGAGGAACTCCACTTCCTGCAGCTCAGGATGAAATATGGGAGAGCACTGACTGCACAAGGGAATGATGCCTCTGGCCACCAACTGTCAGTGGAGGACCTAAAACTAAAGGTAAGTTGTGAAGTATTGCTGCATTGAAAGAAGCATTGATTGAAAGGGACATCAAAGATCATCTCATTTTTTTTTGGGACACCTTCTACTAGATCTGGTTGCTCCAAGCCCTGTCCAGCCTCGAACACTTCCAGGGATGGGGCACCCAAAGCTTCTCTAGTGAGGCACTGGAACTGTGAGTTCACATTTCACTCTTCTCAAATGGTTTATTCATAGGTCATAGAATCATAGAATTTAGGACTAAAATGAAAGCTTGGACCTTCTAGGGTGACATCCTCAGTGAAGTAAAAACCAGATTTCAGTGGTGAACCTGGTATGGAGACCAGCTGATGGTGTGTTGGCAAAAGAATCACTTCCAAAAAAGCTTCTTCTCAGCCTTATATCAGGAGAGGAATACCATCTATATTCCATGGTTATTTGTGCTCTGTGTCTAACCTTGTTTGTGCCTTCCCATTTGGTTGGATCCATTTTGGAGTATGGAAGAGGTTCTCCTCAAATACATGCAATGAGGAATCAAATAGGGAACAAAAATATTTATGTTAGTTCTGGGAACAAAAATATATGTGGTAGATCTGCTCTGTATTCTTCTACTGCACTTTCGTTCTGGTTTATATTTCGGGTGCTTTTTTTCCCCTGGAAGAAAAGGAATCCTTAATCAAGTGGAATTTTTAATTAAAGCAACAAAACAAAACTTGTTCTTTTAAAACTCAAAAGTGAAAAATCTGGTTTTAGGAAAACCGTGTTTCTTCGACTGGCTTCATTTGATATCTTCAACCCTCAGCATGATGCTGTCTTTCATAAGACTTAATTTGTGTAATAAAAGCCAGCAATAAAAGCAGCAAATGTTCCCTTTGCCCTGTTGCAGCTAACTTTGATTCATCTGGGCTGACTTCAGCACCTCCAAGGAGGCAGCAGAGGGACAGTTTGTACAGCTCAGCCTTAGAACAAACACATTAAATGGAGACAGAGACTCCTCATTCTCATGGGCTCTGGTTTGTCCCCCTGAGCAGTTTTCTTGCTGCAACACAGCCCAAGGACCCCCAGGTCTCAGGGGTCCCTGTCCCAGCTCAGCCCCTTCACACCATGGCAGTCTGGGCTCTGGACACTGAGATCTTTGTGTGATTTCTTTTTCAGGGTGAATGGGCCATCTGCCAAGAAGGTTGGGCAGAGCTCTCTGTGCATTTGGTAGTTCTGAATAATTCTGCTGCTGTCTTCTGTAAAAGAAGTGAGAATGCAGGGATTTTTTTGTTGGTATCCTCTAACGCTCTGATAGTTTTACTTTCGGCTTCTAGGAAAACAACAAACAATCTTTATCTACTGAGCTTGTAAATTTTGATTACTCTTGACATAGTCTACTGTTCTATGCTGTTTAATTACTCCCCTGCCTTGTATCCAGTTGGAGCTGGAATTCAGAGCTGATTTGGTTTTTCATGCATGTAATGCAACTTAAAGAAAAGCATTTCACTGGAGAGCTTTGACATGGTTTGTCAAAGCTTGGTTTGTTTCACTGCTAAACTTTGCCTTTCTTTAGTTGAGTGCAGGATACAGGGTAGAGCAGACCTTTGTGAACAATATCTTAGTACTTGTTATTATTTTTCAGCTGCTGACTGAGAAGCTTGGCCATTCCATGTTGAGTCCTTGCAGAATGAGAGCAGCTTTGGTCTGTTTGGTGCCCCACTCCAACACGATGCATTCCACAAAAAATGACGTGACCAGTCAGAGGCCACTGCAGATCTGCACAAGGGGATCTATCCTGTGCTGCCAGTGGGGTTTGAGAGCCAAATCCAGAAATCCAGCTTACCCCTCTTCCAAAAAAGCTGTGGTGTGTGCTGAATGCAGGTAGTGCTGAGCCATAAGGGGGACAGGCATGGCTGGCACTTAGCTGCCCTTCTAGTTAGGTTGCTACTACTTGATTTGATCTGTTTTAAGGCAAAAGGAGCATTTTTTCCCCTGTTTATGCTGTCTTTCAAGGACTTGCAGATTCTCCAGTTCACTGGATGACCTTTGGTGCTGGTAATCACTCCAGGACAGAAATCACTATCTTTTCAGGCATATATCCAAAGTTCCTGCTCAGCAGCATATGTTCAAATGAGAGTTTGCTAAGTAACAAGCTCTCCATCCAAGAAATAAATTCCTGAGGTGCTGCTGTGTTTGCTTCAGTCAAATGCTGAACCTCAAACTTCATCCCAACCTGGTCTTTAAAACAGCTCGCCAAACCTGGCATTTTCATACTGGTTGGAAAGAGGTATTAAGAGAGCTCGAAGAAACAGGTCCTTGGAAGTTCTTTTAATGGAGGTTGAGGGAGAAGAGAAGTTTGGCAATGCAAGATAAGCAGTGACATTACGAAATTGTAAAGCTGTCTCCTACTGAAACCATGCTAAATGATTTGGAACACACTGAGAAAAGAAATGTGCACCATCAGCAGTAATGAGCTTGAGAGAGAGTTTGGCCAACACCAAAAATTTTAGATTTGGATCCCAACTAATTTGCCTTCCAATTTTGCATGTTTTCCCTGTACTCAAATTGTGCTCTTTTGAAGGCACTAAACCAGACCACTTAGTTCCCATTGCACCAGTAAAACCCTGCCTGGACACTTCCCCACACACAGCTAAGTGCCCTGTTTGCTGTGCAGTGTCACCTTTCGGCCACACAGAGTGATTCTGTTGTAAATAATAATATCAGGATATAATTTGTCAGAGTGCCATGTTGCTGTTGTAGCTTGAATACTACTTTAGGAGGAAACAGTTTAGAAGAAACATTCAACTGGGGCTCTTTCAGGCTTGGACACTTGAAAAACATCAAGACTTAAAATCCTTTGTCAGACTGTTTGGTATATTGCAGTAGACTGGCTGGTGAGTGTGTTTGTCACCATCTTCTCCAAGACAGGATGTGACATGAATCTTGTAGAGCCAAACCTCACAAGATATTTTTCTTCAACTCAAGTGATGGATCATGCTTTTAGGATCTGACTGCAGGGCTTAGTCTACTGACAACATGTCATTTTTCATGGTCATAAAGTGGCTACAATAGATCTGAAGTGTTGCGAACCGCAAATAGTTAGGAACAAATTTTATCTGCTACTCAAAGTTCCATGTGGATTGCTACATCTTTCCTTTAAACAATTGTTATTGTGCTTTTTGTGCAAACATTTGCTTATGGGCTGAGCCTGGAGGTTACAAGTTCAGAGTTTTCCCTGGTCTTGATTGATGGTTGACTTTGGGTCCTCCAAACCTTTGGGAACGTAGATCTCCAACAGCTCCTTCTTTACATGGTCACATCCTTTCCACCTCCTTGTCTTCACTCTGTGTCACAGCACAGAGTATTTTGCTTCTCTAGTGGTCATGTATCCCTTGAGGCTCCTGCTGAGGGCCAAACAGCCCCTCACACCCACCCTGCCCCCAGTCCAAGCCTTCTGTCATGAAGGTGGCACAACCATTGTGGGCACCCCATCAGGAGATGCCAGATCTAAGCAAATACATCCACCGGAATTACATTTATTACCATGACAGGCAGGCACTGAACACAGACCTCTTGAAAGGATATTTACTGAGACAGGTGTTTAAAAATAGATTTATCTACAGACAAAAAAATGGCTTATTGAAACAGCGACCTTATTTCTATAGAATTTACCAGTCCACCTGCAGCTCCAGTGCTTCCAGAGGTAGCTGGTGTCTGGTAGCACCCAGGAGCACCTCTGAGTTGTGTAGTTTGCAATTTTCTACCAAAGGAAATAAACCTTCCCGGAACCACCAGAACTGTGAATTGCAGAGAGGTGATTCCCTCTATGGGATGCCAGTGGGATGGTCCAGAATGAGTAAGAAACCCTTGCATTTTTAATTCATTTGGATAATCCTTAATTCTTGCTGCCTCTGATAAAGGAAGGCTGAATTTATCCTGAAAGTGCTTGGGGGACTGTGCTGCAGACCAGCCTCTGCAAAAATTGGTGCTTGTATTTGGCCTCTGATGTTTATCAGCAGGAGTAAAAACATCAACACATGTGGTCTCTTTTTGTACCCACTGCTTTGACATAGGGCTGCCTTGGCTTTGGTCACAATGCTCTTTTTTGTTCCCCTTGGTTCTTTCTTTTCTTCTTTGCTCTGACACCTCAATTTTTGTCTGCTAATTTGTTATATTTCTGGCATTGGATAGCCCTCTTTTAAGAGCCTCTGGAGCAGGAAAAGAGCCAAAGCTGGAGAAAGGCTTGGAAGACACACTCAGCAAAGCACACAGATGCAACCATGGGTGAGAGCTGGTCCAAAGGAATAGGAGTCAGCTTTCATCCTGAAGGCCAAGGATACATCTGCACCCACTGCCTCTGCTGCTGAATAATTCCAGTTTCAGGCTGGGAAGGCTGGGGTCAGTTGTCCTGCAGGAGCTGTGCTGGGCAGTGACTGCAGTCTGCTCCCTTCCACCACCCAATTTAAAACTGTGGTCAAACTATGGTTGGACTCAGTGATTTCAGAGGTCTTTTCTAACCTAAATGATCCTACAGTTGTGAATGTTGATGGGATAATCAATGAGCTGTGCAGGTTGATTAGGAAGCTGCTTAAGGTTCAATCGTTTTCCCTTCCTCAGATCCCTGAAATATGGAAATATAAGATGTTAAAAACCTCATTCACCATGTCTTAGTTTTCTTAGATGGCCTGTTCTTCCCCTGAGAGCCTTAGGGATTGTTCCACACAAAACTGCCTGGCCTTCTTGTGATGACAGCACTCTAACGTGGTCGTTCCCTGCTTCACTGCCCAGTGTAGAAACATCTCTTTACAAAAAGGGTTAAGGATGTTCACTATGGTTGGACTCAGTGATTTCAGAGGATCCATGTTTAACATGATTAGGTACACAGTGGCAGTGATAAAATTCACACATCCTCCTGATCCGGTGAGGACAGCTCTGAAGTGACCTCGTGGAAAACTCTGAGGACTTTCTCTGTGATTTCACACAGGCTTATCCCCACTGCAGATGCCTTAAATCCATCCAGCTCGTGCCTTTTACGAGTCCTCAACAGATGAGTGAACCTGGTGCTTATGCAAAAGAAGGGCTTATTTGTTTTACCCCCACATTTCAGAGATTTGCATCATGCTTCACATAATTTTGATGATTTCTTGTTCCCCATCCCAAGCTGCTATCCAAGCATTCTGTGTAACTCAACACTGCTCAACTGGGAGAAGGAAAGAAACCTGAGCAAGGCTTTTACAGGCCAGGACAGAGTGATGAAAAACTGTAATGTGACAGTGTTGTATCAGCTCAATTTGAAATGATTCAAAGTTCCTTCTCTGCTTGGGAACTCACACAGGGCTTGAGCAGATCACCACCCCTATGTGGCAGCTCCTAAACATCAGCTGGAGGCCTCTGCATGTTGCCAGCCAAATTATGGGCATGTATCTGAATCCAGAAGTGGTGGCCTGTCCATTCAAAGTGGCAAGAGCAAAAAGCTCCTCTGTTTGTGCTGTGCTTGGGGTTTGTCTAAAAGCTCCTTGAAAACCTTTGGCAAATGGCCTCTGCATCAGGGCCATTGTAAAAAACGAAGATTGTGACCAGATCAAAAAATTGTTTTGAATCTTTTCTGCTCTTTTAGAGCCAAATTCTTCAATATCCTCAACCATTTGCATTGTACAAACCCACATACTGAGAAAAGTGAGCAAATTAGAAGACACAGTGTTTGTATAGTAGCAGAGAAATACCTGAATGCATTTTAGCAGCTGAATGTTCTTATCCTGCATCCAACAAACAGGAGATATATTCCCTCTGTGTATTTCATTTCTAAGAGAGATTTTCCCAATCACAGTATCCTTATCTTCCAAATGTGAATATCCCTGCTTATCCCTTTCAGCTGTAACACCACACAAATGACATAAATGTTGCAAAATTGCTCTCCCCCCTCCCTCCTGCTCTCCCCCACCTATCCACCCCCTTGGCACGTGCAAAGTTTGCTCTGCACCCAGACACAGCCAGCTGGTTTGGACCCCAATAGTGATCTGTGGGGTAACAAGGCACAACCTCCAAAAGCAAAGATTCTTGGGCATTATGCAGCCAGCTGAAAGGAGCAGTTATTTTCAACCTGCCTGAAAAAGCCCAGGGTGCAGAACCAGTAGGGTGAATTACCCCTAATTGTGGGCAGAAGTAATGAGCTTTCATTTCTCCTTTGGTAGGGAAGGCAGCAACTGCAGCAGCCTTTCTTCTACTTGTGACAAGAAGTGAAATACACATGTGATGGGGAAACAAATTAATTGTGAGAGTCCTAATTAAAATCACTGGGAGAGGTATTGCATTACAGTGCAAAGAAACAGATGAACATGACCTTTCTGTGAACTTCTCAACCCTGCTAGAAGCATAAATTTGAAGTCTCCTAGCGGAAAAGTGTTCTGGCACTGAACTGGTGTCTACAATCAGGATTTTGTCTGCAGGTATCAATGCACAAAATCTCTGCCTCGTGGAGCTCTGAGTCCCCTGAGGCTCCTTATGTTTTGCCTTCGTTTGTTATAGCCCGTGTCAGAGGGTTTCAGTGGCCTGGCCCAGGCTCTGGCTGCTCCCCTCTCCTCCCAGCCTACAGCATTTCCTTCAAACACAAGGAACAGCTCTGCAAGGAGGTGGTGAGAAAGGCCACAGTAACTGGAGCAGAACGGAAAGCTGTGTCCTGCAGAAACGTTTGCTGGAGATATATAACTTTTGTCTGCTACCAATTGTCACAAACAGTTAAGGCGAGCAATTTATGGCTGCGTGGCTCACATTTACCCTGCTGGATTTCCACCTCTGGCTCCTACCTGGCACATTGCACTGATTCCTCCTGATTTTTAACTTAGGGCAGAGCAAGATGAGCATTATGAAACAGATACACCCCTTTTCTTTAAAGGACTGGGCTTTTTTTTTTTTTTTTAATTGGCTTCCTCATCATTAAGTAAATGTTTTTGCTGAGTGACAGCTGTTTCTGCTCAGAAATGGGACACAAAGTTTGGCTTTGTTTTAATCCTGGGATGTTTATCACAGCACTTTGAAGCGCACACCCTTCATTTTCCCCTTCTCTATCTCTCCAAAGCCTTGGGGTTGAGAAGAAGCAGGAAGAGGAAGGGTTTTCAAAGGGATGTTTCGCTGTTAAAAGTTCAGCTCTGCTCTCATATGTGATTTTCCTGGTTGGCAGCTTTATGGCTAAAATCCCTTTTTTAAAACTGGTGCACATGGTGATATCATGAACACGCCACATGGTGTCTGATGGCTTTCAGTGACAGCAGATTTATAACATTTTCCCTCATAAAAATCCTCTCCTCTGCCAAAAGAGGTCCAGCTGGAGTTACAAAATCACTAAATGGACCCTGCTACAGTGAGGAAGTTTGGCCTTTCCAGTCCCCTCCATCTGTGGTGTGCAGTGCACATCATAGCCTGGTACTCTGGGAATCACACAGCATCCAAGGGAAGGCTCCTTATTCCTGTGGAGACATGGAATCTGAGAGCATATGGGGTCTGTGTGTGCTGCTTTGCAATTAATAGCAAGTTCATCTTATTCCATTGTTACCAAGTTTTATTAAAGTCAAGCTTAAGATACTGGTAGAGGGGCCTAAACCCGCCCCCCCCAACTGCAAGCTATTTCACCCCTGAAATCTGAGTGCCTCCAAACAGACCTAATCCCTTCCTGAGCGCTTGGGAAGTGGTTAGTGGAGCTTGGATGTCACCCCAAAGAGATCTTGGTTAATAATTCTTTCACTAGGAAATGTGTTCTGAACTTGCTGCGACTCTCTGACCACTAATGACTTTCGTGTTGCTCACTGTGAAATTCATAGGCAATTAGGGGAATGGAGACAGATCTGATAGATAATTGCTGCAAAAATCGTCCTCTGGATGGCTGAAAACCAAAATTCCTCAGCTGAAGTCCACAAATGTCTTCGTGCAAACTGAAGAGGTCCCCCAGTGGCGCCTGTGTGGTGAGGATTTGGGGATACTAGAGCAGTGTCGGGAGGATTTGGAGGAACTGGGCTGGAAGTAGCAGATGCAACATGGATTTCCCATCACTCCAGAGACCCTGCACTACCCATCCAAAGGCACCACTAGCTCTCCTGGCCATGGGGCATTTGCAGAGTTTGTTGGAGGTTTACTCCTCAGCCCTATTGCCTTTGAGGAACAACTGTGCCATGAACAGAGTGTAAGGGACATATCTGTACAGGACTAGGGAACAACTTCATATCCAGCTCCCTAGGAATTCCCATTCTTTGTATCAGTTTAAGACTAGAAAATCCAGATCCTTGCTTGCTTTAGTTTTTTGGATTGGGAGGACAGTACTGCTTGAAAGACATCACTGAAAAGATATATATATATTGATATTTATACATATATATATACACACATGTTATATCCATTTATATATGTATATATACACACGTTATATACATTTTAAAATATATATATAATTTGTAGCTGACATCCTGGCCAGAATCAAGGGAGTGAAAAGAAAAATGGAAAAGAAAATGAAAAAAGAAGAGTGAAGAAATAAATGTCTCTGTGACTATGGATAAGAAACCCAGGGAAACCACTATGTGTCTTATAGTCTGGAATAAAAATCAGAGTGTCAGGGTGAGGGAGTCAGCATTTTTCCTCATGATTTTAGCAACACATTGGACTAATTAAATGAGAGGACTGTCCTAGCTGGCTTCGCTTCTGCTCAAGCACATCACACCTGGCTCTGCACTGTTTGTGCTGACCCCTGTCAGCCCTGTAAAGTGAGAGTTTAGGGACCAGACCTGAGAAAAAGGGGATTAAAGAGCAGGTTGGCATTTGGACTTTGATGGCAGTGGCCTGGCACGGAGCTGGAGCATGTCCAGAGGGAGGACACAGAGGGGCTGTGTCAGGTTCCGCACCGCTTAACAATTATTTATGCACCACGTTTAATTCTTTATTTATTCTGTGTGTGAGCGTGGATTTAATGCTTGGCTCCAGGCAGTCCTGTGTTTATCCACAGGGCTGCAAAGGTTCAGACTGACAATAGGTTTCAGCCCCGAGTGACAAGGCCACCTCTAAGCCTGCCGCCGCAGCGCCCGACTGCTCACAGGGACACTGAGGAGCTGCCGGCGCTTTGGCTGACAGGATATTTACTCCCAGAAGCAACACTGAGGTCGCTGAGCCCATGCCCAGGGGCCAGAACCATTCTCTGGTCGGTTGTGAAGCTGAGATGCTGCAGGGAGTGGCTCTGAGCTGCTGTTTGTCAGCAGAAGGGAGTTGGCCGTGTGGGATGGAGTTAATGGGACATCTGCACGTCGCTCTCTTCCCTGGCCTCTGCTTCAAGCTCCTTCTATTCTCAGCGACAAAACAGCCCCTGAGGGGCAGATGCCACCAAGTGCAGTGAGGGAATACCCCTGTGGATGCTCTGGCTCCTGCTCTGTGCTGGACAAAAAAGGCAGGAAACCAAAATACCCTGTACCAGTGCCATGTCCATGCCCTTGGCCCTATTCTCACACAGCATGGAGCACAAAGCCACGGGGAGCCAGTGTGTCACCATTGTTCATTGTTAGATCTGAAGCAGTGAGTGGGGAGCCAACATCCCACTCCAGCCTGCAGAAACCATCCAGTTCCCTCTTTGTTTGTGGACAAACAGGGAAGATAACAAAGGGCGCCGCTGAAATCCAGCGGTGTGGCAAGATCTGCCTGTAATAGTTGCAGAGCCGGTTGAAAAGGAGGAAAATAGGGTTTTATGGAGAAAAATTGCAGATCTTCATGTTGCTTCTGTTTCCCAGGGTGGTGCCACGGTTGAAGGTATGTCCTGGAGGGGTTCTCATGACTGCCTTGGGTATTGCAGAAGTCAGAGGAATACTGTGAAGATGTCAAAGGAAAAGGAAAAAGAGAACCCCACAGACAAACAGCCTGTCAGTGCATTCAGTGGTGAAAGGAAGGTGGGGCAGGGATGAAAGAGGAACAGCCATCGATTAAGGAAATGAGGAAAAAGCTTGTAACACTTCAATTTTCCAAAACCCAAAACTTATGTAAACCCAGGTTTGTTTTTGGTTTAAAATCCTCCTCTGTGAAAGAAAAGATTTAATGATTGGAAATGAGGCTTTTGGACTGAATCTTTTAGTTTTGGAAAACCTGATTTTTCAGTAACAAAACCTTTCACACAAAATATTCCAAAAGGCTGGAGGTGTGTGTGTGCAGTGCTGTAACTAGTAAAGGTGATTCTCAGATCAGACAGATGTTTCTGCAGGATTTCACCTGCTCTGAGGGCATTCTGACGCCTCCTTTCCTCACAAACCCAATCCCATGCAAGGCTGGCATGTTTTGCCTGTGGTGGCCACCAAACCCAAGCCCTTTCACACTGAAGAGGTGGTCAGCAGGAGGTGACAGCTGAAATATGGTCCTTCTGCTCACATGGTACCACATCTTTCCGTGTGAGCAGCCAGGAACTCCAGATGTGGCAGGGAGCAGCATTTCCTGGAGGACACAACAAACATGTGGCTGTGCCCACCCCTGCTCCACAGGGAACCACTGGGGCCACAGCCAAATGTGAGACCGTGGATGTCACATTTCCAGCTGCAGGATGGATGGGCAGGGCACAAACATCACCTGTGGGGGTTAAGCCCTCCACCACGGCACGCAGAAAAATCTCTTTGCTTTCATTTCACTGCATGCCTGTCCCTCCTCATCCCTCAGATCCAGATGCTCCTTTTCATGCTGCTGAGAGAGGTTAATATCGCTGACAGGAATCGATAATCTGAGATGTGGAGCTCATTTTCTTGGCAAATCAGCGCAGAGGAAGTAAACAGTGCCTGTTTGTTTTGACTTTCTTCCCTCGTTAAATCTGGTTTATTTTACTAGATGGTCTTTTGATTTCATTAATTAAAATATGGCTGCATAGGGAACGAGAAGGAAGACAAAGGAGTTAGGATTGATATATACAGAAAGGGAGGAATATCCTTTGGATTCCTGTTGCCACTAAGGAAGTTGTAAGAGGTAATGCAGATCTTCATCTCTTGGCTCTGTAGCTGAAGGGAGGAGAGGATGGTAATTTTAGCTCTCCGTGGTGCTTTGCTAGAATTCAGGGTTGAGCTCCAAGGTCTTTGAAAAAGCTGGGTTAATTAATGATAAATAAAACATGGTGAAGATAAGATATAGCAAAATAAAGCAGACTAAAGCAAAAATACATATTCCAAATCAATTGTTACAAAAGCATCCACTATGTTTTAGTGGATCCCCTATTTTTTAGCTAATCATTTGGGGATAGGGTTTTTTGTCTGTTCGTATTTCAGCAAGTATTAATAAGCAGCTGTACTATCAGTGTGTGGACTCTTTTCAAATAGGTTGCACAGATTTTCCTTAATGTTTTCACCAAAATTTCTCCTCTGTGCTGTTGCACTGTCAAGACAATTCACCCAACTCATACCCCACTTGCTATGCTGAAATGAGATCAAGTAGCTGTGACGCTTGCAGCTGGAATAGTAAATGTATTAAAAATTGCAGCTTGAAAAAGACAAATTCTACTTCAAAATCAAGTCTTGGACCACAAAACGATGGATGGTGGCCATTGGAAAAAATGTAAAAGGCAAGATACAATATTTCATAATTTTGAAAAATGAAACACTTGGGAAGTGTCAAAGTATTTATTCAGAACTTTGCATAGGAATTATTTTAACTTTCGTTGATTTGTTTAGTCTCGAAATTCACATTTATTTTAAAACAGGTGCTAAATAACTGTCTTTTCTTTATAGGTTTCCTTTGGGGCTGAAAAACATATGTCATTCAATGTAAATCTACACCTTTCTGAGGCAGTCAAATGCTTTCAGTTGACTCAGGTTTATTGCTGGGCAAAAGCAAAATCTCCATTTCGGTTTGACTTGAACCAAATTTCAGATTATTTCTTCTGTTGCTGCTGACAAGAAAGCCAGCTGGCTCACCCTGGGCTGACACCCATGACTGAAGGAGTAATTAAGTCCTTTGTAGTAATTGGATTATGAGGGAATTGGGCTGGTGACTGCCAGACTTCCCACCAGAGACCCTGCAAGGGCAGCCCAAGCGAGGCCACAGCACCCAAAAATCGGGATGTCCCCAGGTAGTGTGGCCAGGAGACTAAACCCATTTCCGCTGGCTTCAACATTAGAAAACATTCAATTTTCTACCTGTAATCTCAGATTTGCACAAACCATAGGAAAGTTTTATTTTTGCTCCACGAAGGAAATTGTTCCCTGCCCTCCCCAAAATACTAATTCTGCTTTTTACTGGCTTTCCTCAACAGAACTGGCCCTCAGCATGTCCATGGGCTTGCATGGACTTGAGGAGGAACGTTGTCAAGGGCTTATGAGCACCATGCAGCTCCTGACAGCCAGCCCTCCATGTGTTTCCATGACAAGAAAAGGTTTTTATGACCTCCAGTCACTTGGGAGCCAGCTGAATCCGCAAATCTCTTTTTTTTTTTTCCTCCCCCCTACATATTGAGATTGCTAGGCAAGCAGGCAGGCTTTTGGAGTGTTTTTCCAGCTCCAGGTTTCCTGCTGGGTGCCGTTAAGTGGCAGGTAAAATGTGGTGGTGGTTGGGCGATGCACAGCACGATGATGTTTGGTTTGCTACCTCACTGTCATAATTTATGCTTTGCTGGGTCATTCTGTGAAACTGAAGGCCGTAAACATGTGTTGTAAATTGCTTCAAAAAGAGAGGAAACTTAACTTTCCTTATAAAAAGACTAAGGGCTGTAATTTATTACTGTAAACAAGAATAAGAGTACAAAAAAAAAAAAAACCAAAAAAACTCAATTAAAGAAGAAAACGTCAAGCTCTTTTTACTCAGAATTTGAAAGGACCTGAAGTCAATTGTTTCCTCCCGTGGAAGGTCTGGTTTCTATCAGCCAGGCAGAAGGGCTTTTGTTTCTAGCAGTCAAATCAACAGGCCAGTAAGAGGAGCTTTGAACTGCAATTTGTCTTTACGTATTTTGAAAATGTTCTTTCGACGTGTTTACACGTTGGCTGGGGCACTTCTGCTGCAGTCAGCTCTTTCTGGGACAATTAATCAAACGATCAAGTCTCTGATTAATCAAAGCCCCTCCTGACAAGCTCCTTTCTTTCAATCACCTGCTGAGTCTCTACTAAAACCCAAACAAGCAAATGATTAAACTATTTTTTTCTTTTCTTTTTTTTTTTTTTAAATGGGGAAGAATGAAAGAAAGAAATTAAAAAGGAGGCGGCGTGTCTTGCAGATTTGGCACTTTTCGAGGTACATACCTCGAGGAGAGAGAGATCTTGGACTGCATTTGTGATGCAAACTGGAACCTTTGGCTACCAAATGCAGGATGTGGTGTATCCTGTTCAAAGAGGCACATATTTTGCATGTTTTTGTTGGCTCCTCTCAATCAAAGCATGCTGTGATTCAGCTACACTAAAAATTAACAATCTATGTTATAGCCATGTATTACATTACACCCCCCCCCTTTTTTCTTTTTTTGAAAAATCTTTTCCAGAAAGACATCTCCTAAAGAGAAGGGAAAGTAGGTAACAAAAACCTTGCAAATGTTTTCACAGTAATTATTCGACAGCAATCAAATCATGCCACTTTAAAAGATCAGCTGAGCTATCTGTAAATATTTTCTCATCTCTGCAGAGCTGTACAAACTCCTAATGAAATGCATCTGTTTCCATTTCTGGAGTAAATTGGAGGTGGATTTTTATGTCAATGGCTCTTCGGTGTCAGTGCAAACAGCAAAGAAGAGGAGAAAGAGTTAAAATAGGAGATGCTGGCCCACAGCAACTTGGTATTTGTGTGAAACTGGTGTTAGGGATTTTCTTAAGGAGAGAAGACAGATTGCATTGGATGAGTTGATTGAGTAGTGCTGTCAAAAATCAAAGACTGAAGTTTTAGTGATGGGCAATGTCATCTGAGTCTGCTGGCAGTGTAATTAAGGCTCTGGGCACTGTCTACTTTTTGTCTTCTAGAATTTTTGACTCTTCATTAGCAGCCATTCTTCACATCTACCCTTCAGAGGTGTTTTATAAACCAATGACATGCTGCAGAGGTGATGCAAACATACAATTCACTGAATTTAATTCAAACACGTTTCACTTTCTTTTCAGAGAAAACCAAATTGAGCTACTAAGGAACAATATAACTCAACAATGTCCAAGATCCAAGGGGGAAGAGATTCCTGGGTTCTGGTCACATCCCCAGACTGCTCCTCTGACCAGGGAACCATGTTGTTCCCTTCAAGCCAATCCCACCTGCTTCTGAAAATTGGATTAGAGAGTTGCCCTGCTGTGAGCACACATAAAACACCTCTGGGTTAACTGGCAGATTAGGAGCACAACCATTTTTTGCCCTCTCTGTTTCAGCATCACTGGTAAATCTCCAGATTTCCTGCTATTCTATACTCCTGATGTACAAATCCTTCTGTCAGCCCACAGTTTTGTTCCCCTGCCACACCTATTTCTAACTCACTAATTACTCTTGTTACATGCTGATGAGCCAAAGAGTTTTTTTTCCTTTCCCCAGGGTGGCAATTAAAATCCAAGATTGCCTTTATTAGCTGAAGTGGCCTTAGGAAAAGATCTTGTCCAACACATCTAATGACATCTCCTCAGTATTTCATTTTCAGCAGGCATTTCCAAAGAAACTCCATTTTGTTTCAGGCTGAACTTTTTATTTCAGATAACGCTTTTTGCAGGCTTCATAAAAAAATCAACATTGTGTTCATTCTTCCAGTTGCAAAACCCTCAAAAACAACCCCAAGCAAACATATTTTTCTCCCTGCTTGTATTTATTTTGTTCTGTTTTCAATAACTTGTGCCTGGCATGTTGGGTATTTATCACCCTAGAGAGGACTGGACATGAAAAACCCAACACAGTAGCTCACAAAAAAAAAGAAGCCACAATGTAAATCTTAGACAAATTATATTCTGAGGGGTGAAATGGCATAAAGGAGTTGGTTGTACTGGTGAAAGAAGCAGTTGCATGATGTGTTGTGGATACAGAAGTACAATAACATCTTAAAAATAACATATCTCTCCTGAACTTCATCATGGAGAAGAATTCTCATGGTTCACAGATTCATGAAAATAGTTAAAATTGTCTTCTAGATGAATGTTTCTGGCTGTACACCTAAACCTTAATTTTAGCAGGAGATGAGATCTCAGTCAACTACACTGAACTCAGAAAAAATATGGAGAGATAAAGACATATAAACTAATGCCACTAACAACCTGCCGCATTTAAAATATTGAGCAGCCCTTTCTCATTCTGTAAAGTTTAAATATTTAAACAAATGGGGAAAATTAATCTTATTCTTGGCACAGGTCTTATCCATTTTATTACTCAGTATCTCCAAATATGCTGAGATGCCAAGTAATTTCCAGTTTTTTATCAAATTTTGACTTTGGAGCATGACTCTGGGATATTATGTTCAGAATTGTGCGGAGCTTTTGAAGCCGAATTTCCTTGGATTTAATATATCCCTTTCAGAACTTTTCCTTTAGATGGAAATTCATTCTGAGCCAGTAATATTATACGTTATTTCTAAAACTCTGAAGTTTATAAAGCACATAATGAAATTTAAGTCTTTAGCCCAGGTGGAATCACGAATTAGCATTGAGCTCTCTGCAAACACCAGGGCTGGTTGCCTTTTTTGTGCCTTTGCATCATTTTGGATAAGACATGGGCTGTGGCATAAAACAGCTGCAGAGCCGTGACGGTCACTGGGGCAGTCACCCCTTTCCTGGGAAAGCAATCCTTCCTTGGCAGGGGGAAGATGCCTTGTGCTGGAAGTGTGGGAGAAAACTGACCGTGACCTGGAGATATTTCCTCAGAACCTTCATGGGTCATGTCTATCTGTACATGAATAAAGGGTTCCTTTTGATGTGGTTATTATCTGGACTGTAGCAACAGCACAACATTAATCACAGCAAGTGATAGAGAGGGGGTTTTTTTTTTAACCATTAAGATCACCATTTTTAGTTTTGAATTTTGCCATCTCAGATCCTGAGGCCAGTTCCATGTTCAGCCAAATTTATCTGATTCCAAATCACCACACAGCTTAAATAAACTCAACATGCTGAAACAGCCACTCCTGTTGTTTTCCCTGCTGCATGAGCTTTCCTGTAGTTTCTTTTGCAACATATTTATTCTGCAGGATATTTTAATCACCAGCTCGATGCTTGAAAAAGCTGTTGAAAATAGGAACATAAATTGAACTGACTTCCATCCTGGGTGATAAGGACAATGAGGAAAAAAAAGGATATTAAAAGGATGGACTAATTCCATCCTGGGTGATAAGGACAGTGGGGAGAATTAATCTGTTACTACTGTCTTGTTTTGCCTGTATTATATCAAAGAAGCAATACTGGGGAGCATCATCTGAATGTCCAGGAATTAGAGCAGATGCATGATCACAGCTTGTGTCAACCTGTGCCTGTCCACATGGACTTTTCTGGTTGTTAGAGCAGGTGAGGGAAGCACTGGAGTACAGGCTTTGCCTACTGGGCAGCCCCCAGTAGCTCCATCACCTCTTAAGTGTGTTTTCTCAGTGCTGCTCCTCTGTATTTCAGGTGGGTCTTGCTTGCCCGAAGGAAAATTCTGTTTATGTAGCATGTTATGGAGGTGACACGCTCTTTGCCCCTGTTAAGAAAAGTTTGCTTTTCCCCCTGAATCTAAACCAAGAGTCACACTCGGTGAAAGAATACAAATGCTCTTTTTATTTGGGAAAACACATAAACAGGTTTCAGTCATTTTCCCTGGCCAATTGCAGGTAGAACTGGAGTCCAAATTGGCACAGCAGGGAAGCAAGCAGGAATTTCAGCTAAACTGTGACTACTGGACACTGTGCCATGGGACATGTCAGCTGCTGAACCCCAGAGCATGTTCTGATCAGGGAGATGAATTTGAGCAGAGCAAGGTGTGACTGCCCAGGAGCAAAAAGCTTTTCAATAGTCAGCACTTTCTGGCTTATCTGACAGGCAGACACTTGTTCTTGGTGCTTATTGGTACAAGCGGAGTGTGTTTCATACCTATTAGCTGCTTTTCCTTCCAGGAATTGACTTGTCCTGGAAGCTCTGCCAAGTGGTTTATATGCAAGCCCATCACTGATGAGCAGCTCACGCTGCCTGCTAAGCCACAGCTGAGTCCAGCCTGCTTTATATTCCCTTTTTATACTCGAGAGAGCAAGCACCAGGATTCTGCGAGCCCAGAGCAAAAAAAAAAAGTTAAACAATGGAAGTGTTCAGTGCTGTTTCCTTTGGAGATGCTCGTTGCTGATTAGATCTCCTGCACAGCAGGTATCCACCTAGCAGAGAGCTTAGCAAGAGCTGCCTTGGAGCTCCAGGGCGGCCGTGCAACGTGAAGGGATTTTTAATTCCATCTGTCACACACAGCTTCTTGCAAGGCTTCCAAAAATCACATAACCCCGTGCCCAGCCGCAGCTCTGAGAGTGAAGGCCTTTTGTTTATTGTCTTTTGGGCCTCGTGTGCCTGCAGCTGTGCTGGTGGCAGCACCAGCCCCTCTGACAGACCCCCTCGGCCAGGGAGTGGGGATGGGGTTCTTCCCATGTCCAGACCTTCATTTTTTGGAGTGATGGTGGCAGAAGGTCATGGGCGTCTTGTCCCTTTCTCTGGAGTGTCCTCTTGGAGCCTGCTGGTGGCCATGCCCTGTTAAATGTGCCCCTGGATGAGTTTTCCCCACACTGCCACTACCAAAGGGGTGGCTTGTCCTTCATGCCTGGACTACCAATTGTGATGACACTTCTCATGGCCAAGGTCTTTCCTAAATCCCACAAACTCACTCTGGGCATCAGAGAAGATTTTGTACCACTTGTGAGATGTTTCTTTCAATGTCTCGGCCTGGTACCATCTTTTTTTGGTATGTGCCTGTTGCACATCTGCTGCTCCTCATGCCAGAAGTTCTATGTTACAGCAATGTGGGTGCTTTCAGGTGGCAGGAGGGGTGAGAGGGAGGTAGAAAGCTCTTCATGACACTTGTGGACCTCCAGACAGCCCCTTTATTGGGGTAACAGCACAAATTAAGCCTACAGTGCATAAAATAATAACGCAAATCCAACTGGAGTCACACCTTTCCTTCAGTCATGGACAAAAATATGAAGCTGAAAGTTTCTCTGAAGTCCATACATGCTATCAGAGATGTGAAAACAGCAGAGGGGAAAAGATTCTTTTCCCACCAGATTTCTGGATCCATAGCACACGTCCCCTCGGTGAGCAGCTGGCGTGCGGCGGTGGCACACACACCCTGGAATGTCTCTGGCACAGGAGCCTTTTTCAGCTGATGTTTTCCTAGAAGGCCATGCCAGGAGACATATTTGTGTTTATTGCCAGGGCTGGGAGTTGCCCACAGGTGCTAATTATTGACCGTTCCTCCTCCACAAGGGAGCCAGTGTGTGAGGCACCCTCTGCCCCGCCTGGGAGTCACTATCACATTCCCGGCCCTTCCCTGCAGCTGGGAATGAGCTGTTTGGGTTGGATGTGGTGGCACAGATGGTGCCACCTGTGGTAGGCTCTGCCAGCAGGACAGCTCCCAGGCAGCTGGGAGGTCATTCGTGGCAGGGGGAAGCCAAAATCCATTTGCAAAAATCCACTTACACCGGACTCCCCAGGCTGACAAATACCTTTGGCTGCTCCCACACCCTACCTCGGGGCTGAGGGACTTGCAGACCACTGAGGGGGCCTGTTCAGCCCTGAACATGGCCCAGTCTAAGTGTGGAAGAAAAAAATCATTCAGCATCCTCCTGAAAAATAGAGCAGTCTGATTTCCAAGGTTTCACAGTGCCTGCAGATCTGCTTACCTTACCCGTAATAACTCCTGTCCTGTGAGAGGGTCACCAGAGAGACTGAGCCCTCCCCAGATGAACATTTATTTCCTGCAGAGATTTTCTCTGGCAGCACCCAATGTGCCAGACTCGGTGATGGCAGGCTGGTTTTACACACAAGTGATGAAATCCAGAGTATAATCTGGGATTTTTCACTCCTGATGGCTATCAGATAAAGAAAAACAACTTCTGGCTTTTTTCTGCCCTCTCTGTTCCCAAACAAGGAGCATTTATTATACATTTTTTAATTAAGATTTAGGCTGATAAAGCAAAATTGCTGCCTCACCCTGTGCTGCTTTTATTGAAAAGACAGCTGAATGTGATTATTAAAGGAAAAGTTTTGCCTTGATCTACTCTTCATTTTTTAACTGTGTTTCTTTGTCGATGTCCAATAAAATAATAGAATGTAAATCACAGCAGCCTAAAGGCTCAGGGCGAAATTCCCTGACAGGTGGCCTTGGAGCAGGCAGGGATTTGGGAAGATTCCTGCAGTGTGACTAAAATTGTCACATTCTGACTTTGTCAAATTTATGTGAAAAAAGAAAATCAGAGTCTTTGCACCTGAAGCTATAAAGTGGCTCGTGCTCCCTTGAAGCAGAGCCAGCACTTATTTGAAATTTGGTCCACCTCAGGGGATCATCGTTTGAACTGAATAATAAAAGCCAAATTGAGGCAAATTCACCACGTGTCAGGGGTAGATGTGAAAGGCTTGTGTTGAGCTTTTTCATGTGTTTGGTGTGGTTGTTTCTACCCTGTGTTGGTATGACTCTGACCCCAGTCAGGAGATCCACAGCCATATATTTGTGTTTAAAGAAATGGCAAACCCATGTATTTTCCAAGAAAATTCCCTGATTTGCTGGAATTTTTTCTGGGCTCCTTTGGGAAGAGGAGTTGAGTTCAGTAGGAAATCTAAATTTGAAAGCTTGTGTAGAACATATTTAAGGGCTTTTTGTTTTCAAACAATAACAATCCCAAGAAATATTAAAAAGAAATACATATCTTTCTTTCTTGTTTATTTTTTTTGTAATTTTTACATCAACACCCGTCATTTTCATTAGTGCTCTATGACCCAGTTCATCACTAACATGCTGAAAATTAAACATCCACTGAAGTACTCCACTAAATCAGGGACTGGAGCTCCCTAATGACAAGTACATGCACACTCCACCAGCCAGCCATAAGATTTTTTTTTTGCATCTATTTATGTCCTTTTCTCCTCCAGTGCAGAAAACGATGCCAAGATGCATTTTGCACCGGCCTACCGCACACTGAGATTTCCCCTGCTCCCAGACCCCTGACAGAGAGCACTTTTGCTTTCATTTACTACTTTAATATAACTTTTTTTTTCTCCTTTCTGTGTTTCACAACATTTAGCAACTTCCCGCTGGCTGTGATGGCCAGGGCCCATTTGGCATAGAGGTGGAGGAATCCCAGGCATGCTCCACCAGCCTCCTCCTGACCTGTGGGCAGGCTTCAGGCAGCCACTCTCACCTCTTCCCTTCATTTTTTTGGGAGCAGAGCTGGGTGAAGCCCCGTTTTCCCATTTCACAGCAGCACCTTGTGATGGCAGGGCTGTTTTCCCCCCTCTATCTCGCTGTGAACCAATGGGTCTCATTTGAAATGAATGAGTGGGAGAGAGAAAGGAGGAGAACAAATACCTAACAGGCCCCTGGTGAGGGAAATGCTGGGGCTGCCAGCTCTCTAGGCTCCATTCCCAGCTCTAAAGGCTGTGCCTTTCACATCCCAGCTGGCCTCTCCACCCCAGGCTGCAGGATGATCTGGACTGGGGTGAGCACATACTCCCTTTCTGTGCACGACCAAATATTCCCCTTTGCAAAGAAGAAGTGGGAGCAAACCCATGGTGTTCCTCCAAACAGTTTCCATACCCGTGCATTGGTATTTTTCCACCTCCAAAGGCATTTCGTAGGAGCTTTCCAGCCCATTCACTCCTGTGGCCTTTAAA
This sequence comes from Illadopsis cleaveri, assembly GCA_013399915.1. NCBI lineage: Eukaryota > Metazoa > Chordata > Aves > Passeriformes > Timaliidae > Illadopsis > Illadopsis cleaveri. The sequence goes on along the minus strand of VXBB01016993.1, from coordinate 536,057 downwards.
AGCCATGTCAGCCACCCAGAGCTGTTTCAGTAGCTGGTCCCATCGGAATTGGGTTCAAGTCTCTTGATTCCAGTGGCACCTAATTTGTATGGATGAGTGTTTTCATGTCTGCAGATACATGTAATGGTTTGGAAGACATTTATGTGCCTGATATAATTAAACCCAGTGGTTTTATATTCCTTCATATTGGCATAGTGGAGATGTTATGAGAATACCAGCTCTTTCCTTATGGAAAAGTCTTACAGAATTTAATAAGAAAACAATAACCATTCTTAGGCATTGGAGGTTTTCGAATAGGATTTAAAACCGAATTACATCATTGCAATTCTATAGAATGTCTTAAAAAGTCTTTGCAAGAGGAGATCATTCTCTATCAAATTTTAAAGATTACACAGCCATTTCCATAGATTATTTCATTTCTCTCCAATTCTACTGGTTGCACTCCTATTAATTTCTGTGGGGTTTTCCCATATGGCACGTATTATTTTGGCCATAAAACTACTCCCTGAGGCAAAACAGCCCATGAAAGACACATAGCCTCAGTTCAGCCCAATGAAATCCTATTAGCTTCCAGAAAGACTGAGTCAGGTTTGCAAAATCATTTTGTGTCCTTGTTCCATACATGTGCTCCAGTGCTGTGCGCATGGATGTTCCCTACCCTGTGGAGAGCACAGTCTTCAGTTCCAAATCTGAGATGTTTGAGTTCCTGTGTGTGGTTTAGGAGGCATGCCAGAACCCATCACACTTCGTGGCATATTGCAGAGATTAGCGGTGTGATCAATTATAAAACGTTTAAAATTCCAATCAGCTTTTTCTTCCAAGCTTCCCCTCCTTCTCTCTGTCCCCCTGCCCCCTCCCTCCAGCAGTGTTCATGACGTGTTATGAGCCACCATGTTCTCCCTCTCTCCTTCCTCCAGGGCCAGTGCTGGATCAGCCTTGTGGCCATTTGAGCTCCTTGGGGCTTCCCCTGTGTCCCTGTGGCTGTGGGGACAGCCACTCTGGAATCACCCTTCCGTCCACACTGGTGTCCCATGGTGCTCATGAGGTTAAAGAAACCCCCCTGATCACCAGCCTTGGCCAGGAGCAGCCTGACCTCTTCACTCCTGAGAAGCTGCTCTCCAAAGAGCTGNTAACCTGAGCCTACTGAATTCCAACCCTTCTTGTAGAGCCCTTGTGCAACCTGCAGCATAACCCCAGGCCTAATTCGGGTAAGCACAATGTACAGCTTCGCTTACGTTCGTTTTGCAGTGATTTATTTTTCCTTCTCATACCCTTATGAAAGTGGACACCACCCGTCGATGGTGGGGTCAGACTTCACCTTCTCTTGCATGTGCTTAAGTAAGCAAATGTCTTTGGGGGAACTTCAAAGCAGGGGATTGAGAGCAGGGCAGATTTTTTAGCCCTGGAATGAAACAGCTTGGCATGTTGAGATTGAACCTCAGCACGGTGCTGGGTGTGTGGGTGTCTTGGACATGGCAGGGTGTAATATTAGCCCAGAAGAAAGCATGATTCTGGCATAGGTTGGTACAGCTGCACTTTTGCCAGTGGGCTGATTTTGATTTCCAGAGGAGGAGACCTACTCCTTAATCTGTCATTTAAGATTTTAAAGTTATCCAGTGTGGAGTGTAGAATGTCTCAACCTGATTACATTGCACAAAGAGTGGTCAGACCCTTCATTTCGAGGAGGCTACACCATTTTCTTCCAGAAGAGCATCTGATCCCTTTATCTAGCTCAGCTAGAAATCACTTAACAGTGGGAATTCACTCCTGTAACAGCACAAATAATTTACAGTGAGGCTTTTGCCATTATTATTCTGCTGCATTTCTTCGAGATATAAAATTATTTTATATTGCATATTTTCCCATGCCCTTTCCCTGCTTACACTGTCTGCCTCGGCTCGTTGCTAATGACGTTTGTTGACAAGCTCAGCGCATTTTTATAAGTCTTCTGCCAAAGTGTCTCTAATAAAAATAAGAAGAATGACAAGTGGACCAGTGCAAAGAGGATTCCAACAGCAACAACAGAAGGTTAAAGCGGCATAAAACAGGGGGAAAACATAACAAAAACAGAACACAGTGAGCCCAGATCGCCTTTGTTAAGAATATTTAATGCTTAATTTTGTTTTATAACCCTGGCTCTCAAGCTGCCTGTACAACTTAGATTCCCTTGTTTTGCAATTGTAGGAATTTGCCTTCCATTCCTGTTGGGGCAGGGGGAGCTCTGTGTATGTGTTTTACACCTTCAGTCATTGGCTTCGTTGGTTTTTTGGTCTTTCTAAGAGTCAGAGCAAGGATGTATCTCCTGTGCATGTGGCTGGAGAATGCTGGTGGCTCACAGCCCCTCAGCACAGCTTCCTGCCAAAGGGCAGAGATCCCACAGCGCTGAGGTGGGGCAGATATAATGGGGAGTGTGCAGCCAAGCATTTGGGACATTTCCTGGTTTGGCACGTCCAGCTCTGCACCAACTGGGGGTCTGTATCTGGCCCTCTGCACAGCTGGAGAGAAGGGGTGAGAAGCTGCTTAGAGGGGGAAGTTCCCAGGCATGGCACCAGCTGTTCCAGGCAGGGCGGTGAAGCAAGGAGTGGGAACAACCCTCGGCCCTTACTCCAACCCATGGACCTCTTCCCTCCGTCCTCCACCATCACTGGTTAGTCTTGGAAGGCACCTGTGATTTCTCTGCCTGCTCCACATGGAAGAAGAAAATCGTTCCTGAGTGAGTGACTTTGCCTCTGTTTGGGCTTCACCAGATGGTGATGTCACAATTGCTAAGTGATGACCTCGTAAGACAGCAGGGCAACCATGGTGGTTGGCTGGGATTTGTGTCTTAGGGATGTAAGGAGAAATAAATGTACAACTGAACCAGCAATGGATGATTTGATGGGAGATTTCAGTGCAGGCAGTAAATGCATCTCCTCATGTTAGACCTTGGTGCCGTCAGCTGGGATTGAGCGCAGGGAAAAATCAGTGACAGAACCATTTAATACACATGAAATAGCCCTGTTTGAAATTCTGGAGCTCTCTGCTGAATTTAATAAATCTTTTCAGCTGTTTTACAGAAAGCTTTGACAACCTTTTCAAAGATGCAGGAAGGCCAGTGTATCCAAACAGCTTTAAAGCCCTTGGCCCAAGATCCGGGCTGAGCACAGCTGCGTCTGACCCCACCGTGAGAACCAGAGAGGGGCTGAATTCTGCATTTGTTAGCCCTGGGAAGTTCTGCTTTGGCTTTTCTCCACTGTGAAAAGTCCCTCTTTTACTCAATGAGGGCTGAAGTTACAGGTGTCCCAAAGCTGGGATCAGAGACAGCAGCAGCTGCAGGGAGAGGTGGCCCCACTGTTGTGTCCCTGGTGTCACCTATGGACCCTCACTAGGGCTCTTATCCAGGACAGTTTTAGCAGCTCATGGGAACCACCATTTGAAAACATGTTATAATGTAATGCCTTTTAGTCAGGAGCAAAGGATTAGATCTGGATTCCTCTCCTCGTGCCACAAAAGATATTTTTAGTGCCCTTGAAGCCGGCTGGGTTTTCTGCAGAGGGAAGGAACTCTGCCCTCTCCTGTAAGGTTTTTCCAGCACTGCCCACATCAGTGCTGTGAATTACTTAGTCCTTCTGTTTGTTCAGTTTTCAACCAATGGAACTTTTGGAACTTGTTCAAGCAAGTTCAATTTTTTAAAGGGAATTTAGGCATCATTTTTCCTTGGAATTAAGCTCTTAGGCTCTTTACCTGCCTGACACCAAGCTACCAGCTCCCATGAGATGTGTATGAAAGTCCCCCAAGTCATAGGGGAATCTTAGCCCTAGAATAAATTACAAATGTGTGGGTCCAGGGCACGTGGGTATCATCTTGGAGGAGGTTGTAAAAGACTTCTGGGGTGAAATGTTGTGAGAATGGTGCTCCCAGTCTTTCCATGGGGCTGCAGGGACTTTTGGGATGGTGCTAAACTGAGCTCCCAAGAGTTGAGAGCATCAAGGACTCAGACCATGAGTCCAGATTCTGCACTCAAGGACATTGATTACAACTAGCCTAGATTAAATTCTGATTTCTTTTGGATACCTGACCCCTCAACAGGACAATCCTGTCCTACAGGGAACCAATACTAGAAGGATAAAGCCCAATCCCAAACCACTTCTGAGCAATACTCTTGGAGCCAGGATGGTGTAGAAGGGTTTTATAGTCTAAATGTACCTGGGTGTCCAAAATAGGAGTGCAGGCATCCATCAGCTCAGCAGGTAACAAATCTCCTTGCTTCCAGAGGTGGATGTTGTCATTGCTTGGCTTCATGGCACCAGCACCTGGCTTGCTGGAATGAGTTTGTGTCTGCCTTTCCTCTCCTGGCTCTTTGGAGGGATCCAGTGGCTGATCTCACTCAAGTCTCATCCCCACCCTGCAAATCCAACATTTCTCACCCCATGGATGTTTATGTTCTCCTGCCTTGGACTGCTGGCATTGTGCTCCTGCTGGCACAGACCTTGGATCCCACACTGGCAGGTGGGAGTGGGTCTAAGCCTCAGGGCTGGTCCTGGCTCCAGGAAAGATCTGGGCAGAGAGGCTCTGCCATGATGTGCTGGGGCTGAGACCCCACACTGTGCCCCAAGCATGATATAGTGCTTTCTCTTTTCTTCCCTTCATAAAAGGTTAATTTATGGTTTATGTGGTTGTTTTGCAAATTTATGTCAAACACCTTCATTTTTACCCTGTGAAAAGAGAATTGAAAAAAAAAAAAAAGCAGTTGAATTTCAACAAGTTTGAATCAGAAAACTTTCTTTTCTTTTCTATTTGAGACATCTATTTAAAAAATCCTCTGAAAAAATCTGCTTTTCAATCCAAACTTTTTGTTTGGTTTTGTTGGGTTTTTTTTCCTGGAATATCCTTCCATTTTCCTAATACAACCAAGAGTATCTTTCCTGCCTCCCCTCTAAAAACAGTCTGTAAAAAAATATATATAATCTAATTTGGGCTGAGCAAAGCCATTGATTCATCTCAGCAGAAAAACTGCATGCTTCTCAGTTCTCCAAAGAAAATCTTTCTTTATTTCTGTCTCTTTTTCTCTTTGTCCCACGGTTTTCCCCCTTTGTTCCTTAAGGTCGACTTGGGACAATTCCTTCCCTCCCCAGTTTTCAGTATTACACAAGTGGACCAGAAAAAACAGCCATTCAGCTGCTCCAACCACAGCCTAAATGAGAATGAGAAGATATTTCAGCTGTTTCTCTTGGTTTCCATTTTTTCCAGTTTCTGGCTCAGTAGCTCCCAGAACCTATTACACTAATTGTTCTTTTCCAAAATCCGACTGTCAACAAAAGGCAGGGAACCAGTCTAACAATTTCAACTGGAGTTTCCACTCCTTTGGTTCATTCCTGGTTTTGATTTTCACAAACTTGTTTGCCCCCCGAGAAATCTGACATTTTGAGATATTTCCCAAACTCAAATTTGGTCCCATAAGCTCTTCCGTGACAAACATGAAACTCATTATCACAAGTGACACTTTGTGGTGGGGCAGATACAAATGTCTCCCTCATTAAACAACTTCCAGTCTGTGATGGGAGAATTAAAGTGTTTCTGTGGAATTATATGGAATCAGCCAGTGGGGGTGAGCTCCTCAGTGCAAACCCTGCTCCTTGAGTTTCCAGAGGAACTTTTCTTCCACATATATACTTAATTCCTGGCCAAAATGCCCCTTTTCCAGCCAAAATTTGTCTTACAAATGCAATGCACATTGTCCAAGGGAATGCTTGGGCTTTGTTCAAGACAATTGTTTGTCAATATGTTTTTCCAGTGTTCCCCTAATGGGAAAGGCCTCTCCCAGCAGCACTTTTACTGCTTTGTTGTGCCCAGGATGCTGAAACACGTGGCAGAAACAACAAACTGGTACAGTGACATCTTTGTATTATGGGCATTGAATTGTTTGAGTTATTGAGTGAAGTCAGATCAGTGTTTATCTACATTTTGTGTCACCCACTGGCACACTCGGCTTGCAGTAAATAGAAAAAATCAGATGCTTAAAATTAGGTACTTGCTTAAGGGCTCTGGTGAAATACCACTTAAATGCTACTGCAGATTTAGGAAGGACTTGAATTTTCCCTAGGAGAGAGATGTGGGAGTGGGATACAGGAACCTCTGCTTGGATCACACCAGTGAGACCAAACCACATACAAGCGAAGCCTTCCTTAACTATTTTGTTCTCATTTCCATTGAAATTTCTCCTTTCCTCTCTTTTGTCTCCTCCAGCCTGGAGTCTCTGATAAAATGGAACAAACAAGAGCCCAGGGTAATTATTTGCAGCACTGGGGAACTTTTTTTGTGACGTGTCCCAGAGCTTCTGCCGCGAGCCAGGCGCTGGCAGCTGGTTTCACTTTGGAGCCGCGTACGGGTTCGCGGCTCACGCAGTTGTTACACATTTACAAACCTCTGTCACTCTGGGGCTCTGCCTTTGCCTTGCTTTGCTCCCAGTTTTGTTGAGTTCTGCTTTGGTTTTCTTCTCTTCTTTTTTAACCTCCCCACCAATGAGGTTTTTATCTTCTTCTTCTTCGTGTTAGAGCCGGAATTAATATGCGGAGTCATAGTTTCATGTTCGGACCTGGTGTTTATTATTTCTTTTTTATATTCCAGCCTCACGCGTTGTGAGCTCTAACTAGCAAGTTAGAAAACAGAGGTAAGATGGAGCACCTCTCTAGCTCTACAAGGTCTTTTCAAGGACAATCTGTCCAATAAGGAAATGCCACCTAAATTATTTTTACTTTAAACCCAGTAACTAACTACTTGAAGTCTGCAATGCAGACTTCATTAACCAATTACAGAAAACCACCTAAACCCATGAAGAAGGAGAAGAAGAAGGTGAAGAAGGACTTAGGCAGTGCCCCAAATCCTCCATAATCCTTCACACACACTACTATATACCAAAATCCAAAATTCTCCTTTTCCAGAATTCCAACACCCCCTGCTCTATTTTTTCATTTTTTGTGGTTTTTTCCTTATTTTCTTTCCTCTCCTCTCTTTGTTGTTTGCAGAATGAATAAACATCTTTTTGCACGCAGGAATAAGGCCCTGGACACTCCTGGCTGCTGCTCTCCCTGTGCTACCACTCCTTCATCTGTATAAATTTAGCAGGGGGTCCAGGAGCTAAAATAGGAAGCACATGGTTTTGTGACTTTACAATTGAAATAAAGAAATCTAATATGACAGAAGAAGCATGTTGTTTATGGAACTACAGATTTCAATGAAGGCCATCCCTACCAAATCGTAATTAAAATTACCATAATGACCCCTGCGTTTCATTTGTTGGGCTGGGAGGAAGGAAAATACGGATATTTTCAGTGGGTTCTGCTGAAACAATTTATTGAGAGCCACAGCTGGTTTTAATGTGCTGATGAGCTGGGAAAATAGTCAAAATTGTACTCCAGTCAAGTGACTGTGTAATATCTGAGGGCAGAACCAGACCAAAATCTCTGTCATTTTATTTAATCTAATGAATAGTGTTTTGTAACTGCAAAACGTAATTGCTCTGCACATATGTTACACGCACACTTCACTAACAACATCCACAGTGCCACCAGTGGAACAAATGAAAACACTTTCAGTCTGATTTATTTAACCCTTCCAAAAATTTTTAAGACTTCTTTGGAATAAACCAAATATTTGGTATGGAGATCTTCAGCAACATGCACGCAGGCTATAGGAAGGAAACTTGTGTTCCTTGAAATAAAAGTAATGGAATTTTTCGCAAGAAAGACATTTTTACAAAGTTATTTCTACCTTTTTAAGTAGATTTCAGGTTTTACACTGGATTTGCCTTTGAAGTCAGAGACACAAAACTAATCAACTTTAAAATTAGCACATAAAATTAATGATTGCTGGAGTTGGCAGGCTGGCTGGAAAACCAGGACTCTTCTGGCGTTTGCATTTGGAAAAAGCTTCAAAGCTACTGCCTGTGTTTGACATTAGAACTAAGAGCTGAAGAGTGAGGGAGAAAAAAGGAAAATGCCTCCCAAATATCAGGTGCAAAGCAAATTTCATGAGACAGAAAACCCTACGCTGTGTTTGAAGCCTCAGATTTGGAGAAATCACTTAAAGCAAATCTTTTTGCAAACTTCTGAGTCCAAGATTTTGTTGATTGTTCATTTGTTGGGGTTTTGTTTGGGTTTGTTTTGTGGTTGTTGAGATTGTTGTTGTTTTTCTTTAGGATTTGTATGTGAAAGCAAACAAGGGAATAGTTTGGGGGGAGCAATGGAAGAAGCCACACAATAATTCCTAATAAATCCATAGCTGTGCCTTCCCTAGAAGAACCACACATCTGCAGGAATGACCAGCTTGTGTTATGAAGACACTGTTTGATTTGGCTAAACTTACTTAAAAATCTGAAATCTGCTCCTTCCCTGAAGAGGCTCAGACTTGCTCACCCACCTTTTGACCAAAACCAGCAGCTCAAGCATTTTATTGCACTTCTTGTTTTCCCAGTAAAACAAAGCAAAACTTTCTGGGAGGGGAGACCAAAGGACAAAAAAAAAAACACCAAAAAAACAACCCCAAAATTACCTGCTTTATACCTTCATTAGTGGAAAATGAAGTTCTCCCTCTGCTATGAGGAGCCAGCTGGGTGTGGGGCTGGTGATGGAAGACAGCTGCAAACAAATGTGTTGAGTGAATTAATGTACTGTGTGATGGTGGAAAAAGAGCTCAGCTCTGCGGGACAGATTTGGTTATCATGGGTTGAGCAAGGCTGAGAGAGGGGCAGCAGAGACTGTCTGCAAGTTCAGCTGCAAACTGTGCAGGAGTACTTAAAAAAAGAAGGAGGGGATGTCACGAGAGAGAGGAAAAACGGAAGAGAATATGAGTTTGGAGCAGAAAAACTGGCAAAATATGAGTTGCTATAAGTTGGATTCTTGTTTTCTCGAGTGGTTTTGGCTTCAAAAGCAATTAGCTTCTTGTCACATGCTGGGGCAGCTGTGCCAAACAGTTCAACAACACATTATTTTTGTCATTGCACAAAAGGTGATATTGAGCCCAGAATAACTGTTTCCATTTATGACTTTGGCTTTTGGCCTAAGCTCAAAGGAAGTGAAGGTAAAAAAAAAAAGAAAAAATGTGATATCCTTTTCTGAAGGTCTTGGGGCACTTGAGTCTCAGATGTTGGTGTACAGGAAAGTTTACCAGGGTCCCAGTGTCAATAGAAAAGCCAGATCCCTGATACCTTTATTTGGGTTGTCGAGCTGTTCACTGGGGGGAAAACCCAGCACAGAGGCTGTTTGGGATCAGGAACTGAGGCCACAGTGGTTCCTTAGTCCTACACCTACCAAAGCCATTTCTAAGGTGTCAGCAACTTCAGGAGGAAGAGGAAGGCTGAGTGACCAAGATTTGTGTATGCTACCAACCCAGCAGGTCTAAGCATTATTCCAGTCCCCACTGAGGCACAGCCTCAGAAATGTTCCTTAAACACTCCAGGAAAATATTTTGGTCCCTTAATGTGCTCGCATGACACACTGAGAAGGGTGACAGAGCTCCTGCCTGCTAAAAGAAATTAGTATTTAACCTGAATATTGATTAAGCCAACAAATCATGCTGACCAGGCTGCAGTAACCAGAGGTACCCACAGGGATAAATGCCAGGTAAAAGAGGGTTTTTGCTTGCTGGGGAAGGGAGAGCACACTCAGGCTGGAGGTATATGTGGAAATGGATTTAATAAACACCTACTGAGCCTCCCTTCTATTTCTCTGCCTGTAAATATCCACTGTGGTATTTTAATCGTGATGTTTTTAATAATACAAGAAAGTCTTATTAATAATTCCATTTTGGAATGTTTCTGCTTAGTCAACTCCAGGGCAACAGTTATACTTGACACAACAGTGTTTGCTTTAAAATTGTGTGGACCATGCCAGTCCACGGGGGTGATTCATTTGCTGGCTAATTAACAAATGTCTAATGTAAATTTAACATTCACTTTGACTTACATTCCTGCAACCCAAACTCCTTTTTGATTGGGGTAGCTGTAAGTGGAAGCCAAATATTTTCCTTGGTGGAGCCAAGGGGATGGCATATGCTACTCGTTTAGATTTCCATTTCCTTTGCATCTTTTCAGGGGCTGAAATTCAGGCGTTAACCTTTCCGAATACAAAGTCATTTTTGTATGAAAATTTGCAAATAAACCCCCCAAGATTTCTAGTAGTACTACTAGAAACCGAGTTCTTTCATTGGCAAAACAGAATGTGCCCTACGAGGTTCTGCCTGTTCCTTCTTCCCAAATTCCTGGTAAATATGTAATTACCCAATTTGGCTTTAAGAGGACTTTTTGCCTTTCCTGTGCTGAGCATCCCTGTGAGCTGGAGAACCAAGCCAAGCCATTGCTCAATGAAGAGGAGCTTTGGCTCCTGGTCACCTCTCGACTTCAATAATGTCCCCATTCTCCCAGATGGTGCCTTTTTATTTTCTTTTTTTTTTTTTCCTAGGCATTAAAGTTTCTGGAATATGGTAACACTGACCGTGACATAAACAGGATCATAGCTTTCCCAAAGGCCCATGTAAGAAAATAAACAACTTAATCCTGGAAAGAGACAGCAGGCTCCTGCAGCTAACCAGGAATATACTCCCCAGTGGCTGGGAAATGCTGGGTAAATGATGGCAAAAGAGAAATGAGATGCTTGGTGGGGAGTTTGGAGGTGTAAGTCTGAGGTTTGGGGCATCAAATAGTCTGGACTTGTGCACCATGAGCCCTGTCTGCTGCTCAGGGAGCAGCTTCTGGCCATTTCCCTCTGCTTCTGGAAGGTTCCCTGTGTGGGCAGGACAGCACAGCTCTGTAGGAAGGGGACACATCCACGTTCACCAGTGCTCCCTGACAAGCTCTGGTGCAGGTTTGAATCCTCTCAGGTGATGTTCAGGGCTGCCAAACGTGGCCAAACACGGAGCCAGTGTGAGGCTGGATGTGGGAAACCTGCACCTCTTCCAGAGTCTTCCAAACTCATCCTCAATATCTCCCTCTTATCATCAGGTTGGACTCCCAGGGCTGAGGGAGAAGGGTTTCTGGCCTGGACACCCACCCCATATGTTTGCAGCAAGAACTTCAGCTTAAATTCTGGGAAAACCCGTGGTAAGCATCCATCATTTCATTTTTTAATTTTTTTTTTTTTTTTAAGGGAAGGATTACAATTTTATGGAACATCTTGACGTTAATGTCCTACTCCAACTGGCTAGCTTTTCCTGTCTCCCTTGTGGGGAAATACTTTCTTAATGGAGCTGGATTTTGGGAAGCCTGTCCCAGGAAGTGTGAGACAAGGAGCTCAGGCCTCTCTCTCAATGGCATTTCTATCACTTCTGCTGTTTCACATTGCAAGTTTGGAAAGATGACAGAGACCTTTTTTCTCAGTTTCCAGCTCATCAAGGCTGAGCAAAAGCTGCTGAATCCCATCAGGGGCTGCTGTGAAGGGCAATTAAGTCACGTTCCTGAAGAGCATGGGAATCACCTGATGAAAGCCATATGCTGATGCTGGGCTCATCTAAGACAGGTTTGATTTCAGGATTGTTTGGAAATGACCCAATGGAGTGAGGGAAGGCTTGTGAGGACTCCTGAGAGATGCCTGCACAGGATCAACCATCATCCTTTTTCACCAGGAGAGATATCCAGGCATATCTGAGGGGATTTAATTTAGAAATGCCTCTGCAATATCTCGATAACATCATTCCGGTGTGATTTCCAGCACCTCCAGGCTACAGCTCTGTCTCAATGACCTGCAGAGATCTCTGAAAGTGTCTGGGGGGTTACCAAATTTTGAAATCTCTTGGTGATGTAAACACACTTTTCGCTTAGTTTTGTTAGAGGTTTGGGCCAGGTCTGTGAGCTGAGCTTGGAAAATCCAGGTTTTGCTCTGAATTTTGCAGCTCAGTCCTGTTGCTGAGACACCCAAGAAGAAGGGCACAGAATATTCACAGGGGCTTTCTCTGGTGAGGGAGGGATGCAGAGCCATGAAACACCACCTTGTTTTGTCAGCCAGCAAGGGAGCTGTGCTCTACCTGTGTGTATTTACATTTGGGCTGGATGTATACATAAAATATTTTTGCCCCTGCTGCACGCTCTTCCACCTTGGTGGGGGTTGGAGCTGAGGAAATGCCGGCAAAGATTTCTTTCTGCAGCTTCCAAAAAAACCAGAGTGCCTTTTTTCAGATGAAAAATTCATGCCACCGTTAGTGCTGACTGGTGTCTCCTCGACTCCTGCGCTCCCTCATGGCACAGGGAAACCTACATAAAGAAATTTGGCTGGCTCTTGAAAAGCATAAATGAGAGGAATTGGCTGTGGGGAGAGGTTTCTGAGGGCTCGAGGAGGAGTTCAAACGCTTCGTTCTTCAGCTGCTGGAGATAAAAGTCCTGGTACATTCAATTCCCACTTTCTGCTGCTGCCAATAAGCAGGGGGCCTTCTTCCTCAGCCTCTTGCCACCACAGAAATAACAGAGATAAAGCTAGCAAAACAAATAAACGCTTTGTGGCTGGAATAGATAATAATTTCACCAGCTGAATATTAAAATATCAAAGCTCAAGGAGAGGATGTATAATTATGGGCCTTTGAAGTTCAATAAAGGTCTGTTTCATCAACGTGGTAGCTGGTATTTCAAATGCAAAGACAGAATGATAATATTGCACTGGCATTTCTGACCCGCTGAGAATATGCCAGGAGGAGAAGGAAGCCCTTTAAGACAGAAGCCATTTAGACAGGGGCTGATTAATTATCCCACCCCAAAATGATCCGTCCCTGACAGGAGAATGTTGCTCAGCATTATTTCTCTCCCTTTTACTCCTGCCATATTTTGATTTAAGAAGGGTTGTTTGGCCCAGTACGGGCAGGTGATGTGAAACACTGAAATGAAGGGGCTCTTCTCTACCAGTTATGTTCCAGTTATAAATATTCCCATATTAAACAGAAGATTTAAATCCTTCCATCCAGCAAACTGTGGCTGAACTTAACTTGTTCGATGCCAATTCCTAAACCAAGGTTAAGAAGGTCAGCAACATTTCTTCGTGGTGTGAATATTTGACTCCACCCTATGGCAGGTAAAGAAAAATTAGTGTTGGGACAGGACATAGATCTGATACAAATTTTGTTCAGGAATATCACCTACTTCTCCCCATTGTTGAAGATGAACCCTGGCCCATGCAAAGGCTGGAGGGGAAGATTTTTTGGGCTCCCAAAGGCACCACATCACCTTGGGTAAGGAGAGTTTTGAAGGAATGTTTTAAGATACTTTTTATTTAATTTTAATTTTTAGTTTTCAGGAAGGTTAAAGGAAGATGTTTCACTGTGATCACAATGAACTAAAAAAAAAACCCCTTTGCTGAGGGTAAACTAGGCTGGAAGAAAAGCTGTTAAAACCAACTGAAGGTTTATGAGTGCCCACAGTGTTTATACCATGTGGTTCTTGCACTCAGAAAGAGTTTACTGCATTAGGTTATTTTATTTTTTAATAGATTGTCGTCACAATTGGGTACATTTTCCATTTCCAATTTACATCCAGGCCAGTTTTGTGGTTTAGGAAAGACAAGCAAGAGCCCTCAGCTGTGTGTCAGTGGAAGAGGAGCTTTTATTTGAGGGTAGAGATGTTGAATAACCCCACAGCTTCCTGTTAGTGTTTTAACAGGAGGACTTTCCCACCTGTTCTTGCCTGGAAAGTCAAGCTTGTGCTCATGTGGAGACCCAGTAAGTATGTGAGCAGTGTCCATATCCAATTTCCTAGGTAAAGTGTGTTACATTTTGTTTTTTGTTGAAAGGGGGAATCAGCCTGTGGGGAAGAAATGTCTTTCTCAGCATACCTCACACTGATGGGAGGTCTTGAACATGATGTTTCAAACTTCCCAGTGCAGTTTAAAAGAAAGGGAAGTTTTTGAGCGAGGCAGCTGATTTTGCTTTTCAGTGTGCACACTTGGTGGTGTGCAGGAGATCTGAGGCTGTTGTGCTGATTGAAAAATGCCAATAAAATTTTGCCCTGACTCCAGTGAATGTTTGCATCAATGATTTCCAGGCTGGCATTCCCTGCTGATCAAACCATCATCTCCTCAAGGCTGGGAAGCTCCATTACTCCTCATGCAAAAGGGCTCTGGTGCTTCTCAGCATTTCTCAGAGCACCGCAGTACAAAGTGTGTCTGACTTTGGAATGATTTACTGCATCTAAAAAGCCAGGTTGGATGGAGCTCTGAGTGACTTGGTCTAGTCAAGTTGTCTCTGCTCATGGCAGGGGGGTGGAATGAGATGATTTTTAAGGTCCCATCCAACCCAAACCACTCTATGATCCTTGCTGTCACTCAAATTCAACAAGGATTTGAGGATTATGAATATCTTGTTGTAAGCCAGGGTGCCCTCCCTGGGGTTTAGAATTACACTTTAGTCAAAAAGGTTCTAGGTGAGCTTGGGTTTCTTTTGCTGTGGGGTTTTCTATCTTTTTTTCTCCTGTTAGAGCTGGGATTAAATGCTTGAGAGATGCAGTTTTCGTGTTCGGACTCAGTTGTTTATTAATTCTTATCTATAGTACAGTCTCACAAGCTGTGAGTTCTAGCTAACAAGGTGAAAAATGGCTCCATCTCCCCCTCTTTGCAAAGTCTTTTAAGCTCAAATTGTCCAATTAACAAAAGACACCTAAATTATTTTTACTTTTAACCCAATAACCAAGCACCCATGGTCCGCCATGTGGATTATTCCATCCAATTACAAGAAACCACCCAAACCCGTGAAGAAGAAGGAGAAAAAAGAAGGACTTAGCTTATGCCCTAAACCCTCCATTTCAACATTTAGCAGGTCATTTTTTCTCTCTGTAGAAGGGAGGGTTGGGAATGTGTGAGTAAACATCAATCCTTGCTTGGACTTGATTTCTCTTGAGACACATTGCTCTGCTTCCCTTCCTCTCTCCCTCTCATGCTGCTGAATTTGAGGAGTCCTCTGCAGTGCCCTTTGATGGGGTGACAAATGGGGCAACCCCAATTTTGAGACTGATCCTGGCAGCCTCCTCTCTCTGCATCCCCCTGCCCAAGCCAGGTTTATCCATCAGGGATGTGGGTCCCCTGGGAAAGCCTCTTGATCCTCACACCCTGAGATCTGACTCAGCCCTGACTGCACCTCTGGGGGCTTTCACAGAAAGACAAAGAATTCATTCAGGAGGTGCCTCAAATCAAAGCCCGAATTATTGTAATGAAATCTAAATGAAACCATAATAGGAGAGAAATAGCAAACAGGGATTTCCTCTCTTTCATGGTATAACTGGCGATTTAAATTTAAAAAGTCAAAATCAGGGAGTGATACACAGTTCAAAGGAGAGTCAGAGAGTCCTGGTCCTGCCAAAGAGGCATTCAGCTGCAGATTCAGCCCTGTAGGCTTTTCTCTGCATGTAGACCTTTTTTTTTTTTAATCTGTCAACTGCTTCTACTAAACCACTTTAAATTAAGTCTTGGTCAATGTCAGAGTTGAGATCTATTTTATAGGGATGTGTTTGTGGAAAAGCATCCAAATACCTGCCTCAGAACTTGTCAGTTATAACTATATTCTCAGCAGACGTTGAAAGCCATAAACCTCATGCTGAGGGCTTTGAATATCACTTAAGAGCTTAAGCCATGTTCTTGGAATGAGTTTATGAGAAAAACCCAGAGGGACTCAGCAGCATGCAGGGGAAACTGCAGCTCTCCTTCCTTTTCTCTAGCGGGGGGGAAGGAATCCCAGTGGATAATAATGGCAAAGCCTTTTCCAAACAGGGCAACACTAACCTAGCAGGAAAAGTCCAGAAAATACTGAAAGTCAAATTTCTTATGATAAGATGCACATGATGGAGGGAGAGGTGGGATGGGCTGGTAAGAACGAAGGGAGAAGCACTTCCTTCATGCTAAAAGAACATATTAAAACCAAACTAATTGCTTGGCCCTCAAATTATCTGATAGCTGGTTGTCCTTCTTCAGCTGGCTCTGATCCATTTCTGACACCACAGACAAGAGCAAGCAAGCAGCTCTGATTTAGAAATGTCAACGTGGTTTAGGTTAGGGAGTGTTTGTAATAATTATGAATTGCCTTCATGGTTTGTTTGCTTTCCATAGCAATTGGGAGAAGACAGCAGCTGACAGCTGTGGAAATTCCTGGTGTTGTTCCCCTCATATAGGACAACATGGATCTAATTAGCCTGTGCCAGCAGCACTGTATTATTAAATTAATGATAATTAGAAAGCTATTTGCACCTGTACTAATGTAACACTATTTATCCCAAAGCATGTTAAAGCATTAAGCCTTTCAAGTCTCTAATGACACCAGTTTTACAAAAGGGCAAACTGTGACGAGGGGCAGAGGCTTTCCCAGATGTGCAAAAAATACTGAGGATCACTGTATCAAATAACTTTTTTTGTTTTAATTTATTCATTTTTTTTAAAAGTGCATGTGGAGGGAATCAGAGTTATTGAAAATAAAGCAGAGACTGTCTGGGCTATGAACAGATTCTGCTAGTGCTGTGCAAGACAAAGACTGGGATTTTTAACAGATCAGCCAAGAGATTTGCTCTCAAATATCTCTTGCAGACCTACTAGGATTCCTTTTGTCCCCTAAGCAACAGCAAAATGGGGATATTTGTTGAATTGCTATTCTGTGTTAGGCTTAGCTGGAGTGATTGTAGTTGATATTTTTAGAGGAAGTAGATAGACCATAAGGAAACATGTTGGAGTCTAAACTACACTGCATCCACACAAAATATTTGCTGTGGTTGAATTTGTGCCTCTTGAAATGTGACTCTTTAACTTAATTTCTGTTTATTTTTGGCATTGTTGATGGTTGGAGACAGCAACATCCTTCCTTGAAGGTTGTGTACCATTCTTGGAAACACAAAAGAAATAAATTTTTACCAGGGTGACAGCGTTTATTATTATTACTCCCAGATATTTATTTTTATTTTAGTGGGGTAGATAAGGCCAACTGGGGTCAAATTGTCTGTGTGAGGCATCTTATGGGGAGAGATGGTCCCTACCTCAGGAACAACTGCAGCTCAATGAGTGCCTGGGTTCAGCAAAGTGTTTAAGCATGGATTTAATTGTAACCACATGCACGAGTCCCTTTGATGCTGCATCACATCGGAGGCTGTGCTACAAGACAACAATTAGGAATATTGAGCAATCCTATGGACCACGGGTAGAGAGGGGAGCAAGGAGCTGGGAGGACATTACATAGGCCAAAGTCATGAAAGATGATGCCCTTTTTCCTTGTTGCTTTGTCTGTTAGGAGGCAGAAGGCTGGCTGATGAAAAGTAGAACATTTAATCCTATCAGAGCCATTCGATCCCAGGGTGGTCAGAGGAAGTTGGTATGGATAGTAGTGGGGTCAGCTCTGCAGACTGAGGGCACCCTGGCCATGTGTGGGTGCTGGTGGAGCTGGTGGTGCCATTCTTAACCCCCGAAGCAGAGGTGATGGTCGTATGTCTCCCTCTGAAATAATTCTCCAGCAGAGGTTCAACTTCTCCACAGGTCAGCTTATCTGGTCAGCTTTAACTGTGTGAGTTTGTGGCTGTCTCAGCAAGTTGCTGGTGCTCCCTTCATCACCAGCTTCACTTGTATTCAGTTAAAAGGGACTACTTGCCCACAGCAACCTCCTCCATCCCCTTCTGGGGTGGTGAGCAGCAGAGTGGCCATCTGGCATTTCCATGCAGAACTGGGACAGATTGTTGACATCTTCCCCGTGTGGAGCTGAGTTTTGCAACTGTCTGTGTTTGCCTGTTATGTCAGGTTCTGCTGGGAGAAAGTTATTCTGCTCCTGTGTGTTTTGTACCAAATATTGCTGTGCTGGTGAATCTCTGCTGAGGGACTGCCTGCCTGCCCGCGTGTGAGGTGGAATTGCTGTCACTGCACTCAGTGCATCCAGCCTTACCTGATCAGCGCTGAGGGCTGGCTGAAGCTTCTGAGAGCATCTGCCCAGCATTACTGAATCATTTTGAATCCCTTTTTTTCCTTTCCTGCCTTTCCTGTGGTAGGAAGGCCAGAGGAAATGGTGATTTTTGCAGAAGTTATTTGTCCTTTGTGAACCCTCTTTGGGTGAACTGACGTGCTTCGCTCCATGCGCAATGAAACATCAGCACGGTGCCGTCAAAGGGACAAGTTCTGCCCTCAAATGAGGGAGTGGGCAAGAGATTCTGAGCTCTGCACATGTGTCTGATGGCCTTGTGTGTCTCATCTGCTCAACATTGAGCTCAGAGGCTTAAATCTACAGGCTCAGTGCTGAGAATCTGTCCTGCAGTATTTACGGCTGTTGTTTAACTTTAATCTCAGCTGTTCATTTGCTTCCCGGTTCTCATATAATTAGAACGTATTAAACAGGAGCCAACCACAAGAAATATAAAAGGTTAACGCAGCTAGGAAATGTCAGTGGAATGAATACAGCTCACTAATTCAAGGGTTCTTTCCATAAATATTTCCACCAGCCAAAATATTGACTTTAACCTTTTCCATCTCCTGCGCGTAAAGCTTTGTATTCCCTCGTCGCGGCAACAAATACCTCGGAGCGTGGGGATGGTGCTCAGCACAGGGCAGGCAGTCACAGTCTGCAGTTATGGTATTAATTAAGTGGCAGAGTCAGATTTCACCATGGTAAGGCACGCCCAGAGATGGAAAACCGGGATGTAATGAAAATGAGCAACATGTTATAGCTGGGAATCGCAGAAAATTGTTTAGGATGAGAGTTTGCAGCTGGTCCAGCAAAAATATGTAACTCAGATTTGTCTTGCTGTGAGTAGCACAAATGTTTGGATGTTGGGATTGAGAGATGTGGTGGGTCAGTGTCCTGTGCTGCTGGAGAAGTCCACATCCCTGATCTTTTTTCACAACTTGGTCAAGACCCATCTTAAAAGCTGTTTATGTCCTCTTCTCTCCAATTCCCAGAGTGGAAGGTGGCTCCATCCCCTCCTGACTTCAGTGGCACAAAATCCTTTTGGTTCTGGTGTCCCAGGATTCCTGAGTGCTCTGAGCTGGTCTGCACATGTTATGGAGGGGGTGACAGGCAAGGTTTGCTACTCACCTCCCATTATCTGAGCTTCATTCAAGAAATTAGCAGCTCCTACCTGTGGCTGTTTCATGCTAAAACTTGTCCTCTGCCCAGACTTCCTCAGGATGCTAAAGGAAAGGGGATCCACTACTGTTTTCCTTGAATCCCTACCAAACTCCTGCCTGTTTGAGAGTTAGAGATAAATCTTTCTGTGGGTCTGTGGTACTAAACCCAACAGCTGCACTCCAGGTTAACTGTCCCCTGGGCTTTCCATGTGTGCATGGAGCACTGCTGCCTGTGGAAAACATGTTATTCCCTTAATCTGCTTCCCTGAGTGCTACCTGTGGTTTCAGCTGATAAGTGTTCTGGATGTTTTCCTCTGGACCATCTCATAAAAGCAGCGTGTGCTGTTGGAAAGCAGTGGGCTGCATCTCGGAAATTAAATCAATCCTTTACACAACTAAGGACTGGAATGCAATTTTCTCCACGCAGTATTCCTTGATAGATTTTTGTATCTTACAGCCTGCTGGGATGCCTGCACATCCTGGGAGCAGGTACTGGGGGTATTCGTGTCACAAAATACAAACAATAAATCACAGAATGGTTTGGGCTGGAAGGGACATTAAAGATCACCCAGTTCTACCTCCTGCCATGGGCAGGGACACCTCCCACCATCCCAGGTTGCTCCAAGCCCCATCCAGCCTGGCCTTGGACACTTCCAGGGATGGGGCAGCCACAGCTTCTCAGGGAAACATGTGCCAGGGCCTCACCACCCTCACAGGGCAGAATTTTTCCCCATTATCCCATCTAACCCTGCCTTGTGTTAGTGTGAAGCCATTCCCCCTTGTCCTGTCACTCTGTGCCCTTGTCCAAGTCCTTCTCCAGCTCTCCTGGAGCCCCTTTAGGCATTGGAAGCGGCTCTAAGGTCTCCCTGGAGCCTTCTCTTCTCCAGTCTGTATAAATCTGGGTCTAACAAACATGTGGGTGTACACAGACTTAGTGTCCCTTTAATGCCAATTCACATCACTGGTGCAATACTGGGCTCATGGCAGAAATCAAAATTTGCCTTTAAATGAATATATCTTTTGTAAAAGGAACCAGAGTGAGCAGCCCAATGAGACATGCAGTTGTTTTGGGTTTTTTTAATAAGGTTTTATACTGCTTTCATCCTCCTGGGATGTGTGTGCTTCCCATTAGTGCATTCCCCACCAACTTTGTCATCTGTCACAAGTGATTTGCTCTTTCTCATCTTATCTCTCCCAGAGGAGAACTGGTTCTGAGCAGAAACCAGTTTAGTTTGGTGGGGTTTTTTTTTTTTGTTTTTTAAATTTCTGTGCAAGTGTCCCCCTCTCATTGCTCATGCTGGGAAAACAGGGCTAAAGATGCATCCCTTTCTCTGCCTTTGGGGACAGGTGATGTGTGTGGTGGGTTGCATCAGCACCTGGGGCTTTTCACACATGAAAAAAGCATTCCCAGATCTTGCCAGGACCTTTTTAAGCCTCTGGTCCTGCTGTTCTTTACCAGTTTAATGGGTTAGAGGTGATAAAGTGACCAGAGTGGAAATGCATCTTTCCCTGCCCCATACCTTGAGGCATGGCTGCAAAGGGTGGGTGCTCAAGGAGCTTTGGATTACCAGATTTAAACCATCTGAGAAAACAGCAGCAATGAGATTTTGAGGCTGAGGTGGTTCTGTTTTGTTGTACACCCTCTCTCCAGTGTTCTTTGGCAGCACTCTGGTTGAAACCTCCACCTGTCATCTTGTGGGTGCCAGTGACAAAACTTCAGTGCACCCCTCTGAATTATATGGAAAATGTTATTTCTTTTCCCTTAAAAAGAGCCAGTTCAGGCCTGGACATGAGGGTAGGTGCATGGAAAGTCACCTGGGACTGCCTGGACACCTGCATCTGCCTGGAGTTTCACCACCACATCTATTCCCTGTCACGTTAATTAAGAATATTTTTCCCCACCACTAAAAATCTCCCTGTGAAGTCGGCTCCACTAAAAGCCACAAAGGCTGAGTCACTGCACAGACCCTCATAGCACATAATCACCTGGGGGATTATTTCCTCCGTGGAATAGCTGGAAAATCAAGTATGTCTGGCCACTGAAAAGGAGAAGGAATTCCTCCCTGTATCCAAAACCACGGGGAGGTGAGCCATGGCTGGTGGCCAGCTGCAGAGATGAGCCAGGAAGGCCAGGTGTTTTGTTTCCTTGAACACCTCTGGTGTGGGGCAAGGCACCACTCAAGACTTTGTCATCATCTGCTCCTTGGAAGAGGTTTTCTCCTGAGACAGCCTGCGTTTTGGCTCTGAGCTAAATCATGTAAGAAAGGTGTTTCTCATTGTGCCAATTATCATCAAGGAATCGGGATTAGCTTCCTTTCTTGTGCTGCATGGGGATAATTTGGCATTGGCATGACTTCTGAGTCCTTTTGATTGAAATGATTTAAAAGCTGAGGTCATGGCAGGGCTCCTTGCAAATATCCCCTTCAGCAGCACTTGCTGTTCTGTATTTTCAAGGCATCCCAGAGTGTTTTGACTTTTCTCAGGCAAAAAAAAAAAAAAAGAGAAAAGAAAAAGGGAAGAGGCACTAGCTAAGCTTGGAAGTGCTCATGCTTCTTGCTGGAAAGCAGGTTATTTACTGTTGTTCTTGGCATGGGAGCATTTCCAAGGCCATGAGCCTGGGTTTGGCTGTGTTCTCATGTGTCCTTGGCACCACAAAGATTCCTGTTTCACCAGAGGAGACAGATCCCCCCAGCCCCAAATCAGCACTGATCCGTGTTGGAGAGGTGATTTAATTGTCTCTGATAACTGGGCAACCAACCAGAGAGATGCCCCCAATATTCAAGGGGTAAAATCATCCTCCATGTGTTCAGAAAGGCTTGCATATCTACTAAAGTCAAGACTAAAGATGCAAAAGTGCATGTCAGCCCTAATTCTAGCTGGGCTGCCAGCATGGAGACAGTTGCTTTGATCTCTGAAGTAGGGAACAACTCCTTATAGAGATATTTCAGACTCTGTGTGGGTGGGAAATCTGGGAAATCTCCTGGTGGAAGAATGCTAGTCTTGGTATCTTTCATAATAATATGAAATAACTTAAATATGAAAACTTCTACTTTTGCTACAACTGGCATAGTATTTTCTTAAATTATGATCCTCTGGAGTTGTTTTTTTGTACAGGCCTTTTCATCTTCAGATGTGTTTCCAAATTTCATCTGACTGAACCGCCTAAGAAACTCAGAAAATAAAATTGAGGGCAAAATATTACCTTCCTTTGTTTCCTCCTAGGTAACATGCCACTCTTTCATCCTCGTTTTTGGATGAATGACTCTAGTTCTTCATAAAATTTCTTTTAGCATCCTGGTAAGAATTCCCTCTGGAATAGTTTATCATGTGCTGTAACATGAATATGAGGGCAAGATTGACTGCCTTGCAAATTCTAACCTCAAAATTTTCGTCTGTCTTGGAGCCTTCCCTTGGCAGTCCTCATCAAAGACCCCCTTAGTGCCTCTGTCGAGCTGCAGGCGAGGGTTTTGTTACAGCAGGAGTGGTCTGGGAGCCAATGTTAATCCTTCAGCTTCCCTTCAGAGTGGGATTTGGATGTGCTGGTGCTGTGGAGTGAAACCTGTGTAACAGATTATGGGCCCTGGTCTGTTCTCCACCACCCCATCATCAGCTCCCGAGGAATGCAGAGGCTTTGCTCGCCCCCAAGACCAGGCAGCTTTTAAAAAATATTGTTGGCACTCAGTTAGTTTCCTCGTTTATCAGGGCAAAAAGGCAACAAGAGGGGCTGCAGGTCCCTGCTGCCCTTGGCTGTACCTGCAGGAGCACAGGAGCTGTAAGGAACATAACAGAGAAGCTGTAGCACGTTGGGAATGCATCTGGTGCCGGCTCAAGTGGAAGCCACAGGGCTTGATGCAGAAATTATCAGCTGAGACTGTTTGGTTTGTGTTTCACAGGAACCGTGACATTCCCCCCTGGATCTAAGAGTCTGTCAAAGGTGAAAATGTGCCATTTAGACCAAACACCTCAGGTGTGCCTGGGCAGCTGTGATTGGTGCGTGGAAACCTGATGGATGAAAGAAATGCACTGGAGATGCTGTGCCTGAAGCATCGTGCATAAGCCCTGAGTTATTTCATCTGCAGCAAATGAACTNATGGATGAAAGAAATGCACTGGAGGTGCTGTGCCTGAAGCATCGTGCAAAATATTTATTTGGCTGAGATTTCCATGGGAACAAGAGGGCTGTTTTGTACTGGGGGACACATTTGTGTCTGGGAGTCCTTGAAAACTGGCACAACGTGTGATACATAAAGGTTCCAGTGCTACATGTCATGAGGAAGGGTATTGTGGACCAGCACCTGGGGCTGCAATGTGAAGTGATTTAATTTAACAGTCATGGTTGAGGAGTTGCCCAGTTGTACCTGTTGCATCTACTGTCATTGTAAATAAAATTCTCACACTGCTGCTGGAAGGCAAAAGTCTGGAGCCATTGCAAACAGGGCTCTCAGCATCTTTCAGAAGATGCAGCATGCATTCCTGTGTCAACTCTGGGGGAGTGTGAATCTTCTGGCACTGAAGAAGGGAGTGTGGACCGAGAAGGAGGAACTGCACGAGGTACCCAGGAGTGAGGCTGGTGTGTTGTGCGTGAATCGTGTGTGGCTGTGCAAATGTGGGCCCACAGGTGGGATGTCTCTGCACCTCTGGGCAGCCCAGATGTGCATGGGAAGTGTGCACATGTGAACTGTGTGGGTGTTATTTGTGTAGCATCCCAGCTGAGTGAGCAAACTTGTAACCCAACCTCGTCACTGGCTGGGGCCAAGCTATGAGAAAATGGCTAAAGCCATGGAGAAAGAGGATACACAGCCTGACTTAGAGGTAAAGTTTTTCCATTTGACTTCAACTGGAGTTTGAACCATGTCCTAAGCTAATAACATTTACACCCACCAGAGGGAGGAGGCCTCAGCTCTGTAATGAGTCTGCAGTTTGTTCCCTGATACCTTTTTGCTTTCTGCCATCTGAGCTGCTCATGCTCTGGACAGCCTTGGATGGGTATTTATAGAGCGAGAATGTGTGAAGCCTTCACCCTTCAAACATGTGCTCAGCCTGAGGAGCTGCAATGATTCATGTCCTCGTCTAATGACCATTGACTGTATGAGAAAAACTTGGATAAATCTTCTGAGAGGCTTAAAACACGATGTATATCTGGATTCCAAAACAGCCATATGGGTTGTGAGTCATTTCTTCAGATGCTGTACATAAAAATCAATTATATGGTCACTTTGGCTACCAGGAGGGATCTTTTCCGTTGCCCATTTGTTTTCTAATACTGTGTTTCATGACTCTTAGAAAAACATAAAATGCTCACAAATTAGATAATATTTCTGGCAAGAAACGTCTTCCATGGAGACAGATCTGTGGCAGTTTGGTTAAAAGCAGGCTGGAATCCTAGGACACACTGAAATTCTTAGCATTGATGTGCTAAAAACACCTGGCAGAAGAAAGGGGGAAATGCAAAGCACCTGGGAAAAGAAGGGAGGCTGTGGAGGGAGGGAGGGAGGGAGTGAAGGAGGCAGCTGTTTGGTGCTTGGAGCACAGTGGCTCTCTCAACTCTCTCATTCCTTGCCCAGCTCATGGAGCCTGATGTTTTCACACCTGATGGCTACAATTAAAAGCTCAAATCACTGCACTGTGATTACCCATCAGCTCCTGCTGTCTGTGCATGGCTTGAACACCAGGTGATGGGAAGGATCAGGGTGTTTGGCTCCCTGTGTGAAGGTGTAGGTGGCTGTGGCAGAAGCAGCTCAGTTGACTTCTGTGGTTAAAGTGCTAGAGTAATTAAGGGATGCAGAGAATCTGGTTTGTGATATAAAATACAACTGAGATGTACAAAGTCTTGATAAAAATGGGGTACTGTTTGTCATTTTCACCTGATACTGCAGTGTGGTCACCCCCGCGGGTTTTATGAAAAGCTGGGAGTTGCTCTTCCTTCTCTGGGCTAAACCATTTGAGAGACTGGTAGTGTCTTCTTCCCACCTATAAACTATGCAGATTTTATTCTGTCTCCTCTGTGACTAGATTCTGCTTTTGTGTCACAGCATCCCCGGCCAGTGTTTGCCTGCTAAGGGAGGCAGGGTGGGACAGCACCTCTGAACCTCCAGTTCAGGATGGTTTTTGGTGGTGCCCTCAGGGTTGTGACTCTGGGCTATAAGTATCAATGAAAAACATTAATTTAAAAGGAGAAAATCTTAAATATATCCTTGTCAGAGAGCTTTGCAGCTACTTTAGATAACTCACTTTGTCTTCTGAATAAAGAAAGATTGATTATCTCAGATTATGTCATGCTCACTGAGTGTTTGCTCTGAATAAAATACAACTTAGCAACCGGCTGCCTGTGCCTGTGTATGTCAATCTGACAGACCCACCAACCTTTCCTGAAAGCCTTTTGATGTCCTGTGGCTGGTTGATTAGGAGTCCCTCAGGAGATCCAGGGCTGCTCTTCAGATAAATCTCTTCTCATGCCCTGTCCTCGTATTTCCACTGCCTGTCCCATGTATGGGACATCCACTGACAGAAACCCAGTCCAGAGCAAATGTTACCCTAACACAAACACACTGCTGCATTTCCTAATTTTAATTTTTTTGGAGCAGTGCATATAAATTGTTGTTTGCCCTTGGCTCTGCTCTTTGAAATATTGCTCGGCCACTCGCCGATCTTATCTTGCACAAATATTTACACACATTTGTACTTTGTGAGGCATGATTTAAATGGCCTTTGCTGGATAATTGAGGTGGTGCCTCTCTAATCCAACCCTTTGGTCCCAGGATTGTGAGGCAGCCAGGCTGGGACATGTGTCCCATGGAGGATTCCTGCTGATTAAGCCAGAAGGCTGCCAGCAACTCCCAGAATTCACCCACGTTCCCATCAAAGTTTCTGCCACCTCTCTGAGTAGCTTGATCTGCTGTCTACTCAACGAGCACAGAGTTGCTCTTACAAGGACTTGTAGTGACAAGATAAGGGGGGAATGGCTTCAAATTATATGGGATATTCAGAAGAAATTCTTCCCTGTGAGGGTGGTGAGCTCCTGGCGCAGGGTGCCCAGAGAAGCTGTGGATGACCCATCCCTGGAAGTGTCCAAGGCTGGGTTGGACAGGGCTTGGAGGAACCTGGGATGGTGGAAAGTGTCCCTACCCATGGGAGAGGGTGGAACAGGATGATCTTTAAGGTTCCTTCCAACCCAAACCATTCTGTGATCCTTTGATTCTGTTCTTACAACCTCCCTCCTGACAAATATTAGGAAAAAGTATTTCAAGCATTCCCCTGTGGATATTTTCACTCCAACGGAAGCCGTGCATTCCAGGCAGGAGTTGCTGGGTGAGGCTGCACTCTCCAGAGAGCCAGGCTGAACATTTGTGACGGCTCCTCTGGCCTTCAAACGTACGAATTTGTGCATTTCCATGTTAAATGCATTTTTCTGTGCGTAAATCACCAGGCACTATTTACAGTGAGTCATCTGAAGGGAAAGATGCATCACTGCTGCGAGTTTGCTGGTGGCTCAGAGCTCACAGTTGGTCAGAAATGATGGGAAGGTCTTTGGGTTTGAATTTCTCCTGTTTAACCCTTTCTAAGATGCTTCAGTGTCAGCCCTGCTGTTCCAGTAATCAGCCATTATCTGGCCTGAGCCAAGATTCAGTTTCATACCCAAACATAGACAGAGTTAGGTGGAAGCTGTGTGAACAAACTGGATCCAAATGATGATAAAAACAGCTCAAAGTCAACACAGTGATGGGTGATTCTGTTTTTACAGAAGCCAGCAAAGTTCACCAGAGCCCATTAAGGCTTCTGAGCCAGGTCAGCGCTTTGTCAGGACGGCTGTGTGGTGAACTGTGCACCTAATGCACTTTTAATGAAAATGTTATCCTCTGGAGCCAGGCCAGGTATGGCTAGAGCAGGAGCAAAGACCCTCCTTTCCCTAGAAATCATGGGAAAAGATATTACAGCTATTTCATAAGCTTGTATGTTTTAAAAGTCTAAGAAATCCAGCCCACATCAACAGCGGAGCGAGCAGGCTTCTACACGGACACGTCATTCAATCACAATTTAATAAGGCTCCTGTATCAGACTTTCGTAATGAAACCTTTGGGCAGATCCAAACAAAGGGGTCACTGTGGGAGAGAAGAATGCAGCCTTTGATTCAGGGTTTCTTTTTAGGGTTCACGATGGTTCGTTTTCAGCGAGCTGCTGGCGAAATGAAATGCTTTCCGCATGCCAACTGTTACCTCATAAATGGACCTAGTGAAAAGTAATTTGTGATCACAAGATGATTATCAGCCCCCTCAACTCAGCTCCTGTGAGAAGGGAGAGTTCTTCTTCCCCTGAAGAAGCCCTTGGGTGTTCAGTCCTCTCACAAGTGCTCCAGAGAAGTGTTTAGGGCCTGGATGACAAAAGGGGGTTATTTTAATAATACAGCAAAGCTGCTGGGAGCCAGAAAGCCAGACTGGGACAAATATACTCAGCATGGTGGGCTTGGAGGTTTTGGGAGGACATGAAGGCAATGATGGATCAGACAGGGATGAGCTGCCTGCACTCAGGGATAAAACCTGCTGTGCTAAAGGATGCTGGAGGATCTTCACCCCCGCTGGTGTTAATGACCCCCCCAGTCTCCATGTTCTGGGGGGTTGTTGTGTGGGCTGGTAGCTCACTGAGAGGTGAAGAGGGCCATGAATGATCTGGAAAATGTCAATGAAGGTGACATGAGGGGGAGAAAGGTGTCTTTGCTGTCAGTCTGAGACTCTTGGTGTTGTTATTCCTCTTGCTTATCAGACTTGTGATTATAGCGTGGTCCCCCTTGATCTGCAGAGTTGGGGTGGGGGCCTAGGACCCTTGAAGGAGGGACATCCACTACCCATTACTGTTCTGATGGACAACATCATCTGAAGATGCATTTTCCATCCCTGCAGGAAACAAAATGCAACCTCTGAGCATTTTCAAGGCATAAATTTAGTTTGTTTGTGCAGCACCTGAAAAGCCTTGGCCCAAAAGGACAAGCCGGAAAATGCAGACTGGTTTTGGTTTTTTTAATCCACGACCTGTTGACTCTTTACCAGAGTCTTTTAGTTTTTTAGTTCCAGTCTTTCTGTTTTCTTGAGAAAGTCGTGCTTGCCTGTTTTGGGGTGTCAATAACTTGTTTTTAGCCAGCCCTTGAGGTATGGTGTGTACTGAACATAGCACTGATGCTGA
Source organism: Illadopsis cleaveri (assembly GCA_013399915.1). Lineage (NCBI taxonomy): Eukaryota > Metazoa > Chordata > Aves > Passeriformes > Timaliidae > Illadopsis > Illadopsis cleaveri. The sequence continues at coordinate 507,856 of VXBB01016993.1, read as the reverse complement.
GGTGGTGGAGTCCTCAGTATTTTGTCACGGATGGTTTTCCTTATTTGTTCGTTAGCAGGATTCTCCTGGTGTGCAGCGTGTGGCAGCATGTTGTTCCCAAGGATTCCTGCAGCCCATTCCTGGGGCTGCTCAGCCTTAATTTTATCCCTCATTTGTTTTGTTCTTGTAAATATCACACAGGCATTGGGCTGGGCAGTTGCGCTTTGCGTATCGGAAAAAATAACTGAACTCTCCAGTGATTCTCACTGCAAGGAAAGATTTATTGGAGGAAAAAAGGATTTAGAGTTGGGTTTTTGTTTTTTTTTTTTTTTCTTGTGAGGCTCTTTGAGGCCGAGCTTCACATTGCTGTCATCTCTGGTGTGGTGCTGGGAGGCTGAGAACAGCCTCTCCTCTGTCAGGGTGTGAGTCTCCAGGTGACCTCCAAGCTGCTTTTGGCAGCTCAGTGAGCACAAGCTCCTTGATGTTCCTGTACAAGTCCCTCCTTGAAGCTCTTTGCTCAAGTGATAGAGGCACAAAATTGTCAGAATCGATGTGAGCTGATCAAGGCTTACCCAGTGTGTGCTCCTGTTCACCTGGAGCTCCCTGTCCCAGCTGGGTTGGGCTGTGTTTCTGACAGTTTCTGTATTTCTGACAGTTTCTGTATTTCTGACAATTTCTGCGTTTCTGCCTGGGCTTGCTGACAAATGCCATGAGGAACATGGTGACCCTGGTTAGGAGGAGTCAGTGTTGCATCTGTTCCTTTGCTTGGAAGAGCCACATGTGGATGAAGGTGATGACTTCTCTTTAATACATCACATTTGAAGCTCAGAAAGCCTCCAGCAGTGTACACATAAATTCCATGATGGGACAATGGGCAGGCAGCTGTCCTGGCTCCTAAATGTCTCCATAACTGTTATCTCTTAAGTATTAAACAAGGACAACTGAGATTTTCTTCATCTTACTCTAATGCTGCATTAGAGAAATATTTATCTTGCTCTAATGTTGCATTAGAAGTATTTAAATTATGGAACCAGCCCATTTTCTATTTTTTTTTTCTGTTCATCAATCTGTTTTTCGTAGTGGTGCAAGGTGGGTTAAGACCCTGCCTGAACAGAACACTTCCCTTTCCCTTTAAGAAAAAAGCAATAGGGTAAAGCACAAAAATGGTCAGTACTTTTTTTCTGCATCCTGGGGCTTTCTGACTCTAAACTCTTCGCAACAATGTTTTTTTATTGCAATACTAAATGCAAGAATGCTGCACCTAAAGCAAAGTCAGAAAAGCTGCTGCCTCCTTGGTTAAAAATACAGAAATGGCAAACAAGCAAAGGATGCTCTCAGCTTCTGCCCAAAGTTTGTTAAAATACACAATGCTACATGCATTCAAATGACATCTAAACATGAGAGTTACTTATGAATACCAGGGTGGTAAAAATATGTCTTCCTGAGGGGAGAGACAGTGGGTGACAGGTGAGGGGACAGGGATTTTTGTGCCTGTCTGCTGCTGGTTAAATGCAGGATGTGGTCTCCTCCTCATCACTCGCTCATCTTTCATAGCCATCCTTTCTAGAAAAGCCTTGCCTGTTGTCTTTGGCTGCTCTGAGGTAGAGTATTATATCCCTGGCTGCATCTGATACTAACAAAATGTGGCTGAAACAAAATATAAAGTTCTCAAAGCAGCCCTTGCTTTCATATTTTTACATCAGAAGCAGGGCACTTGTCCATCGGTGGCTCCGATACGATTGTGGGGAATACAGACAGCCCGTTTGCAGGCTCTCCATAAATAAGCCTTGCTGCTCCTCAACCCATTTTTCCTGGCAAAATCTTTTGCTTTCTCATGTGTCAGAAGACCTTCCCAAAGCTGCTGCTGGAGCGCCAAATGCCTCTGTAAAGACTTTTGCAGAAGCTGAGGTTACACAGCCTCTCCTTAAATCAGAGCTGAACAGTTTGGAGTGTGTCTGCCTTCCACGTGATGTTGTTTCCAAAAATCAGGTCCTTTCTGCCTGCTGCAGGTCCTCCTGCCAGGCCACCAGAGCACCCAAATGCTGAGTCACTTACTAGCCCTTAACGTCCCACCATAGCCCTGGTGTTGGGCTGACTCCCAGCTGGGGTGAACACCACTCTGCCAGTCCCAGTCTGTGCCCACCAGACCAAAAAATGGGTCCTGGGAGTTGGTGAGTGAGGGGGCTGAGAGGCATAAGAAGCTGGGAGGAGACACAGCCAGGACAGCTGACCCCAGCTGACCAAAAGGACATGATATCAGGAAAAGTTTCTCCACCAAACAGGTTGTCAAACACTGCTGTCCAGGGCAAGGGTGGAGTCCTCATCCCTGGAGGGATTTAAAAGAAATGTAGATGTGGCACTTGAGGGCATGGTTTGGTGCTGGTTTAGTGGTTGGACTCAGTGGTCTTTTCCAGCCTAAGTGATTCTATGATTCTCTGCTTCCTGCAGTGGAGGACATGCCCTTTCTCTTTTTTGCTCACTCAAGTCTCCACAAATCGTTGTACACAGTTGGAGTTCTGGGGAGCTTCTGTGTTACTGAATGCCACAATAAAAACCTGAAAAAGGACAATGTTATGATAGGGCATGGGTGCTCTCCAGCAGTGGTTAAAGCTCTCCAGAGGAAGAAGCAGCATGAAGGTTGCACCTTACCTGGCTGGCAGCAGCGTGTCCCAAAGAAGAGCATCCCTGTGTCCATCAGTGCTGGCTCTCCAGGAAACTCTTCTGCTAGGAAACCTTGTGTGCTCAATACAAACATTCCTCACCTCCAGCTGGCTGTGGCTTGAGCTCTGGGCATTCCCAGCAGAGGTGATCCAAGGACAGTGCATGTGCCTGGGAGGGATTGCTCCTTTTGGAGACAACGGTGGCTGTGACCTCCTACCAGGGGACAGTCCCATTCCTCATGTGCCCCCACTGACGTGGGGCTGGAAGGACTCTCACAGCACAGGAAAACCCCCAGAACCACATCAGCTCCCTCTGAGCACGATGCCCTTCCCAGTCTAGATTTGGGAGCAATAAGTCCTTCCACCACCTTTGCTACAGCTTGTAAAGCAGTTGTTGGGTAACCCTGGTGTGGAGTGACCTGCACTCAGCAGGGAAGGAATAAAAATGCCTGGACCATTCCAGTACCCCACACAGGAAAGGTGGTTTTTCATTTATTGCCAAGATATCAAGAATGGGAGAAGCACAGGAGCAGCTCTGGAGGAGTGAGGCAGAAAGACTTGAAGCATTGGCCAAATAAAAGTGGAGGATGTTTATGGTGTGAAATCGGGAAGTGTCTTCAGGAAGCTGGTAGGAAAATTCAGCTGAGATAGGAGAGGGGAAAACAAGAGTGCTGAGAGGGAGAGGAGGGGCACTCAGCCTTGTTTAGCTGTGTTTACAGAAAGTTGGACCATCCTCAATTCTTGTTGAGTCCTGAGCTGCCCAGATTGCTCACCCCATCCCTGCAATTCCCACTCAGGAAGTGGTGCTGGTGTGTGTGCAGGGTTATTTTGGGGCTGGAGGCTATTTCAAGAAGCATCAGCAAGGCCAAGCCCATCAGTGCTGTCACACACAGATTTTGAGGGGGTGAACTTGGCTCATCAAAAAGAAAAAACCCAAAACAAACTTGGCAAATCAAAATTAACATGTTTGAGCTGTCTAAAAGCAAAGAACAGTGGAAGAAAATGGGTGCCTTTTCTTTTGTTTGTTTGTTTGTGTTGGGGTTTTTTTCTGTTTTTTCTTTTTCCACAGCTGCCACTGAAGGTCTCACTGTATTGCAGGATGTACCTCTGTTTTATACAACTTAAATGGGCTTGTAAGACCTTCCAGAATGGTAACAGGTATCATTTAAACCTGAAGGAAGAGCACTGGACAACACTCTCAGGCACAGGGTAGGATTCCATGATCCTTGGGGGTCCCTTCTAACCCAGGATGCCCTGTGACTCACTGATTCACTGGCTTGCTTTCTTGCATAGAAGTGTTGGCACTAAAAGATCTCAGTTTTATTTCTCTAAGCCACCTGGAACTTCTGGTGTGGTACAGATTAGTGAAAATGGTCTTGTTAAACAACAACAAATTCTTGGGATGTGATCCCAAGGCAGAGCTTAAAAGCTACAAATGATTAAATACATAGGACAAATTAAAGGTAATAATCTTTATAGTCTTTCATGTCCAATCCATCCAATTCATCATTAATTGTGCACATTGTGGTCACTCTAAAATTCACTGCTGCAGGAAATCATCCAAGCCAAATGTCCTGGCTGCTATAACTTTATTTTTTGAGGAATGTTTTAATTTCACACTCATCAATGGCAAGTCAAGGTTAGCCAGGCAGCACAAGAAGTGTCTTTATTCACCTTTCAAGACATCATATGGTTCATGGGGAGGAATTATTTCTCATTTGTGAGCAATAATGACAGAATGTGGCCATTGCTGGAGGGGAAGGATTCACTTTCTTCTGCATTACACTTCACTCACACTGAGGGCAAGTGGCTCCACAGGAGAGATGTAAGATCTGGTGGTAAGCAAGGCTGATATAACCATATATTTGATTTAAATTTTAATCAAATGGAATTGTTTTTCAAATGCAGATAACGCAGCAATGGCTCCAAAAATAAAACACGGACAAGCAATCTATCAGCCATGTCTGTCAGCAAAACAGACTCCATCTCATAAACCTGCCAAAACAGCCCTTTGCTTCAAACAATAAAAACTGGGAGGAATGGAAAACCTCAGCTTTAAAAAGATTTGTATGTTAAAAAAAAAAATTAAAAAAATTTTTAAAACTCCCTAGCTCTCAATCGGTGTGATTTGGAAAAGGTTAATGTAAAAACGAAAGCCATTCAATAAATCTTTTAGTGGAGATCAAAAGCAATGAGTGCAGGAAACCAGAAAATTGATGATACGACATTTTCCGACACTCCATAACATTCATATTATTCAGGGAGCTGCCAACCACAATTGTTCAAATCCTCTTTTAACCGATGTTGTTACTTGAACTCATAAGCCAGCCACTGGTCTCCCCAAGGAAAACCATATGGGAAGACAGTAGCTCAATTAAAAGTAATGTGGTGTGTGGCTCTCAATCCTTGCTTGAGCCCTTGTGCCAGCAAGCTCTCAAGCATGTGCTTGAATTTAAGCCTGTGCTGAACTTTTGTCTGTTTTATGTGCATCTCTTGAACAAAATCCCAAAAATTATATCAAATCCCCTTTTGCAAAGGGCACATGGTCTGTGCTTGGAATTGGCACCGACGTTCTCCTGGGTGCACTGGGCTCTGTGAGGATTTTGGGAGGGTGATGGGTAAATACGGGTTCGTGATTGCAAAGCCTGATTTGAATCCTGTCTCCCTCTAGTGTTGTGAAAACACTCAGAAAAGGAGTCAAAGGAGGTGCCAGTATTCTGTGCCCAAGGTGCTCTCCCAGCTGAGTGAGCAGCAAAGAGATGCCAGCAAGATCTGTGGATGGCCAGAGGAGAGGGCTTGGAGGAGCTCCGGATGGGGAGCATCCTGCTGTGAGCAGAGCTGCTGCTGGCTGATAAATTTACCCCATTTGGCTGGGTTTGGCTGATAAATCAGCCCCGTTTTGGCTGGGTTGTGCTGGATCCCCTGCTCTGCTGCAGGGGTGGCTGCTCCCTTGCCTGCTGGCATCTGTGCTGACTGTGAGTCTGGCATGCTCCCGCCTGTCCTGGAAATTAGGGACATCTGAAGAGAGGGAGTGATGAAAACAAGATATGGGAAGCTCATTTGCATGTGGAAGGTAAAAATATGGGTGTTTGAGGCTTCTTGTGGGTCACACAGGTTGGGTTGTGCCCCTCTCATCACGTGCCAGCCAGGGTCCACAGGGCTCAGGACCTGCTCCACAGAGAGGGGGTGACATGGTATTGTTGTCCCCTGGTCAGGCCCCCATGGCTGATCCCAGCAGATGGGAACAGCGTGTGGAATGGAGCTGAAAACGTGCTTGTTTTCCTTGCCTTTTCCTTTGCCTCCCCTTTGATGGGGGCAGTGCTGCCTGCACCTTGGCTGTGTGCTCACAATGGACAATGTCCCATGGAAGATGTGCCAGCTTCACTTCTTTTCCCATGGTATTTTACCACTCATTAATCCTTTTGATTTTTAGCCTCTTTGAAGCCCAGAGTTTGGATGTCTTTCAGCTCCCACTGAAATAGGACATGAAAACACTTCAACCAGTGCAAAAGTTTAAACCTCTTATTCATCCACCCTGGAAAGGCTTCAGCTTGATACGCTAACAATGACTGACTTTATTATGTTTATCTTTTGGCAATATCTCCCTGTGCAATTGATAGTGCCTCGGGTTTTCCTGGTGCCAGGTTGAATTTCCAGCCTCAGTGAATGAACCAGGCTGTGGTGTTCCTCTGCCAGGCTGAGCCATGTGCAGGGCAGGCCGTGATTTCCGTGGTAAATACACCGAGGAGTAAAATAAACATGTAACCCAACAGCACACGCAGACACACACATATGATAAAAAGTCTGGTCGTTCACCTAATTTAGACCAGAAAATTGGCATCTGATTTTATTGTTCAGGCAGACTCCAAGAGCACAAACATATTTTTTCCTTCAAAACGAGAACTGCCAAAATATAAAGAATGATATCTGCTCGTTCGAGCTAATTGGGATTAACTGTTTCCTGGCTGCTTTTTGTGGAACAAGTGCTATTTTGCTCCGTTGATAACAGCAACACTTCCAAGGCTGGCTTAGGGAAATGGCTGTACCCCAGCCATCAGATCCATGCAGGAGGCACTTTCTGACCTGTGTCTTTGAAAAGGGAAGAAAAGGGAAGAAAAGGGAATAATGTCTCTTTCCAAAGTCCCATCTCTAGGATGCTGCCACCCCAGCTCCTGCTGCAGCATGGAGAGGTGAATTTAGAGCAGCCAAGCCAGACAGGAAAGCACGGCATGGAAAATGCTGAGCTTTCCGCAATTTGGTTCCATTTTAATTAGCATTTTCTGCACACTTTTGATTTCCGATTTTCCTGCCCAGCTGTTGAGACTATTAATATTTCTGGAAATGTTTCCAAAAGGCAGGGGAAAAAAAGCACAATCCTATCGCCAATCCAAGTGCTTAATTAAAATAGCTGGAATTAGAATAACATTGCAATTAGGGTTGTGTCTATTGGCCTTCCGGGGTTTAGGATCTATGCTTTCAAGCCTTTTGCTGTAAACACGGGTCTGGAAATTAATCTTGGTTTCAAAATAGCCAAATGTTGCAAAACCCACCAGAAGGATTGAGAGAGCTGGGAACACTGGCCTTGCAGGAGGATGGGGAAGAACCCACCCATTGCCTGTGGTTCTGTTTGGGATGTTGAAATAGGTGCAGGGAAAAAAAAAAAAATCCCATGTTCTGTAAGGTCTGATTTGAAGAATCCCACTGAAAAAGCTGTGTAGAAAAGCGTGGCATGCTCTACAGAGCAAACATGCAGCATATTTTTAGCCCCATTTCCTGGCACCTTGTGCATTAACTGCTTCCAGACCCGGAGCATCGGACAGGGATGGTCTGAGCCTCTGGAATTCATGCGCTGATGGTGCACAGCCTGTGTGCTGCAACTGCAGAGCAGAGGGGGATTTTGGATGCAGCTCCCAGGAGATTTCTCAAGGCAGACATGCCTGAATGCTGCGGTGTGCCACTCCCCCAGATGTTGGTGCTGTGCTGGGAACAGAGCACACCTGCTCACAAGCTGTTCCTGGGAGCAGGGACACGCGCAGGCACGCAAGGCTGTCCCCAGGGATGTCCACCAGCTCCACCAGCCTTCTGTCCCTATCAGTTAGTTGGCACTGTCTCAAGGGACAGGGGATGGACCAGGCTGGAAAGGTGCTTTGTGCCCAGGGGGGTCGCAGCAGTGAGTAGTATTTTATGTATGAATAATTAAACTCTTTGGCAAGATGTCCCTGGGATGCCTCCCAGCCTAAAAATATGCCAGAGATCTGAGCTGGCCCCCAGGAAAACAGAATCCCAAAGATCTGAGCTGACCCCCAAGAAAGCAGCTGAGACAGGTGCCATCAGAAGTGGGGATGTGCTGGCTTTCCTTGCTATCAATAAAGTTTCCAGTAAAGCCACACAGGGATGATCCTCTGGCTCCTTCCCACTGTCCCTGGCTGACCAGGCATGCCAAGGGCTTCAAACCATCATTTCCTCATAAATTGGTCATGTTTTATTTATTCAGTATCATGCCAAGCTGTGTAAAGTTTGTGACAGGAGATGTAACGCCCTGGGGGAGGGAGGAAGAACTTTCTAGGAATGACATCTCCTTGGATGACCTTTAGGAATACATTGAAGGATATACATGAGCAGTGGGGAGAAGGATAAGGGAAATCTATTTACCCAGAGAAAGGGATAAATGCCCAGCTTTCCTGGAGCTGTGGGCATTTAAACTCCCCAATAGAGCCCACTTTGGTGGGTACAACTGGGAGATCTCCCTACCCCTGCCAGTCTGTTTTTGCTGCTGGGTCATTGAGGAAACCACTAAACCAGCTGAGAGAACATTGACTTTATGTTCACAGGACCACAGAATATTCTGATTTGGAAGGGACCCACAAGAATCATTGAGTCCAACTCTTCAGTAAATGGCCTAAACAGGGATCAAACCCACACCCTTGGAGCTACTAGCATCATCAGTACCATGCTCTAACCAACTGAGCTCATCTCACTGGTTTATTTGTTTAGTGTTGGACTCTGATGTGAAAATCTGGGGCAAATTAAGAAAAAACAAAGGAAAGACCTTTCTTGGGAAGAAACAAAATGAGCCTCAGAAACCCACACTGTATTTCATAACTCTGTGGAGAGGAAGAAGAGAGCACAGCCTTCTCCCCACCACCTTCATGAGACTAATTCTGAGTCTAGGAAATAAGTGATCCCACAAAAAGACCCCTGGCAAAGGTAACAAGACCTCCCAGGCCATGAAAAAAAGTTATGGATTTTCCCTCCTCTTTGCTGCTTTTGCCTCCCAGAATGTGTCACTGGAATCACCTTTTTGATTTTCCCCTCCAAAGGAAGGGGGAGAGAGGCCCAGACCCCGACATCCTCACAGCTGGCTCTGATTCCTGGTTGGAGCCCTAGGATTCATGATGTGCCAGGTGACAAGGGTCTGACTTCAGTTTGGGTGTCAAATAGCGAGAGGTGGCTCAGGAAAGGCAGATCTGGGGCAGGGCTCAGCTGTCATCTCACAGCAGTCATGAGGAGTGGGATGGGGAAGCGCAGACATGGACCATGGGCAAACAGAGGTGTTGGACTCGCAGGTGATGCTCGGGCTGAAGGGATGGAGGCAGATTCCTGAGAGCTGGGGAAGTCTCAGAGCATGGCTGCCATGGCTTTCGTGCCTGTAGCATCTTATCTTCAAAGAGAAATATAAAGATTTTGGTATCTTGCATCGATCCTGGGAGCCGAGCACGCGCTTCGGGAGCAGCAGCTTTCCGTCTCATTTCTATCCCTGCTTCTGATTTACTCTGTCACCTCAGGCAAATCATTTAACCCTGGCTTCAACCTATTTTACGGGGATGTTGCAAGGCTTAATTAGGGCTTGTAAAAGATCTTGAGCTCCTGAGAGGTGCCTGCTGGATTAGGGTGATTAATCACATGTTGATGGGAGAGATATTGTGGGGGTAAATCCAAGTAGGAAACAATAGGGCAGATGATATTTTTCCCTGGGGAAATAAGACAAGGAGGTTGTGAAAGCATGTACATATCAGGTTTATTAATTCTGGATATCAAGCTGTTGAAACTGTAGGGAGGCTCTGTGGTCAAAACCACAGAAATCTGACTGTATGGTTGCAATAAAGACATCCTGCATTTCCACAAAAATCAATCATGGGCACATAAATAAGGGTGTTTCCCCCCCCAGACTTCAAAGCCACAAGGGCGAACAATTTGCAAAACTTCAAGTTTTGGAAATAAATGTTTGGCACTTGCTCCGAACAACACCGGAAAACACACTGGAATCACCTTGTTAGTATTCATTGCTGTGGAGCAAAAGGGGAGATTATTCAGAGGAGGAGGGGAAGGACCCTCCCCCCCCCCCCCCCCACACATTT
>VXBB01016993.1:469468-497798 GCA_013399915.1 Illadopsis cleaveri | reverse complement strand
CCACATTTTGCTGAACTTTTTGCAGTTTTTCGCATGATTGCCCAATTGCCTTTCCATATAGGAGAGGATGGGGAAAAAATGCCAGACTTTGTGCAGTGATTTTCATGATGACCCAGTTCTCCTTCTTTGTGGAAGAAACAGAGAGACAACAGCCGCCTGCTGAACTCTGAATTCGGTTTATTTTTTTGGCCTAGTTCTTCCCTGCTGCAGCTTCATTTCCTTCAATAGGCTGCTCCCTAATTTGCACCAGCACGATGAAAAGGAGCTGGGGCTTGGGAAGCAGAGCAGGCAAAGGCTGAGCAGCCTTTGATGAGCTTTGCCCCGGGAGCTGATGGTGATGCAGGGAGGGACCCGGCGCTGCCTGCGCTGGGTGTGCAGTGATTTGCCTTTGAATAGAGAAGCGAGGGGGGCTCTCCAGGGCCGGGGTGACTGCGAGGAATGCGGTGAGCCCTGGCTCCGACAAACCGGGGTGATTTCATCCGCTTTTCAGAGACACTGCATAAATCAATATTGTTTTGTAGATCGCTTGGCTTGCCTTTTTTTTTTTTTTTTTCTTTTCTCTTTTTTTTTCTTTCCCTCTTTTTCCTGGGGGAGCATCCAGTATCCTTGTACGATGGGAAGGATGTTGCAGGAGAGAGGGGGGTGTCTGTGCCCTCTCGATGCGCAGCTCGGTGAAAACTGGATTTTTTATTCTTCCAGGGACCAAACAGAGCCAGCCAAAACCAGAGATTATCATCACTAAGGAATCCTGCCTGGGGAGCTCCCACCAACCAAGAGAGCAGTTAGTTTGGGATATTTTAAAGCATTTTTTTATGGCAAGGCAGTTTTAGTTGAGCTAAATGAAGCTTATTGCAGTGGGGAATTCAGCGCGCACATGCTTAAAAATCTTTAAAGATTGGATATTTAACTCCAGCAAATAATCAAGTCCCAGGAACAATTTAGATGAGTAATATATTAAAAACAAGCTTACACAGATCCAAGAAAAACGTTGGAGGATCCATAGGGGTCATTGTTATGCACCGCAGGCTTAAATATATTGACTTTTACAACTGCAAATGGATGGTTGCAGAGTGGTTTCCACCGAAGAGCAGTTTCAGTTGTGATAACTCATACAAAGTGAAATTCAGTCTTGTGCTCGGAGCCGGCATGAGGTCTAGGAACGGAGGGAACTTAATCTTTATCTCTCTCCAAACATTACATCTCTTTAATCCTTGAGGCATGCCATTCCTGGGAGGATCCTGCATAAAGGATGCAATAGAGCAGGGCAGGAATCAGACTTGTTATTTATGGGGAAAAAAAATCTGAAATTAGAGAAAACACGTTCTGAAATTACAGGAAAGAAAACATTTTTCCAGAGGGGAAGAAAATCTCAAACCCAAAAATAAACTGATTTTTTTTTTCACCAATAAAAGTGGTTTTTCCTTCTCTAAGATTACATCATTGTATTGCAAATGGAAGAGAAGGATGAGATGTGCCAGCCAGTGTTATGCCAACCCTTCCATTGCAAGAAAATCAGAATGCATTTTGTGAAGGGGGCTTCTTTTTGATATAAGTTTTGTGAAGCTTATACATTTTTCTAGAATATTATTCTTTTTCTGGGGAAACCCCACCAAAACAGCGAAATAACAACCAAAGAGCTTTCTTGTGGAAAATGTGCCAACCACTCTGCTGAACCCAAAACATCTAGGGAAGGCTGAGGTTTAAATGCCTATAGATAAGAAATATTTAATGGATATGGGTAAGATGTGGCCATAAATATTCAGGTTCTCTGTGGCACTGCGAGCTGTTCTTCTGGACTACTAGAAAAGTTGTAGCAATGAAATCAGCTGTCATGGGTTATGCTTTGGGATCACTGGGATTTTCTGGGCTGGAATTGCTGCCTGAACCAAGACACGTTGTTTGCATGCAGCATGTGCACAAAACTATCCCATCTCCTGAGAAGTGTTAGTTTGCACTTGTCAGAGTTATACAAAACTCTCCAATGCTACTGAGATGACTTGAGTTAATTTTTAATCAAATTTATGCTCTCGTGCCAGAAAAAATAATAATAATAATAAAAAAACGGTTGGTGAAACTGGGTTTCCATTGGCACCGAGACCTAAACACAGCAAATGAACCAGCATGGGAGCAGTAGTCAGCCTGGGAGGAGCAGCCACGGCACAGCCAGATCCCCCAAGAGTGTAGAATAGCTGCATTTCTGTAATGCTTCCTCCTATGACGTGGTGTGGCAGCAGATATTTCCTCTCTGAAGATGAATTTGTCACTAACGAAACCAGGAGAGGTGGCAGTGGCAGAAGCAGGGCTTGTAATCACCGTCAGCAGCAAGGTATTTTGCAGGAACCCAGGCATCTGAAGGGAAATGTTTTGTTTTATTCCAAAAAGACTCATTTCTGCTCCGTTGGAGGAGCTATGCCATTTGCTAATTAGGGAATTGGGAGCTGGGGGTCCATGGCTTGTAATCCTTGGCTGAGTGAAGCCGTGTGTTCATTACAGCTGTCACTCATCTCCCTCCTCTCTCATTTTCCTGATCTGTAAATTGAGGTTAATACCCTCTGTACACCGAGGGTGCAAGGAGGATTAATCAGAGGGCATCCAGAGCACTGCAGCCTTTTCCTTGGGTGGTGGCTGGAGCTCCTGAAGAAACTGAAATGTCTCACTGGGAAAGTTTGTTTTCCATTGAGACCCTGAGTAGGGGCACTTCAGTTCTGAATTGCTGAGATGTTACTGTTTTCACCTCAAAATTACCAAAATATGAAGCAATTGTTTCTGGCACAAGGGGGAGGAAAAACTGACCTTTGAAAAGCATTTAATAGGTTTACCTGTGAAGAGGGGTGGGGGGATTTTGCTCGTTGACAAAAAAAAAAAAAATCCCAACTCAAACACCCCGAATACTTGGCAGCTGCATAATCGTGACTTTAATAGAGCCCTCGGTTTTCCTGTTACAATAAATGAGGTCTGCTCTGCATTAGAAACAAAGCAGAGGGGAAGAAAACAAACCAAAACCCCAGCCCTCATGGCAGTGCAGGGGAATGGGGTCACCACTGGGCACATCCCAAAACCTGTCCAGGAACTGTGTGTTCTCAAGCCGATTGCATTCACCCACCAGCCTCTTGTTGGGCTACATTAGCAAACAAAACAAACTGGGCTGACAGTTTGTGCTGTACTGAAAGCACCACTCCCAATGGCTTTTCCAACTCCAGGGATGGAGCAGGCAGCTTAACTACTTATTTACTCGAGCCTGCTCACCCAGAAAGGACCCAACCTGATGGATGGCCCCTGACCTCCCTGCTCTGCATGGCCACCAGCCAGACTGCCACTTGGGTGTCTCCAGCAAGCCTCCCATCTGGCAAGAGTCCAGCCTATTTTTGCTCCCTACCAGGGTAAGAAATACTACACTTCCCCAAATGGGTGTCCCCGAAGTCATGTGTGGGTTAAAGACAAGCATAAGTTATCTGGACTTACAGCCACGAAACCATTCTCTGGGAGGAAAGGGTAAATAAACAAATCATTTATTAGCAAGTAAAATTGTTTTTTCTTTGAAATGCAAAAATGTGCTCTCTGGTGAGTTATGTTTTCAGCTTCACCCTTCGATCTCACCAGGCATGTCAGGAGCAAAGCTGCTTTCAAGTCACCCATCCAGCTGGTCCTCTGCAGGGTGGTGTAGGGGTGGTTAATCACTCAGGGTAGCACTGGATTAGGGGAGATTCAGCCATTGACACTGGGGACAGCAGGATGTGACTGAAGATATGGGGCAGCACCAGTGAAGACACCCCGATATCCTGCAGCTGGGGCTTTGGTGCAGGGAGGATGATCTTGGGTACCACCAAGGAGGCTGGGGAGGGTGTTCACACAGAGCTGATGAGAGAGCAAGGGAAGAGCTCTGTGGCATCTGTGGACATGAGATGTGTCTGGAGAACCTGCTGGTTTTTCCTGTGGTGCCCATTCCCCTGGGAATGGGGGTCTGCCATGGGAAGTAGCCTCTGCTTCCTGCTCTGGTGCAGGCTCAGGAGGGGGGAAAGTGTCAGAGTTATGGTGTGATGCCCCTCCTGCACAGGCCACACATCAGGGAGACATCTCCCAACACTCAGCCTCATTCAGTTGTTTCTATTGTTGCTGTTTCATTTTCCCCACTTGGGAGAAGGGGGAAGGCCAACAGTCCAGCCTGCAGAACCCTTGGCTTCGTGGTCAGCACATGCCCTGCTCCAGAAAGGAGATGGAGCTCCCAGGGTCACCTCCCCTCACACTGGCATGCCCAGGGGACAATCAGCATGTTAATTATTCCATCCATCCTCAGGAAGCCCCTGTGTCACATCTCTACTCTGTGTTTCAGGCACACAATGTACAGAGGCTCACATCTCGGGTTCCCTCTGGATGTCTCTTTTCATGTCTTGCTGACACAGCTGATCCCTGGGCTGGGGGAATTCACACGGGTAGGAGATGCCTTTGCACCTCTGCCTTTCGGTGCTGCCAATTAGGAGGTGCCCACGTGGGAAATTGGGCAGAATTCCTGCAGTTTCTGCACTCCCCTGGTTGTCAGGGATGCTGGTGAAGAAAGGGGGATCCTGCTCGCTGCTGCCCCATGGGGCCGTGGTGATGAGCCAGCGAGGAAAAGCAGCGATTTTCTGTGCTGAAAAATCCAGTGATGAGCCAGGGAGGAAAAGCAGCGATTTTGTGTGCTGAGGAGGAAAATTCAGTGGAGAGATGAAAGTAGGAAGGAAAGCCGGGGGAGAAATCATTACAGGGTCATGTCAGCTTAGCAGATGAGAGCTCCTAATTCCTTCAGGTGGGTGCAGGTCGGGGACAAACCTCCCACTTTCCTCACCTTCAGACATGGCTTTCATGCCCACAAAGCATCTTAGAAATGCCAGTTCAGCACAGGATCAAACTGCTGCTGCTGAGGACACTGGCAAGTCACAAATCACTCATATCACCACAAGCAGGTCATTTGTGCTGCAAGTAAATATTTTTTCACACTGGTGTAAATAAGTTAGAGTTGCTACCACAAAAATGTTATTTTTCTCTCATTTCTGGTGTACCAGCCAAATGAACCCATGGACATACAAGCTCAGCACAAGCACCTTCCTCCTGTTGGTTGGAAGAATTGAGATACTCATAAAGCACTTGGGTTTTGGAATAAACTTTCATGTAAGAGACACAAATCCAAATAAATGTACATCCCTTGCCATGGCTCTGGAGCTCCAGAGAAGTTGTTTGCTGGGCTGAGTCAGCTATGATTTATAGAACTGTTTTCAGGATCGTATCATCAAGTATGTCCTAAAAACTGCCTTCTCCCCAAAGATTGGTCTCTAGAAATCAGATTCCTGACATTCCTCATATTGTCCAGCTGAGACCTGTGGTACAAACAGCATTTTTGTAAGGCTGTTTTGAAAAGCGAGCTGTGGTTGTTATTGAACCCTCTCTCCATCTTATTTAGACTTTTCTTCTTTCTCTACTGTTGTTATTTATGAGCATGAAACTGGGGCTGCTGTTTGGAGAGGGATTGTTTCTTGAGTAAAATTGTGGGTTTCAGTGGTCTGAAGCTTCTGAGAGAATACTTTGAGTCAATAAATGTGCTACCACAATTCCATAACTATCCACATGAGGATTAAAATAAGCTGAGGGAAAAAACAAAACAAATCTGTTACTTTTGCTGTGACTACTCGAGCCTGCAGGGTGAGAGAAAAAGCACATCTTGCTTTCTGATTTAAACACCACTGATTTATTTTTAGCCCTGTGGCCAGTGTGGGAGCCTGTGGCTGAAGCAGAGACAGGGATGCAGTGGCTGGATAAAGTCTCCTGGGCTGCTAAATCCTTTCTCTGTCTGTTTAAATACCTGTGCCAGGCAGCAGCTCAGAGCTCCAGCACGGGATAGTGGGGAAAAAATGGGGAAGGTGGGATTGGCATCAACAGCTTCAAACCCTAAATTTGAGAAAAATGACATGCATGCAACTGGAAGCCTTTGCAGTAGGCTTTGGGGGAAATGGGAAGGCAACCTTTCACTTAGTGCTGGCATCTTCCTATTGTTGACCCTATTTCTCCTGGACCTGATCCATGTGAGGACACATTTCACCTTGCAGAGCTTGTCTTCCCTTTCCTGTGACCTGGCCAGGGCAAAAGCAGCTCCAGCAAACACAGCACTTGCTCCTAAGAGGAAATGTGTGTGCTCAGACCTGATACTGAACAGGAGGGATGATTGTCCTGTTTGGGGAACCTCAGTGTTTCCAGCAGAGAAGAGTGAAATAGCACTCATGCCACCGAGGCCACAGCTTTGGGGAAGGGTTTTCCAAGTGTTTCTAGGCTTAAAGAGAAGTGCTGCCGTGAGCTCTGAGGGGATTTGCCCTTGCCTCTGCATGGGGTCCGATTTTGGAAAGACATTGAGGACCTTGTAAAGGGTGAGGCTGATGCAAGCTGCAAATCCAGGGAAAAAAAGGGATTGTTCCAGATGAACACAGGCATCTAATATTGCCTAAAGTCTCTAATGGTACCCAAACCTTTCTCATGGGATTGAAGGGTGGAACTTGGGAAGGAAGAGAGGCCTGCAGTGCACACAGGGAACTTACAAGTTGTAGCACACCTGCAAGCCAGGGTGGCCTTTTTTCTCCAACATTTGTCTCCAGCCTCTGCTGCTTCCTGGAAACCATGTTGTCTATCCTCCAGGCTGATGCCCCACAGAATGCATGGTCCTGAGGCCCAAGCTTGCCTGGGGCTTGGCTGAAGCCTGCACATGGCAGCATTTCTGCATCCCCAGCTGGAGCGATGCGGAGGCCAAAATATCAGCGCTGGGGTTCCAAATGAACTGCTGAGGAATTTTCTGGGTTTCAAGCACTCCAATCCATGGTGCTTTACTTGAACCCCAGAGTCACTCTCAGCATGGGACTCTGAACCTCTCCAGAAGAGCCAGCACTGCAGCCAGAGCAGTCTGGGCTGTGTCTTTGTACTCCATTTCTCAGCATCAACTAAATGGAAAGGCCACAGAGGCATTATCATTTATAAAAAGATAGAAACAAACACTTGCATTTGGGAAAGCAAATGTCACATCATTGAACTAGACCTGAGTTGTTTACAGTGAAGAGGGGTTGATATTTAATGGAAGGTTAACTCCATTTCTTTATTTTTTTTTTAAGGTGCCTAAAATTACCAGACTTTGCATAAAATATGGTTCTGATTAAGAAACATCTGACTTAACAAAAGCAAAGTCAAAGTTAATATGTGCACAGTTTTGTATTAGCCTGCCTTAAATTTTGAAGTGAAACTCTAACGAGTACAGCAAATTTGCTCATTTATGAAACAGATAGGAAATGCAATACACAGAAGAGATTAGGGGCAAGAAAAACAACCCTTTTGCTGCAAATGAGACAAGCCATGCTGCTGCCTAGTCCTGTGAACTGCTTCCTCTAGGCTCTCTAAGAAACAGGGACATGGATTTTTCAAGGATACATAAATTTCCACATCACAGGGGAAAAAATTCCGGATACAAGGAGAGATTTGAGTGCATTTTTGGGCAGAATAATGTTTTAGTAGAGACTGAATGTGTGAAATTGGGCCTTGCTGCTGGTCTGAAGTTACCAAAGGGAGAAGGCAAGTGAGGGAAAAAGAAATGAAACCTAAACTCTGCAGGTTTTTGGAGACAGAGTGAGCCACAACCAGCCCAGAGAGGGCAGGGTTGATTCTGTGAGTCCTTTTTTGGGCATCCAAAGATAGACCACAGAGCAAGATCTCTCCCTGCAGGAGCACAGAGCAGCAGCCAGAGCCCCCCAAATGCAGAGTGAGGGAGGGTGAGTGGGAAAAGCTCTGCTGGAAGAATGTCTGGGGAGAGAATAGGGCAATGTGGTCACTGGGTCTCAGTGCCAGCAAGCAGCAGGGTCCCTTTTCTGGTCCCTTCAGTGCCATCCCCCCCTGCACTGCTCAGTGGCTGCTCTGCCACGTGTGACCCCAGCATCAAACAGAGCTCACCTAAGTCACAAGCTAAAATAAAAGGGTTTTTTTTTTTTCCAAACATAAATAATTTGAACGTTGCTCCTTTTCTGACAGGACGCAGACATCTTCCATTAACCATCCTATCCCTTCAAAACGAACATCCCGGCGGGATTGTGCCATGCTGGGGTGGCCAGGGGATGGGGCCTGTGCTGTGTGCCTTCCCTGGATGTCCCTCAGGACTCGAGGCAGGGCACGGCCGCTTTGTTTTCCAGCCGGGTTTTTATTTGCAGGCAGGGGGGAGCGTTTGATCTCGGTGATGGGAAAAGCTGCTGCCTTCGGACACCTCTGGAAAGCCACAGCTTTGGCGGTGGCCCTGATAAGGCCCGCGGTGGCTTTGAAGGTGAGAGGGAGGGTCCGAGGGGCCCGCGGGTGTTCGGGGCAGGGCCCACCCTCGGCAGATAACAGCTTATCTAAACAGCACATCAATCACTGCCACTTCCTCCCTAACACACCGACAGCGGTACTTTGTGGAACTGCAGTAAATTTTATTATAACTTCCTTCCACTTGATGAGCGCTTCCATGGGGACAGAGGCGGGCAGAGCCGCTCCTCTCCCGGCACCGCCTTCACCACCAGCTGCAAGCCATGCAACGGGCTGTTTTTGTCATGTTTTGTTTTGTTTTGTTTTGTTTTGTTTTGTTCCCTGTGATTGGACGGAGCCTCTCATCCCCACCGGCTGACCCCAGGTTGCATCTTGCACACCTGCTGTTTAAAAGTCCCATAAAAGTGCCAGGAGAAGCCCGACATCCCCACACCACAAGAATAAAGCAAGAATAAACCCTTCTTGCAGGAAAGACGTGGAGAAAGACCATAACTCCTCATGTTTAGGGTTTGGAAGGCAACGAGAACCATTGCTGACGCTCTCACTGCTTTGCCCAGCTCTCTTGAGGATTCACATGTTCTCCAAATATTTACAGAGAAACATGTGTTTGTGGATGTGGAATGCTGCTTTTTTTCCCTTGGTGTTGTGCCGTTCTGTTGGAGTGGAAGTGGATGTTGCTGGGAGATGAATGACAGTGTGTGACAGCAGTAAGCCCAGAGCAGGAATGGGATAAATGCTCATGGATCTGCAGCATTGGCGCTTGGTTTTTCTCACAGTGGGGATGTAAATTTGTACTGCTTTTTTGTCACTTTTATCAAGTGGTTTATGTGCTGATGGAAGGAGGGTGGGGATCCCTGCCCTGCTCCCCAGATTCTGGTGCTGGGCTGCACAGGCAACTTTGTTTGTGGGGTGATTTAACGTAGGGTGATTTAGAGTCTAAATCATAAGATCCTAGAATGGTTTCAGCCAGAAGGGTCCTTAAAGATCATCTTGTTCCAAGCCCCCTCCTGTGGTCAGAGACACCTGTAGATGTAAGGTGCCAAAATGATCAGCCAAACCATGGATGGGATGTGTCATCAAGCTCTCTGCTTTGGTTTGTTGTTTGTTTTTAACCCTGACAATATTTATAAATCACGATGGGTTTGTTTTCTAGGTTTTCATGCACCACAGGAGGGATGGGAGGAAGGTGCAAGTCATACAACAGGGGAAGGCAGCTGCTGGGAAAAGCTGAGCCAGATTTGGTTTCTCTGTAGATACCCAAGCCCAGAAATTTGGTTTTGCCACTGGAAAAGGCACTTGTGTGCATAGTGGGGGATGTTTTTGCTTTTGGGACAGCTGGGTGGGGGGACCACAGGACAGGCTTGAGCTAAGTCAGATGGCCCAGAGTCTGCTGAGGTTTGGAGAAGACCCTGAGCAGGCACCCAGGACAGACACATCCCCTGCACCTCCACTGAACACAGTCCAGTCGATGAAGGAACATTTTCCTCCCCCTTTTTTGAGCAAGTTTCTTGCTGTGGTGTGTGCAGACATCCAATCCTGGCTGGCACTGTGCCACGGGGATGCATTGCAATAAACCTGGGTTTTATATGAAGGGAAAAGCCTCTGGAGCAACAAAGCTTTGAACCATTCAGTTTGTAACGGTGCGAGGCTGGCAGGGAAAGCTGTGAATGAAAACTTGTGGGACCCAGGGTGAGCCACTTAATCTAGATGGGTTTCCTTATTTTTCTTTCCTCGTAGGCATTGAGTGTAGGTTGGATTTTATCCTGACAGCCAAATGCTGGGCCGTCTGTGAGCAGCTCCTGCATGCCCACACTTCTGAGCTCCAGGAAATCTGAGCTGGGAATGGAAAAACTGCAGAGCAGCGAAGCACTTTTGCTATTCCTAGAGCAAATCCACCGTCCACTCTCATATTTATCTGCAAAAGGGAGAATTTCAGGGTGTTGTGACTGATGTTTTCCAAACTGAGCTTCCCAAGAATCCTGCTTTATTTTATTTTTTCTCCTTTTCTTTTTCTCTTTTTATTTTTTTTTCCCTGAGGCTGATTAAGTGTGAAAGAAATTTGGAATAAAAAAGTCTTTCCATCCCAGCCTCAGAGATCTTATATATCAAAGAAACACGGGTGGAATAGCAAGAGAGGGGGGTGGGAGGATGGTGACAAGGTCAGGAAAATGGTGAATAGATGTGTGGGATGTACACCTCAGGTAAGGGACTTGAAATAAAAAGTAAGGAAGAAGCAGGACTTACCTGGAGATGCAAATTTAGGGTAGGATCCTCTCTTGTTTACAACAAGAAGAAAATCAGGATGGTTTGTGTTGGAAGGGACCTTCGAGATCATCTTGTTCCAACCTCCCTGTCCCAGGCAACACCTTCCAGTAGATCAGGTTTTATGAGATTTCTTCCTCTTGCCCCCATATAAGTGGAGTTATGGAGGCTCAGACTAAAAAATTTGGCAAGAAGGATTTTTATCACAGTCCAAGACATAAATACATTTCAGGGAAAAAGAGGAACATTGCTGGGTTTTTTTTGAAGTAATAATTTCCCAGAAAATATGGGGAATTTTCAGTAACTTTTCTAAATGCTTTTGCGAAAGCTGCAAAATTTTTGTGGGTTTTTATCCTCCCATCCTAATCTTCACCCAACCTAAGAGACACCAGCATTTTTGATGGAGCTGCCACTCAAGTATGTTTGCAGGAAGTCAACCCACGAAGAACTATTACAAAGAAAAATTCCTTGGACAGTTTTATGCACGGAATTACTCAAAACCCCACCGCAAAATATTGAAAAATCTGCTGAAATTTGGGAAAAAAAAAAAAAAAAAAAAGAGAGTCTGAAGGATCATGAAGAAATGAAAGCATGAAGAAAAGACTGCAAGCCAAAAAGATTTGTATCATAATACATTCTGACACATAATAAAGAAAATAAATGAAAAAAAGTCACTGGATCCATTTTCTGCACATCCACATGGAAATTCATCTCTTCTTTTGGGATTTGTTTTTGTTCTCCATGTTCTGCTGTGGGTCTCAGGGGCTTTTGTCAACATGGCCAGGGGGCAATGTCTTCTTCAAGGACGTGGCCCCTGGCATGTGCCACATCCACTGCAGCTCCCACCCGGCCGTGGGGATGGGCAGGAAAAGATCAGGGTGTTCTCCTGGCAGGGATGGGATTGGAAAGCCTCTGTGTGTGAGGAATGCATGGCCTGCCCCCAACTCTTAGCCAGTACATCTCCCACACTTTGGGGTTTGAAATGAAACCTCTTCACCTTTTTGCCGTTATCGTGGGCTTTCCGCAGACTTTAATATTGCACTGCATCACTTATATCAAAACCAGAGCAGAAAAAATTCTCCTTGGCCCATTCTCTTTTTTTTTCTTTTTTATGACTCTGTGTGAATTTCAAAGCATTTCAGGATTAGGCAGGGGTAAAAGAAAAAGGTACTTGCAGCCTTCATCTAAAATGGATTCATTTCTGTCACCAAAGTGCATTAAAAATATAAATAAATAAAACACAAACTAGATCCAGGCAAGACATATGGATGTGATGGCTGAACTTTGGATGATGCTGGCCATGCTGAGCCATTGTGGTGTATCTTGAGTGTGTGAAACACACACGATGCTGAATAAAATGTGATTTTCAGCAAATGCAATGTTTGTATATTTACGCAGAACTTGTGAAACATTAACGTGTCTCTTCTAAGACAAAATACTCAATTATCCAGTCAAGTCTTCATGTAGGCCTGTATTTACTGAATATCCTGATTATCTGCTCTGCAAAGTTGCCTTGTGCAGGACAAGCAGGGGAAGAAAAGAAATGGAAATCCTTGCAAGGGCTGTACATCTCTATTTCTTTGGATTAACACTCCTACCTGAAGGATCAGAGTTTTGTGTGCCTTTAACTGAACCAGGGACTTCAGAATCATAGAATATTTCAAGTTAGATGGGAGCCATAAGGATCATCAAACCCAACTCCATCAAGCCTCTGCAGGAGAAGCCATTGTCCTTGAGCCATTGGAAAACACCCAGGAAAACTGCTTTTAGTCAGTGTCACAGCCTGTCTGAGTTGCAGCCGTCAGTGTTTGTGTCAGAAAAGGCTGGAAGCAATTCCCAATATATATATTACCATTGAAATGCCAAAGAGATTTGGAAAAATCATAAGGGAAAAAAAAAAAAAGCATTTAACTTGAATTGTATTTTACCCAAATCTCTGAAATCCGAGCAGTGACTCAAACCCCCAGGTAATGCCAATCAAGAATGAGTAGAGAACAACCACCCTAATGAACCATGCTAATGAGTCATGATAATTAACCATGCTAAGTTTTGTCCCTGCCAACACAGCCACCTCCAGCTGAGGAGCTCTTCTAGGAGGCCACCAAGGCTGGGTCTGCCTGGGACACAGCACAGAATCCAGGTAAGGCTGCTGCTGCTCCTCTTTTCTGACCCAGAGGCTGCTCATATCTGCTCACAGTATTCAGCAGAACATTTTGCTGGGATATTGAGATGCTGGTTTTGTGCCTTCCTGAATTGTTGGGTGTTATCTCTTGTGATTTTTTTTTTTTATCATTATGATCATGGCAGCACATTCAGCAAAGCATTCTGGAGCATTGACTTCTTTCTTCCGTGCCATTGGAGAGATGTCTGGAGATGATAAATGAGCACCATGTGCAGTGTGAAGCTCAGGTGTGAGGAGGGAACCTTGGTTTTGGAAAGCCCTGGCACAGCCTGGTCTGTTTGGACAGACCCAGCGGTTTGGACACTCCAGCAACATCCATATGCAATGATTTTTCCTTGATTCACAATGTTGAAACTAAAAACCACTTGGCTTTAAACTTTAAGCCTCTGCCTGCACTCCCCTGAGAATGAGCGTTTCTGGCAAACCCTAAGTTCTTAAATATCACTTCTCCAATTACATTCTCACAGGTTAGTATTTATGCAGGCCTGGCTTTTCCAATCCACGGAGCTGGTACTGGGCTGAGGCTTAATGCATTACAGGTGGCTGGTGGTGCTTTGGGCTCTCTGGCCAAACTGGTTCCAGATGGCCACACAGTATGAGTAATAACATCAGCTCATTAAGTTGCAAGGTTTCAACTACAATCACAGAATTATCAATGAAATAAAAGCTAACGGCATATCAGCTGCACTCTAAGCCATAAATAGGATTTACAGCGAAACAAAAACCTTTTCTGAACCCAGATCTCTCATCGTCTCAATGCTGGGTGTCCACAGAAAGGGTTTATTCACTAGCAAAAAAGCCAAAACAAAATCTGCCCCACCCTCTCCAAAACCTATTCCTGAAGGCTACTGCACTGCTGCCATGAGAGCTTCTGATTTTGGAAAAGCTTTGGATTGGGGTCACCGGGAATGCAAAGCAGTATTTATCTGTGATGCCTTAGAACACAAGTGGAATGAGCCTAATTCTCAGACCAGAGATAAGCACCAGGAAGCCTCATTACCTGGAGTTTAATCACGGTTTGAAATGTTCTTTGTGCAAATCGATGTCTGTCTGTGCTGTGTGCAGAGTGTGGCCCCTGCAGGGTGTACAGGTGGCTCCTGCTCCTTTATAGCCCCGTGGCCACAGTGGGTTGTCAGTCTGGATGTCTTCTCTGCTCAGAATCTGTTCAGAATCTGTTCAGAATCTGTTCAGAATGGGGAAACATTTCCTTGAGCTGCCAGGGTAGCCGGGGTGCTCCAGATCCCTGATCTTGGCTATCAAAGGGGGGATTTTGCATTACAAAAAAAATGTAGAAGTAATAGAAATATATACATAAATTAAGTAATGCCTCTTTGAAATTTCATCGTCCTGGGGCCATGCAGGAGGTGTCAGTACACAAATACAGCAGCTGAAGTGATCCTTTTGTAAATTCTCCTGGCTTCACTGACTTTTAGTTGACTTGATAAAACTCTTGTCACCCATCCCAGCCACTTCAGAGCCTGGTCAGACTCACTGAGAGGAATCACAGGGAGGGCTCACACTCCCTCTTGCCCTTTCTTCCATTCTGCTAAATCTGACACCACTGCCAAGAAATCAGGACTTTGTTAATCGTAAAAACCTAAATTCCTTAAAAAAAACAACCAACCTAAACAAAACAAAACAAAACAAAACCCCAAACCAAATAAACATTAAATATGGTGTCACGTGGCTTGGAGAAAGGTATCTTGTATGTTGAGGTATAAATGATGCCAGAATTCTAAACAGGGAATGTTTCCAGCAAAACCTCAAGGTATTCTGTGCTCCTCCATAGCAGGCATCCAGAAAACCAGTGTGTTGGAAGCAGGAAGGTGTCTTGCTGGGTATAGTAGAAAAGTCTTGTGAAGTCTGAGGGAAAAATGTGTTCCACAGGTTAGTGGGGAGCCTGAAGAAGCTTTGTGTGATCTTGGTTTGGTCCTAGAAGTCCTGGTTCTGTTTAAAGCATTGATTTAATCCCCTGAGTCACACTGACAACAAGTGCGACAATCTGCTTTTTTATTCTCCGTGTGAATAAGAGTCAAAATCACTCCCTTGATAATTAGAGATGTTTCCTTTAGATTTATCCTACCTGTTCAGCCTCCCCAGCTGCACTTCTGTTACAAGTGCAAGAAAAAGTCCATCTGCTTCTCCTCCTGTTTACAGCAGCAGCAGCATCGTGTATGAGTCAGTTCAAGTGTTAGGGAAGGTGAGTACACCTAGTGCCCTCCTATTTAAGATTTAATTAT
This sequence comes from Illadopsis cleaveri, assembly GCA_013399915.1. NCBI lineage: Eukaryota > Metazoa > Chordata > Aves > Passeriformes > Timaliidae > Illadopsis > Illadopsis cleaveri. The sequence goes on along the minus strand of VXBB01016993.1, from coordinate 482,816 downwards.
CAACAGAACTGACCCTGTAGGTAGTTCTCCCTCCATCCTGCAATTCTGATGCAGATGTGCAGTGTCACTGCTTCCAGATGTTGACAGCCTTTTCAGAGCACTGGGCACCAGCCCAAGCAGGGATTTGGTATCGAGGAATTCTGGCACCGGCTGCGTTTCCAGAGATGTGCACACTGAGGAAATTATTGTGTGTGAGTGTGATGCAGAGACACCACTGCAAGCTGAGCTTAAGTCCCTGGGCAGGCACAGCATTGATCAAAAGTCAGGGCTGTGAGCAAGCCTGGTCAAAGTAACGTGGTGACACAGTGGGGTGGGTTTTCTCTGTCTCAGGCTGCCCTCATCCTTTGTGTTTTTTGCATTATGGGCCTCCAACCCCACTGTCCCACAAGGAGCAGGTTTTCAGCAAGATTCCTGCTGTTACTGTGAGTTTTGAGGGTGCTTTAAACACACACAGTTTGGGTGATGCAATGGTGATGTCTCAGCAGGGTCATCCTGCCTGGATTTAGACCTGTGTTCCCTGTACAAACAGGACTGATGGAGAGAGTGGAAAGCCACTCAGGAGCTCTGATCCTAGGTGCTTCCATGGGGGCTTGGGTGATGGATGTGCTGAGCTGGGGCTTGCCTCGCACCAGCCAGGGTTAAACAGGGCACAAACTCAGGCAGGGCTTGGTAGCAGGGACCTCCATCCTGTTTTTTGTGTTGTTTTGGTGGCTGTTGAGGGTAGGATGTGCCCTAACAGAGGAGTAACAAGCTCTGAATGCAGACCCAAGGGTCTGCTGGCCTCATCTCTGGGAGAGCAGAATCTCCCAGCATTTTGGGAGAGAGAGATTGCTCCCTCACCTCTCCTACCAGTGCACACTACGGGGTCCTGCAGGGAATCCTCAGGTGACAGGACTGCCCCTCCTGCAGGATCAGCAATTTGGGTCTTTGCTCTGCATAACCAAGGGTTTGTGGGCCCAAGTGGGTGGTGTCCAGCCTGTCCCTCTGGTACCTGCTGGCTGTGAATGGTGGGCACAAGAGCTGGGTTCTGTCACTGGCTGCCAGTTCAGGGACCAAAGCTCACATGCCAAGCAGTGATGCTGGAGAGAGCCCTGTGTGCAGCATGAGGAATGCCAGACCTACCCGCTGTCTCCAGGGCCGTCTCCCCAGCCAGGCTCTGGATCTTATTTGGATGCAGAGAGATTTATAAGGCATTCTCTTAATTAGGGGCCCCTGTTTTGACTGAGAGAGGATGGGGAATGAGGAGACCTAACAGGGGAGAGGGTAAACAGTGGTCTGAAAGGGAAGGCTGGGGAGACCTGTGGCGTGTGCTGTAAAGAAGCGGGGGCAATAAAACACACCAATAAAAATGATGTGTACGTCTGCAGCCTCATCTAGGAAGGGGGAACAACAGCCTGTCGCTTCTCAGGGCAAACAAAAGAAACCCCTCCATGTGTAAGCAATTATTGGAAACACATGGGAGAGGTGGACAGGGCAGGCAAATCCAAAAGCCATGTGATATTGCACAGGAGAGCGAGGCTCATGTGGAGCCTGGGAGTTCATATATATTTCACAACCCACAATGTACAGCGTTTGGCCTCCTCCAAAAGCTGCAACTGGAAAAGGCACCTCTTATTTTGGCCTCGAGACCTGTGGGCAGATGGCTAAAGCTTGGGAAGTAGTGCTGGGATGAAGAAGCTGGCATGCTGCTAGGGAGAACTGGAGCTGTGCTTGGCTTTGCTGTGCCCTGTATTGAATCTGCAGCTGGTCAGTGACACAGCAGCACTTCTCTGGGGTACAGGGAGCAGCACAGCTGTGTGCTGCTGAGCTAACTGTGCTTTTATTTGATTTCAAGGGTGGACTTGTGATTATCACCTTTAAATTTTCCATCGGTGTAGTGGCAGGATGATTTTCAGGGGTGGGACTCCCAGAAACTTTGCAACCAGACTTCTGTGCTTGCATGAAGAACAAACAGCATCAGGGTTAATGGTTGGACATGGTGGTCTTGGAGATCTTTTGCAGTCCTAATGATTCTATGGTTCCACAAGGACTGTGGTGTGATCTAAAGGTTCCTGAGCTGCTTTTACACTCCCTGGCCATGCACTGCTGCTCTGAGGGCCACAGCAGGCTGGAACCCAAGGTGTTATCTAGCTCCTGTGCAGAGCTGGAATGCCTTTGACCATAGAATGCTCTGAAGTTTCAGAGAGGTTCTCTTTGATGACACCCGGCCCTGTGAAGCGCCAGATCAGCTCAGTTGAGAACATTTGATCTTGGCAACTGATCTGAACCACTTTTATGCTTTTATGAGCTGCTTCGTGTCCACTTGCAAAGAACATGCTGTGAACTCTGTGCTGTTGTCAGTTCAGTGCCTCCACTGCTCCAGTGTCAGGCCAGGCACTTTTCTCATATGTACCACAGCTCCACTCTGCCTAAGTGCCCTCAGTGAGGCTAAATATGCAAGATGCTGCTTCCAAATGCCTCATGTCACAAATTCAGGGATATTTTCCCCAGTTATGTGGAGAAGCACCTTGTAGAAGACAAAATTATTCCCTTTGGCTTTCCCATTTTAGTCCAGGCTGCAACCCCTATGGATAATAATGTTGACTTTGTTTCTCCAGATGGAACCAGACAATTTTCTTCTCTTTAGTCTTAATAATAGGAGCAAAGATTGGGAGAAACTGAGTTTTTAAACTGCAAATGCCCTCCCTGTGCCAGTTTGTTGTCAAGTCTTGGACAGCTCTGGGCTGCTATAGATGCTTTGCATCCACTGTAATACAAGTGCTTTGCTTGTCTGTAGCCTTGCAGTCTGTGGTTGGACTGGGAAAAAAGAGATTCCAAAAGGGGCTTTAAGCCTTGTGTGAAGGCTGTTTCATTTCTATTGGACAGCTTCAGGTTTCTTCAGGTTGTACTGTGAAAGGAGCTGCTCTGGCTGTGAAATGCATCACTCCTGTGTGTGCTGTCAGCTACAGAAAGTGACTCTGCCTTGAAAGAAACAACAGGGAGGAAAGGAAGTTCCCTTAATCCTGAATATGCCATGCTCATGAATGTTAACATGATTGTGGGGTTGTTTTTCCACTGAGCAAGCAGATGTTTTAGTGCTCTGAGGATCACCTTTGCTGCAAAGGGTGGTGCTTACACCTCTGAGGGCAATGGTATGTTCAGGCTCAGTAAACATGTTCTGCTCCATCTCACTGAGCACTGAAAGCAGAAACTGCTCTTGGGTTTCATCACAGAAGGGGCAGCTTTGCCAATATAAAGAAGAACTTGTTCAGGGGCTGCTTTCATCTCTGTGCATTATCAGAGCTACTAAAATAAGGAAAGAGCCCTTTAAGCCTCATTGGACAGTGACACTAAAAATACCCCCACCAGCTCTCTCAATCCCAAGGCCCAAACAACCGAAAAACAAAAGCCAGCCCCAAACCCTAAGCCCTGGAAAACCCTGTGGTATCCATCACTGCCATGTATAATCACAGTTAGAAACCCAAATGAAGTCTGCAGCCTGTCAGCTCCGCAGACAGATTTGGTGGTGATATGAGCAAAGCCAACATTTAAAAATGACTGAATTCTCATTATAAAGATACATGATCCTCCTTCTCATTGAGAACAGTTGGGCTTTGCTTCCAGTGGAGAGCCAAACCATTTATTTTATAGCTCCATTGTATGCTGCACTGGGAATTGTTCCCACAGATAGAGGTTTCTAGCATGCTTTCCCTATGTACTTTGTTCCACATGCACTGTGCCCTTTGCACATGCTGAGGGCTCTCACATGAATTACACTTTGCCTGATTTGGTTGGATGGGTTTCCTACATTTGTGTCCTATAAATTGGCATGGTGATATATTTATTTTGGTAATCAACCAGTTCTTTGTAAATCTGTGAGCTTAATCTTCCAAGAGAGGGAAATAAAAGGCTCAGCCTTTTTTATTTTTTTCTAACAATGAAGATAAATACCTTTATTTTCATAACTTCTGGACATCTTTTTTTTCATGGCACTCAGCCAAATCATGAGGTCCTTGCTCAGGCAAGAACACACAGATGTCAATAAGTTCCTCACCAGGCTTGTTAGGGCATGGAAAAACTCTTAAGAGGAAGAATGGTCTCATGGCTTTGCCATTGAGCAAGAATTCAGTTCAACTGGGCTAAGCCTTTGCTTCTTCCATATATTTCCAACGTGACCTCGTTTGACCCTCTCTCTCTACATCTGCTCCCCCAAAATCTCCTGCTGTTGAGCTTATAAATCTCCCTGGTTCAGAGGCCCTCTCGCTGTGGGTCGGTTCGTGCAGGAATTTCGGCTGTGAGGCAGACACCAGAGCAGCAACTGGCTTTTGGCTCTGCTTGCGGATCCAGGATCGACTCCGCCCTGCTCCAAAGTGATGGGATGTGAGCCAGGATCACCAGAGCTTTTTAATGCTCAGCTATGCCCAAAATAATAGACATCAGCTCTCACCCTGTTAGTGCAGGCGCTGCAGCAATCAGATTTGGACACGGTGGTTGTGGTGCTCCTTGCACCGAAGGTGACAGCCCAAGGAACAAGGATGGCTGTTGTGGGATCTGCCCTCCTTTTCTGGCAGCCCATCCCTTCCCAGGAACTCCAACTTCATCCTTCATCTGCTGATCATTAGTGCTTCAGTCACCTCTTGGTCAGACTGGCTGTGCAAGCATCCAGCTTTCATTCCTGTCTGGAGGTGCTGGAAAGATCTCCCTGCAGGATTTTAAATAATACTGGGAATACAAGTGTTAGGGCTGAGTGAGCGAGACTGTGGGTGAGCATGAAGAAGCAGGGTGGTGGGGCAAGGACTTCTCCCTGTGCTGAGTGACACTCTGTGGGGAGCTGGCACAGGGAAGCACAGGCTTGGCTCAGGGGGCTCATCTCAGGAGGGTGGTACAACACGTCAGGCACACTTCTGACATGGTGCTGCTGACTGCAGCCTGATGAGGATCTCCACGTGCTTCCTCCTGCCCTCCATCCTCCCCCGAGCTGGAGGGAAAATTTCAGGGCCGTGGCCAGCAGCAGGGTGGGGGACAGCACAACCCTGCTCAGGGCTGGGGCTTACTGCAAAGGAAAGTGTGCTGGATTTCTGCCTGGCAGAGCTCCCCCGGCCTGTGCACACAACCATGTTTGTTATCCTAACACGCCTCTGCTGAGAGCGTGAGCTGAAAACTTTTCCTTGGGGAAGGAGTCCTTGGGCCTGTCAAGGGTTTGTTTAACTGAAGGAAGAGGGTGTGTGCTCTGCAGAATGACACCAGGAGGATAAAATCCAGTCTGGTTGTACAAGAGTCCTTCTCTTGGCCTTGGCTGTGCTAAGAGAGCTGAGGGATTATGGCATGACAAGTAGACTACAGCCTTTCCAGTCCTTCCTTCTCCCTGGCCTAGCTGAAGGTGTTCATCAGGCCCAAAGGCCTCCCAAACCTCCTAAGGTTTCATTGGATAAGTGGGAAAAACCAAATCCTTGAAGACATGAACTATGGCCACCATCCCCTTGGCTGCAGCACATGTGTTCATTTCCTGGGGGGAAGAAAAATTCACCTCTCAGTAAAGCCCATCTATTTCTCTGTCTCTTTACAATAACTACTTCTCCTAAGATACCTTTTGTGATTATTTTTTTTAAATCAGGAAGAAAGCAAAACTGGGAAAAGGATGTTTATAGAAAGCAGAGATTTCCTAAGTTTCTCTGTTTCCACAGTCAAAAAATCCCTTTTACAATAATGGTCCATTTTGGTTCTTTTTCATACCAGCCTTTACAGTGAAAGCAATGTGTCAGCAATAAATCTTCAAATTGGTTCATTCCTATGAAATTCTGCCAGCAGAATCAAATGATTTTACTACCACATGTCAAATTAATGATTGGGTGTCAACCTGTGTCACTTCCTGCTTGAAAAATGACTATGACATTAAGAGGATTTTATTCATGCTTTCCTGCCTGATGATCAAAACCAGTAAAATGCTACAGTAATGGTGGGGAGAAATCAATTTTATAAATAGCATTACCATCACATCTCTTTGGAGCAAGCCCATGGTGATGCCCACACATTGGGACTTGGGTGCCCTGCCTGGATGTTTGTCTCTGTTTTCCATTTTATGACTGGTTGCCATGGGAAGAGAATTAGGATTCAAGGCCCTAAAATCAGCTCTGGTTCTTCAGCTGATTGCTCAAGTTGACAAGATGTATGGGATGTGTCTCTTTTGTAATAAGTTGTCTGAAATTCTTCTTTCTAACCCGTACTTAGATATGGCAAAGGTTAGAAAGAAAGGACCAGGCTGTCTTCTGGCTACTGCCTGGATTAAATTCCCAAAGACTAAAGGAATAACTTCTGTAGTCTCATGCTACTAGTCTCATACGTGTCCATTTCTGAGAAGGTGCTCAGTCTTGGTGCCCAGGAAGTTGATGGCACCTTGATGGGATGTCAACTATAATCTATTAGTTTAACGGATTATTAGTTGCTAATAACTTGTGGGTTTTTGTGGCTAATGGTTTTATGGTGATACCTGAAATGTACAGAGACCATGCAGGGGTGCATGGTCAGCTGCAGGCCAGCCTGGAAGCATATCACTGTCTTTGGTCCAAATTTTGGAAAAAACCACAAAGAAATCCCATATCATGGTTTGGGTAGAACAGAATAAGCAAATGAAAAAAGAAGCTTCTCTGTCCTGTGATTTCACAGAGTTGCAGAGTCATTAGGCTGGAAGAGACCTCCAGGATCATCAAGCAACCAAACCCAACGCTAACCTCAACTAAACCATGGCACCAAATGCCACATCTAGTCTTTTCTTAAACACATCCAGAGATGGTGAATCCACTATCTCCCCAGGTAAAGCATTCCAATACTTTATTACCCTTTCTGTAAAAAAAATGTTCCTAATATCCAGCCTATATTTCCCTTGGCACAGGTTAAGACTGTGTCCTCTCGTTCCGTCAGTTGCTGCCTGAAGAAAGAGACCACCTCCCACCTGACAAAAACCACCTTTAAGGAAGTGTAGAGACTGATAAGGTCACCTCCAAGTGTCCTTTTCTCCAGGCTAAAAAACCCAAGCATCCTCAGCCACTCCCTCTCCATTTCCAGAGAAATCCGATCGGGGTTTTCCCTCCAACTGGGTGACTCCATTCCGGACTCCAGCCAGAATCCAGTCTGGGTTTTCCCTCCAACCAACTCCATTCCAGACTCCAGCCAAAATCCGGTCTGGGTTTTCCCTCCAACCGACTCCATTCCAGACTCCAGCCAGAAGCCGGTCTGGGTTTTCCCTCCAACCAACTCCATTCCGTACTCCAGCCAGAATCTGGTCTGGGTTTTCCCTCCAACCAACTCCATTCCGGACTCTGAGAAAAATCCGGTCTGGATTTTCTCTCCAACCAACTTCATTCCAGACTCTGGCAAAAATCCGGTCCGGGTTTTCCCTCCAACTGACTCCATCCCAGACTCCAGCAAAAATCCGGTCCGGGTTTTCCCTCCAACCAGGTGGCTCTAGTCCGTACTAGTTGTGGGAAAACTGCAAGATTTTCTGTTTTCGTATAGGTTGACGTGGTAGAACTGTGCTTGAAGAATTGTCTCATTCACTTTGTCTTTCATTTGTGGTGTTGTACTGTCCCTGTGAGAAATACTCCATTGGTAACTGGTGACCTTTTCAGTAAAGGGACAAAGAACCAGGTGAGACCGTCGCACTGGGAGGTTTTTTGTTTAGAAGGCAAGGATCCTTGACAGGCCATGGGCAGCTGGAGAGAGTGGCCGGGATGGATTCGCCTCCATGCTTTCCCCCATCCAGCCCATGCAGGCAGAGGGAAAGAGCAGCTGCCAAGCTCACCAGACCTCTGCAATAACAATCAGGGATCAGCTCACCTCTGGCCTCAATCAGTGTCTGGAGAAACTCTTCTGATGCCAGCTGCCCCACGTTCAGGGCCATCCTTTGGCTGGAATCCCCAGGGATTTGGCTTTCAGGGCACAGGTGAGGTGCAGCCCCAAGGGCCACGTGAGGACGTTGCAATCGGCAGCATGAAAGACAATCCTCCTTCTGAGTCAGCTCTCAGCTCCTCCAGCACTACCAGGAATGTTTCTCTTGCTGCCCTGGCTATAGCTGTTCTCTCTGAGCCCAAATATTTCCACTGTATATTTTGGGAAGAGCTGGAACATTCCGCTCTGTCTTCCAAAATCTGAGTATCATTCCTCATGGCCCTCCCTAACACCTAAGAGTCAGTTCTGGACACGTTGCAGATTATTTTTATCTATCCTAAGTTGCTGTAGTATGCCCAGTTTTGCAGTGTTGTGGACACCCCCAGTGAGATGTCCCAAGAGATGTAACAGGAGGGTTTTAGCCGTGTAGTCTCTCCTGTCTCAGGATCAGCTGGGCCTGAATCAAAAGGGAAAAAGCCAATGTGCATCACATCATCCAGAATTTGGGGCATAATGGGGTCTCTTGTAGCTCTTCTATGACCACTTCTGAATCTCTTTACAAAAAAACCCAAACTCTGTTGAGAAATGGCATGGAGTCAGCACATATACAGGGTTTTTACCTGGAGAGCAGAACTGGGACACGTTGTCTGCCCCCACAGTCAGATCAATTCTATTTCCTCCTTATTTGGGTGGGACAGCACAACCTTTCTGTTCCTTTCTCCACTCCATCTGTTGGTTCCCAGATTCATGGTCCCCATAGAATTCAAGATGTGATTTCATCACAACTGTTGACCATGAATCCTGAGAGGTAACTGTGCTCTGCTTGCATAATCCCATCCACAGAGCCAGAAAGAGGAGAAAGAAATAGGGGAGACGTGGTGTCCTTATGGTGTAGGATGGTCTAATTCATACTCCAAACATCATCTATGCTTCTTCTGTAAAAGTCTAGGCTCATAAGTGGAGAGATTTTTGACATTCAAGACCCCTGTGGTTTAATTCCAGGTGGCAACTAAACCCCACATGGCTCCTCGCCCACTCCCCATCGTGGGATGGGGAAGAGAAACAGAAAGGTGAGAACTCATGGGCTAAAATAAAGATGGTTTAATAGGTAAAGCTAAAGTCATGTGTCCAAGCAAACCAAACCAAGGAATTCCTTCCTATGGGCAGGAAAGTGTTTAGGAATCCCCAGGAAAAAAGGGCTTCATTATGTGTAACAGTGACTTGGGATGACAAACAACAATCACTCCAAGTTTTCTGTCTTCTGTCTTCAGCACAAATCAAAAACACAGCCCCACACCAGGTACCATGAATAAAATTAACTCTACCCCAGCCAAAACCAGCACAACACTTCTTGCAAACTGTGAATCAGTTATTCAGCCAAGGAACCTTTACCATGCCTAGAATTTCCTGTAGCTTGTTTTGATTTACTTCACGAACCTCTCCAGCCCAGATGTTCCAAGATGCAAGAGCCTTTGAGCCAAAGAGTGACCAATTTCCATCAGTGCCCATGAGGTGCTAATATCCCTTTGCCACAGGGCTGGCATCATGGACCAAGCTCACAAGGGAGCCACAGCTGCAGGGTATGGACACCTGAAAGCGCTGACAGGACAGAAGAAAAAGAAAACTAATCAGACACATGACCTCAGGGCTAACATTTTGTTAAAGAATATTTATATATTAATACTGTTCCCTCTGATAAAGAAATTATTTAGGCTCTGCTTAAAAAGAAGCTCCTCACCTATTGCTTTATCTTCCTACACATGGGTTAATTTTGTCACCAGGCTAAATAAAGTCGTGTGGTGAGAGCCCTTTGGCACCTGCGTGCATGTTTGCATCTGGGAGGAAAATGTTTCTGACCACTCTCTTTCCCTGTGTGCAGTCAGTTTATATAGAGCCAAAGCTACCCCTAGGGCTCACTTCTCCTACTTGCTCTTGGAGCAATCTCTTTCCAAGCCAGCAAGTGTCAGGATGGTTGGAGGGAGTGGAGCCTGACCAACCGTTCCTGGCCATGTTCCCCAAAAATCAAAGTGCGACAAAGCGTTCGGGAGGATGCCTAATTGTGTTACAAGGTGTGAGGAACTTGGAACCATAATATTGAGACTGCTATAGAGAAGATTATTGTGCCTCAAATTTTCCAGTGTGGCGAGCTTATAAAAAGTAAGCTTTTTATTTTATAATGTTTTTATATTATAATTATATTTTAACTCTCACTTTTAAATACATAAAAAGCTGTAATGTTCTATAACCTTGCTGAACTGGAAAATCTGAGGCATGCACATTTGGTGATGATGACAGTTTGATGCATGGATTTTTTGGGGGTTGGTCAAATGCCCTTGTCAAAATTCCATAATTGCATCTCACCCATATGTAGGTTTTTACACTCAGTCCCATCAAAGCATTATTCAAGACCTTAAAATAGAGTTTAACTTATTCACAGAGGTTGTGTTGGTCTTACCGAGTTGATTCACCCAAGCTCACAGTAATAATAACAGTAATAAATGATTCTTAACAACATCATTGTGTTATTTCTGATTGCTCCCCCTGGGATTCATGCATGTTACAAAGGAAGCTGGAATCACTCTGCTTTAAAGATAAAACACACCCAGCTCACCGGGGGGGATGTTAATTAGACTTTGGGCATCCATGTTTTAGTCTTGTTGCTTTTATCGTTTTCCTACACGTGAAATGTTTAAAAAAGTGTGGACGCAAATGAGATAAACATCTGCTCCATGTTGGAGTCATCCATCCAGCCCATAATTCAGCATGTGGCAGGGTTTCAGTGGTGAATGTGGCTCTGAAAAGGGCAGACAAAAATAGCACCATCTTCCCAGGGAGTCAGGCCAGGCTGCTGGTGGGTGTTAATCAGTTTCTCCTCTCCTGCTCTGCCTGCTCAAGGTGTGGTTCATCTTCACCAAACCTTGCTGGCCTGCTTTGAGATGTTCCAAGCTGATTTTCCAGCTCATTTCTCCCATCCAAGTAGGTCTCACTGTGGGGTTTCTGCTGGAGGAGCCAAACAATTCATGGATTTATTCTTGACTCTCTGATCCAAGCTCAGTGATGCACCAAGTGAAAGTGGACACACACAAGGCATCAAAATAGGGTTCTGAGCTTCACCATGCTCAGAGTGCACCCCTGGATGGTGCCAGTGGAGGAGTTAATGTTCCCTTACTGTCCCTCCTGGGTGCTGAACCCATTCTCAAGTGTTTTGTGTGCAACCTTTTCCTAAAATTAGCTTTAAAGGTACCTCTGAGCACAGGGCTTCCCAGGGATGCTCCAGAGTGCCCAGTTTGTGGTACAGTGGTGCTGTGCAGGTGATTGGTGAACAGCAGCAGTGCTGAGGCGACATTTACCCAAAAAAGGGGACTGCCTTTCCTGTATGAGAAGCTCACAGTGGTCCCTTCTGGATTTGAAATCTGAGAGGTACCTGCATTTGGCAAGTGCTTGCAGGAATGGAAGAGCAGCCCCTCTGCCTGGACCAGACTTCTGAAGCTCCAGCACTGGCTGGAGAATCGAGCCAGGTGGGATTTACCCCTTGCTCTTGCCAATGTGTAACCTGGCAGGGCTGATGCTCTTGGATAGAAATCCCTCCTCCTCTCCTCTGGTGAAAGCAGAGAGCCAGAGAGCAGCAGCTCTCCCAACAGCTCTCAAAGGCATCTGTTACCCCAGGGCGACTCGCATTCCCTGCTGTGAAAAGCTGTAAATTACACACCAATAACTGCATGGAAATGGCTGGGCAAATATTTTGAAAGAGGGGAGAAACTTGGTAGAAACCACTGCTTTGTGAGTCACTCATGGATGGAAAAAGGTGAACCCAACAGATACCCCTGGCAAAAGATTTGCTGGACATTATCCATCCTCACAGCACTGCTCCTTCTCCTCTTCCCCCCCTTTCTTATCTGCTTTCCTTTTTACACTTGCTATTCAAAGCCTGATGAAACCATAGTTTCCAAATAGGTTTTTTTTTTCCCTTCCAAATTTCTACTGTCAATAAACACTTCAAAGGTGGAGAGAACTCGCATGCCAACTTCTAGCCTAGAGCTGACTTTTACAGCTCTGTAATAAACCCCTTTAAAAAAATGTTTATAATGGCCATGGCACTTGACTATTGCAGTGCTTTCTGTCACCCCCATAATGTTAAGTGCCAATAAATCACCTGCACTGTCGTGGTGCCCTGTATTTATTTACAAAGCTGTTAGAGGAGTATTTTTTTGGTTTTATTGACCAGGTGGAACAAAAGCTGAGATTCTTCATTCTGTGGATTTCATGGGAATTTTGGGGGGTTTCCTTTGCTTGAGAGAGTAGATAAATGCCACCTAAACCTCCAGCTGGCCTCTTGTACCTGAGGTATGTAATGCTGCTGTTTTTGGAGGTGCTTCACAGAGGATCAAGCCCAGCTCAGAGGTGAAGGGGTGCAGTGGTTGCTTGGCAGACAAAGCCACGTGCATCACCCAACCTGTGCTGGAGCTGAGCCTGCAGCCAAAAATAGGTTAGAGGGGAGGCACGAGCCTGCACTGAGATGTGGGGCATGAGGAAAAGGGCTTTTTTTTCTGTTTGTAGGCACTGCTCAGAAGCCTCCCTGCCCCTGCTCATGGCAAAAGGGGATTTCTGGGCTCTGATTTCTTGGCCCATGTTAGGCTGGGCAGGGCACAGAGCTCAATTATTTCTCTTACCATCCAGTTCTGACTCTGCTTTGGTCTCTCAGGGTGTTGTATTGGGGCTTATAGACTGCATATCTCCCTTTTGCAAAGAGCATTTTTTGCTCTTTAGTCTGTTGAGTCTTCCCCAAATTTTACTCACTGATAAGCAGAAGTATTAAAACCATAAAGCTATAAAATAAAGCTTCTTCTTCATCCTTGTTTCCTGCATGTTTTCATCTCTGCACCAAAGGTTTCTGAAGACAACTCCCTACTAATGTTAGAGGATGAAGAAGAGCAAAATTAGAGATTGCACTGTGAGCATGGACACAGTCTTGGTTAGAAATCAATGCATAAAAAATGAAACTGTTTTCTCCAAAAGAGTAAACACAGTAAATTTTCCAACTGTGTCAATAACCCCAGGACAGAACGGATTTTGAGGCAGCAATGGATCGTATAGGAAAACAAGGTTTAGCTGTTGGAAATTAAAAGTTAATATTAGAAGTAAAAGGGCAATCAGCCCCCAAAGCCACCTGCCTCTTCTTAGAGTGTGTTTTGAAGATCCTTCCCACATACTGTGTTAGAAGCTGCTGCCTTTGAGTGTATCACCTGGTTGGAATTTTTCACGGAGCTTGAATTTATTAGAGAACAGCCCCAGTCAAGCAGAACTGTGCAAATTAAATTGGATTTACATGACAAGGTGGAGCCCAAGCACAGCAGCTAGGAAATGCCTGAGAAGCAAAAGACAAACCAGAGGGGATCAGGGAGGAAGGCTGCTCTGTGTAAACAGTGTTAAAAAAAAAAAAAAAAAAAAAAAAGGAAAAAGGGTTTTGAAAAAAAGGGCAAAAAAA
>VXBB01016993.1:421424-469450 GCA_013399915.1 Illadopsis cleaveri | reverse complement strand
AAAATGTTTAAAAAAAAAAAAAAAAAAAAAAAAAGGAAAAAGGGTTTTGACAAATAGTGCAATAAAATTAAAATTCCCACTTCAGCTGCCCTGGGGGTTTCAAAAGGAGACACCGAGAGAGACTTGGACACTAGAGGAAATAAACAGATTTGAGCATCTAATAAGTGGGAGGCTGGAATATTATTGTAGGATAAAGTGTTCTGGGATGGGACGAGGTGACCCAGAACATGTTCCTGTTGTGAGGAGGGTAAAGACTTGATCTTCAACCCCAGCGAAGCCTGGAGGACTCAGTCCACTGGCTTCAAAAAGCTTTGGGAGAAGCCTGACTTCCTTGTAGGCATTAGAAACTGCATATTTTCTTCCCTGTCGGCTCACACTGCTGCCTATTATCTTATCAAAACATGGTTTCTTCATCAGTAATGCGTAGGTTTCATCTGAATCTGTAAAAACTGAATTGCTTCCATATGCCAGATATTTCGCTGGAGAGACCCTCCACTTTGGGAATGTCATTACTGCCCAAAATAATCTTCTGCAAGTCATAATGTAAACTTAAAGTTATTGCAATTTATTAGCAATCACAATTTGCCAGGAAAATAGAATCAAGAGAGTATCAGGGAAAGTAACTCAATTGCAAAATGAACATGACCTCTACTGCAGTCTGAGCCCATTAATATTGACTTTTCAAATCCAGAGAGTGATTTCCTCCTGTGCCTGTACAATAAGGCAGTGCAGCATGTTTTCTCCTGAGGAAGCAACAGGATTTTGTTGAATATATGGAAGGGAATTGGTTTTCTGGTTTGTTACTTAAAGCTGATCCTTATTGTCAACATTTGTGATGAGTAAACCTCATGAAATAACACGGCTAAAGGCTTAATCTGGTGCCACTGTGATTTGCAGGGATAAATTGGAGAGACATGGCTGTGGCAGGAGTGCGAGGTGCTGCTTTTAAAAATGAAGGGATCTGCTCCCAGAGATAGCATGCTGCCATGGACAGAGCTTGGGAGGGGGCACGCAGGAAATGTGGTGGAAAGAAAGTCATGAAAAGAAGTGCTAAATGTGCCATTTCCTGCTGGAGTCGTTCAGCTTAGAGAAATCCTCCCTCTTGCATCCTACTGTTTGGAGTGTGGATTTGGGAGGGCGAGAAAAGGCCCTTTATTAGCAACACTTTGATTCCCCTGATCCCGGTGGGCTCGTGGCTGGGATTTCCTCCAGCTGAGCGTTGATGTGAGCGGCTTCCAACTGTTTGTACAGAAATATCAACGTGTAGCAGATCCAGGCACTGGCTGTGGGGTGGGGACACCCCATCTCAGAGCCCTGACCCTGCTGTGGGTCCCCACACAGAGGGCAGTGCTGTATCCCTTCGGATGGAGGTGGCCTTTGGAGCTGTTGAGGTCCTTCAGCACTGGCCAAAGGTGTCCCCAGGACTGTCCCCATGGAAGGGACAGGCGTGGCCTTGCTCTGGTGCACAGTCACGCTGGGCAACCTCATGAGCCTTAGATTTACTTAGCCCCAGGTGACACCAAGGGAAGCTTTGGAGGGTCCAGTGTGTGGGATCGTGTCAGATATCAGGGAGTGGTTGTGTAGCCATACTGAGAGATGTCAGCAGAGCTGCTAGGTTGGTCTGTCTAAAATTCCCCTACACACCCCTGTGCAAAGAACAACCTCTGGCTGATGTCAGCGCCATAAAACAGCCATAAATTGTTTGTCTGTCCCTTCATGGCACTCCTTTCCCTGCCAGGGACATGTGGTACAGGCATTTCTGAGTCACTTGCCTGGTGTGAAGCTGCACTTGGGGGTGAGAGGATCAGAGAGGGAGGATGGAGCAAGCAGGTCTCAAACAGAGGGTTGCTTCTGGGAAACACTTCTGCGAGTCTCTGGGAAACACAAAGTTGTCATTCCCTGGGAGCCTGGGCTGTCCTCTGGGCTGGTGGTCATGGATGCAAACTGGGTGTGGGACAGAGCATTCCCTGGCCATCGTCACAGCAGATGGAAACAGCACAGCCTCACCCTGTAAAGCCCACTCAGAGACGTCAGTGGCTGGACTATTTTGGTAGGAGAATAAAAGTCTGAAAGCACCACACCCCTTGAGAGTTTGTGTGGTGGATGTTGTGCACACCCACCCTGAGCTTGCTTTAGCAGCAAATCCCGGCTCTGCCTGTGACCAGCTCCATGTTTACACCTCTGCAGCAGCAGTGCAGGAATTACAGGCCCCTTTGGACACAAAGGGAGGAGCAATTTGGGAGCCTCAGCCTAGAGCAGATTGCATCCTCACAGCTCTTACACTGTGGTGGAGCAGCAGCTCACTTCTGCAGCATGTACATGTCCTCCACAGACAATATGAGAGCCATCAAGATTTGCTTCAACGTAGACTAAAGTTGGGTTTCGACAGATCTTTTCCTTCCTTTTTTGATTTATTTCCTTTTTTTAACCTTCCTGGGGAAAAAAAAAGTACTGTAAAATTTCGTTCCACTCTCTTTGAATTTAACAGCAGGTTTTCTTCCATTAATTTCAGTGAGGTTGCAGGTATTTGTGTGTGTTTCCACCAGCCAGTGCTCAAGTGTAACAGCTGAGCTAGCCTGAAGAAAAAGGGTTTCTTACAGAGAAAAGGAAAATGGAGTTCTGCTGGAAAAGCTTTTGTTTGGCAGTGGCTGGAAAAGGTTGTTCTGGGACTGATTTAAAGAGCACTGGGTAAACTTATGCACATGCCCTCAGGGCAGCCATAAGTTTAGTGATGAAAACGTCTGCATGTTTTACACAGCTCTGCTCAGGGACTTGGGGCAGAGGCAGCAGTGCTGGAGCAACACACAGAGATGTCATTGCTGGGAGGGCAGGATGCTCCAGGGGGAGCACAGACGAGCCCTGTGGGTCCTTGAGGATGAAGCATCAGTGCAAAGCACAGTCCTAACCCCATCCCTGTTTCCCAGAGAACTTCCAGAGATGGGAGATGCAGTCCTTCCCATCCCAGTGCCAGGGAGAGCAACTTCCCCTCTGCACGTGCTTCTGATTTGCATAATTTGTGTATTAATTTACAGCACAGAAGGAAGGAGGGCTTGGAAGGGATGGTGGCTGCTTTTTTTTGTGATGTCGTGCTTGATGTGGCTGCCTTCTCCTGCTGGAGTTTTGCACTCTGTGTGTGTGACATAAGTGGCCTTAAAAGTACAAGGGATTGGGTGGGAGGAAAAGGAGAATGAAAACTGTCTTTTACTAAACCAGATACCATAATAATCCTGGCAGTGAGCTTGGGGAGAGCTCCAGAGATGGATTTTTTTTTTTTTTCTGCCATACATTTGTTTTCAGTATAACTAGAGAGGAGAGACCTTCCCACTTGCTGAGCAGCAGCCATGCCCAAGGGGGACTTGGTTATAACTAATTCCAGAACAGGGTGTCCCTTTTGGGGTCTCCGTGTGCTTTGCACATAAAACTTGCACCCCGCCTCTAGGACTGCCATTAAAAAACAGGAAAATGAACTCCAAAGGTTCGACTGGTGAATGGGGCTCTTTGTTCTGGCACATTGTCACCCAGGAGTGAGCCCTACAGGGAGATTTATAACAAGATTCCAAGCTGCTAATGAGGGAAGGCTTCTCTCAGTAGTAAGGTGGCAAAGCACAGAAGCACAGCAGCCCATGCTCAGGGAAGAGGAAGATGAGGTTGGCTGTACAAACAAGCCCCCGGGTATGTGCATGAAAATTTGGGTATTGCTGTGTTGTACACTCTGCTTAGAGTTGCTGCAGCTGAGGGAAGGTGCTTTGCCAAAGCTCTTGGGCTTGGCCATGGGGTCCTGGGGCTTGGCCATTTCTGAAGCAGTCCTTGGGTTGCTGGATGTGGCTGCAGTTTGCAGTGGCTCCTTGAGGTCTCTGAAGAGCCCTGGTGTCACTGAGGGCTGTGGGACTACAGCACTGACAGCTCTGCTCTCTTTGCTGTCATGGTCACCACCTATGAAATCTCAGCTTCTTTCATCCCTAAACCATCTGGACATTTTACTCATGGTCAAAGCTGCCTGAATCAATGAGCATCCCATGGCTCCAGCAGGGTGTTGGTGTGAAGAAGGACCACTGACCCTGCAGAACCTCCTGGGAGGAGTCAAAGCCTGGAAGGACTCAGAGCAGTAAAAGGGCAGTGTTGGGGTGGAGATAAGGAGCCACCACTGGCAGATGAGATAAGGCTTTGGTCAGGTTTCTCTGTGCAGTGCAACAGATCTAGTCACCCTCTGCAAGCAGGTGATGCTGGGAACTCAGCTTGCTCTTCTGCTCCATCTGTAAATAGCTACATTGCAGTGAGAATGGTTGTTATCTCTGTTGTAGGGACTGGGATCAGCCATCCCTGGCTGATTTCTCAATGAAGACAAAGCTTTGTCTTGCTTAAGATGAAGCAGGAAGGCTATAAAGCTGCTGGGGTACGAGACCACATTCTTGCTTCAGTCTAGTTCCAAACAGGCTTCACCCTCTGGAGGAGTTTTCTTACATTTTGTTAATTCTCTAGCATGCAAGAAGGCAGGTTTATGGCTTGTGCTCACTCTACAGTGCTTGCAGTGCTAATGAATTTGAGTAGTTAATCAATTTAGTGTGAGTTCTTCTAAGTTAAAAAAAACCCAACCAAAACCAAAACCACATATATATACATAAAACCATCCAATTTCTGCTTACTCCTTGCAGAATGTTTTCTGTCCTGTCAGTCTAAACACTGGGAAGTATTTTAAACAGATGTAGGCCATCACTTTCTATAAACATTGTAATTGCTTGGCACCACCAATGCTTACATCAAAAGATGCAGATTGCCAGGATCTGCACAGACACCAGCCACAGTCTTTCTGCTGTGCCCAGAAACACAGTTTACACCCCGTTAGAAGCCTGTAACCTCCCTCCTGTAGGACTCACTTTAGCTTGGAGCCTGGCACCAGCCAAGGGCTGCTATCCCTGCAGCTTTGTATAGCTCCGAGCTGCAGGCTCAACCGTTTCAGCATCCTGGCAGGGTTTGATAGGAGGATGTGATCTGGATTCTACCCCAAAAGCTCTTTCTTCTTGTTACCCTGCTGCAAAATAGATGCAATGGTACTGGCACCTCGAGTTGCTCAGGGTGAAAATAATGCAACTGGCCTCCCTGTGCTCACATTCAGCCATTTACCAGCTTTCTGTGAACTCATCCTGTTTGATTTTTGGGCAATGGTGAAGCTGATGTCCACAGTGCTGTCCCTGGGAAGCTGAGGAGGTGTGGTCCTCAGCTTGCCCTCTCGTAAAAATGATGGATTGAGCTGGAGGGGGTGGAAGGAAAGGATGGATAATATCCCTGCTAATAAATCCAGTGCGGCAATTAAGATCGCCTTTAAAAATGTGTATTATCGGCACAAATAGAAATACAGACAAGAGCAGCAGCCAAGAGCTGCTCTGTGTCTGTAACAAACAGGATGGACTCATCATTTAGCCAGGGACTGCTGGCCAAGCCCGTGGCTCACCAGGGCTGGGGTGAGCAGCTCTCCCCAATCCATATTTCATCCTGAGGACATGTGCAGCTCAGCCCTTTTTATTCCATATTTGCCTGCAACAAGCTGGTGGGTGATTTGGCAGCATCTTGGGTCCTTGCAGTGTTTTTGCTGTTGATGATTCTTTCCATTAGTCCATTAGGGGTGAGTCAGAACTGGACACCTCTGCACTGCAGACCAGTGGCAGCAAGTGGCCTGGAGGTGTAAAGCCATCCAGGGCTTTGCCTTGCGTCGTTCCTGCCTCAAGACAGCCCCATGTGCATTCTCCTCCCGTTAAGAAATACTAAGTGGCAACAAAAAAATGAGACTTTGCTGATAGCATATGTTCAAAACACAGGCTCATTTCTTAATATGCTTTGGCTCCAGCCTCTAGCTGAGAAGCCAGATTGCTAAAGCACCAGAAGTGTGGATAAATGTACAGTCGGGGCGTTGCGTAATTTTTGCCTCAGTGTGACACACAGAGAAAGCTGTGAATATCACCACAGACCAGGGAAAGCAACTGCTGGTCTCCTGGAACAAACATTTCAGGTCACCCCTCTATCCACTGTTAATTCTTGGTCAGTTTAGTGTTGGGAAAGGTGTTATCCAGATTTTGAAGCACAAATGAAGCATTTTCCACTCCATGGAGGCACAGAGGACAGAGTACCAGAAAAGTACTCATCTCCAGAAGGTGATGACACCTCCAGGTGTCTACTTAAGCTAAGTCTTTAAGTCTCTAAGTCAGTTTAGCTGCCTGGCTAAACTGCTCAACAGCTCCTCTACACAGGGAAGAGACAAAGGTTATTCTGTAAGGCTCTTTCCTGCACAGGAGGTTAATTCCTGCTCTATACTCACTTAAATAAATATCTCTGCAGAAATTACAAAGAGATCAAAGGTAGATCAGCCACCTAATTTAGTTGCTTACATGATTAAAGTTGTCTGGGGCAAATGTTCTTTTTCCTTTGCTCCCAGTGACAAAGGTTTCTAGGGCATCTGGTGAGCACCTCCATGGTGCAAGGAACAGGTTTCTGCAGCAATAAAAAAGGGGCCCTTTTTTCCCCAAGACCACTGAACTTTGCCCAGAAAGCTTCCAAGTCTCTGCAAGGAAACCTAAAGCTGGAGCAAAAGGTTGGAGTTTATGGAAGTGGTTTGTGGTTGTGGTTAGGAGTCTGCTCTTCAATCTGCGCACAGGGGTCTTTTTCTAGGAATTTCTGCTCATGTCACTAGGAATTCAGCCCAAAATAGACTCATTGGGACAGAGAAGAAGTGAGAGCATGGCTCAGGAGTCAGAAATGCACAAAACTTGGCCTGAAACAGAGCTTAGTACTCTCTGAGAAGGGCATAATCTGATGTCAAGCTTTCCCCAAGAGTCATGCTCCTCGGTGGGAAGCAGCCCAAAATGATCACATGCTGAGTGCCTGTTCGGAGACAAGTGGCTCTCACTGCCAAACAAACTGGAGGGGAGGGCTGCTCTTGAAAAATTCTCTGCTGCCCACGTGCTGGTCCTCCTCTGGAGAGCAGGCATTTCTCAATCACAGCCAGGCCAATTGCTCTTCTCAAAACCAGCATTCCAGGAGTCATCATCCCCGGCCTTATCTCCATCTGCACTGGGGTCAGGAGCTCAGCAGTGCTCTGCCACTCAGCTCTCCCTTCCCTTTCAACCCAGGGGGGTGTCAGTAAATGTTTCTGGGCGTGTGGGTGTTTTCTCAGGTGGGTTGTGGCAGGAGGTCAGCAGAGAAAAAGAAACCTGCCCTGAGCGTGTCTGTTTTGACTTTGGCCTGAGCATGCCTCTGGGTTTGAGGTAACATAACAAATAGGAACATGGGAAAAATGCTACGGGGAAAAAAGTATTCTTTTACTGCACTTGATGGTTTTTAAAATATAAAGACTGTCCTCTCTCCAAATGAAGCATAACTCGAATTTCTTACTCCAGAACTTAAACAGAATTCTTGGTCGAAAACGTCCTCTGAAGAAAATGCTGTAAGGTTTCAGGCCTTTCCACCACTTCAGTTTTTCTTCATTTTTTAAGGTCTTTGCCTCTGTTTCTCAAGTGACACATTTCTAAAGAAATGCAGGTTTTGTCCTTTAGGTAGCAGGCCAGAGTAAATTCTGTAAGCTGAAATTTTTCAGTTCAGCAAACACATCAACAGGCAGTGACCCCTCCAGAGCAGACCTGAATTTCTTGGATTAGTCATATTTGGCTATGAAACTCTTCCATGGGCCAGCAGAAGTCAGAGATCAGATCTTCTACTGGGATGTGAGAACCATCCGACCCAGTATCTCAACAGTTACATAACATTTTAAAATTAGGAAAACAAGATAATTCATCTCTTCCTACCTCTTTTGAAGAAAGGATTTATGGTTTTATGAGAATGTGACCTCACTTTCTTCTAAACTGATTTGCCTATTCCCACCAGCCAGAGCAGCAGGGATCCCTCATTGCAGCATCATCAGAACTTGAGACACTCCACACTGAGACCTGAATCCCAAGATTGGCCTCTGCCAAACTGTATGCTGGGGTCCAAACATCAATAGCAACTAATTAGGAAAGGCTTATTCCAAGATATGGTTTAGAAATGCCTGCAGTGTTTCCACCCTGGGAGACGGGGACCAGAGCATATTCCCAGCTGCTGTTCTTCACCACGTCCCCAGCTCCTTGGAAGCCAACTGCTGAGCCCTTTGCAGCCTACCTGGGAGCTGGCAGGGTTGGGTTTGAAGCCTTTCTGGAATCATCTGCAGGTCCCACTTGCCACCCTTGTACAGCAAAGCAACACCTCTTCCCTGCTGCCAAAAACTTCTCCAGTGGCGACGCAGAAATCAAGTTCTGGCAACAAATCCCGCTTAGTATTTCCACCTGAAGAAGAGAAGGAATATAAAACAAAGCAGCAGAAGTTGCTGTCTGTGGGGCTTTCAGGGTTCCAAAGTGCCTTTCCTGATGCTGCAAGGCCCATGCCTTGGGAAGAGCAGCCTCTTTCAGACACTGGCATTTTGTTGGAAGTGGAGGGAGCGGTGGCCAAACCTTTCTGTTCAGTGAGGGCTCCAGATCCATGACTCTTTCACCATTCCCACTAGCCCAAAGTCCAAACAAGGGCTCCTTTGACATCATTTGGAGCTGAGCTGGAGCAAGGCTGGGCAAAGCCTTTCCTTTCAAATGGGAGGAGGAAAGGTGTTTATGAGAACGCCTGGGTGCTCGTGGGCATCTCCAGTCTGCCGGGAAGTCACTGAGCAGTCAAGTCAATTATTTTTAATGAACTGGGCCAAAGCTGATTGTGTTATTTTGTAACATATTAGTTTGGAAAGCAGTGAAATTATTTGGCATCTTTCCCTGGCCATCACAGGGACCCCTTTGTGCTTCCCTTTTCCCCACTTTTCTCTCGTGTGTATAGCTGGCTCCCACATCTCCACTTGCTGACGCTGATTGATTGCATTAATATCACTGTAAATATTACATAATCTCCGCTTACAATGCTAGAAGGAACTGATGAGTTTTACTCTGCCAAGAGTTTTCAGGCTGGAAAATAATAACAAAAAAATAATCTTGAAAAAATAAAATCTCTCTTACTCTTTCCCCCCATTTTTAATTATTATTTTTTTTTGCTATGTGCATTTGCTGTTGGCCCCATTGACTGCAGACCAAGACAAGGCTGTATGGACTGTTTGTGGCCATTGCTTCGAGGAGACAGTGAAAAAGAAGTCACAGCATGACAGTAAACTGTGCCTGGCCTCAGGAGAGGTGATGGAGACAGAGGATATTGAAGACAACTTATGGAAAAAATCAGTTTCAGAAACAGGGTTCAGCTGAGCTAAGGAGGATGAGGATGCACAGGGAGGTCTATACCCCATCCAGGGGAAATACGGATTTTTGGAATGTGGTACCCTCTTCTCTCCATTAGTGGGTGATTTAAACCAGTGCACTGGGTGTTTGAGCCCACCCCCTTTGGGATTTGAAGATTCTGAGCCCTGTGGGATGCTCCTTCCCACTCTGCTCAGGGAAGGTGGGAGGGGAGATGTGACTCCTCCCTCTCCAGCACCAGTCCAGGATTGTTTGACCTGGTGCGTGTGCCACATCCTCCATCCCAACGCATCCAGGCCAGCTCTGTTTCTTTTCTCTGTCTCCCTGTCGGAGACAACTCCGTATCAGGTTGCGTTCTGCAGCAGGCGCTCTCTTCTCAGACTCCGCAGAAAATCCATTTATCATATCAGTCTTACATTAGCCAAAGTATCAGAGATAAAAATTATCTTGGAAATCTAAACATCGATTCTAATCTAAGGTACAGCAGCATCTGTTTCCCATTAGCTTTTTATTACTCGCAAGGTTCGAGCGGCATCACTGCCGCGGTGAGATATTTGGGAAAGCAGAGGTCTGTGCTTCCCAGAACTCCGGGTCCCAATGCTGGTTGCTGCTCATCTCCCAGAGCTCATCTGCATGGGAATAGCTGATGCTGGTTGCTGCACATCTCCCAGGGCTCATCTGCATGGGAATAGCTGATTACTCAGCGTGTCCAGTGCACAGGCAGGCTCCCCGGGCAGCGCTGTTGCCTGAGCTCAGGGTTGTGCTGACTTCAGCAGCACCAGCACTGGGCTTGGACTCCTTTCAGAAGGCAGCTCAGGGATGTTTTTCAGAGGAATTTGCAATACCAGCCTGCCAGACTCCACTGGTCCAAACTGGCTGGGGAGAAGTGGTGATGTGGATACATGTACACAAAGCCATGATTTCAGGCTCCTCTTCTAGCCGAGCTTTTTCTGAGCTGTGCTTCGGGGGTGAGGAGCTCCACTTGTGTTGCTGCCAGAAGTGACTCAAACCTGCCACTGCTTCTCACCTCACAAGGCCAAATCCTGCATGGTTGTGTGTGTGGGGCAGGTTTTGGCTTAGCCATGGCCAGGCCACTTGGCCCAGTGTAATTCAGCCACCGTTGAAATGCAACCTCCCTTGTACCTCAGGCAATTGTTTCAGGGCAGCCACATCTCAGGGAAATCCATGACCCAGCTGGGACCCTGAGGGTACTAACAGACCTTGATCTTATCAATACCTATCAGTATCTGAGGGGAGAGTGCCAGGAGGATGGAGCAGGCTCTGCCCCGTGGTACTGGGCAATAGGACAAGAGGCAACGGGCAGAAATGGATGCACAAGAAGCTCCACGTGAACATGAGGAAGAATTTCTTTGTTGTGCAGTGACTGAGCACTGGAACAGGTTGCTTAGAGAGTCTCCCTCACAGGAGATATTCCAGAACCACCTGGACACAATCCTGTGCTGTTTGCTCTGGGATGACCCTGCTTGAGCAGGGAGGTTGGACCAGATGACCCCACTGTGGTCACTTCCAACCCAACCTATTCCCTGACCTGCCTCACCTTGGACTTTTGATTGGTCCCCACTTGAGCTCAGCCCAGCCTGAGCTGCATCACAGGCCTGCCTGCCCTTTGCCCTGTTCCTGTACTGCTTGCTTGGTTTTCCTGGCTTTTCCTTTAGGGAGCAGCCCTGCTCTTGTTCTCCTCCCTGACGCCAGCACTCTTGCCTGCCGTGGTGTGCTGTGCCTTGGGCATGTGCTGTGAACTCCGCCTTGCCCCGCCGCGCAGAGACAAGTATGCAGCTCTGCAAACTACTGTTTGCCTCTGGAGACAAATTATGGCATGCTGCAATAGCTGAGGAATAGCATAAGAGGAGTATGCAATGAATCATGATGCATATGCACACGAGGGGAAAAGTTCAACCTTCTGTTTGCCATTATCTGACTCTTGAAAGCTGAACTGCTCGATTCTTGCATTTTCTGTGCAGAGTTTATTTCTGAGGCATTTCCTAAGTCTTTCTGTCTGTCTCAAGGCAGGGGAAAGAGAGTGTGTCCCTCTCTAGAACATTGCATTTGCACTGGCTTGCAAATAAAAATCAAATCAAGAATAAAATAGGATAAGAAACATGTAGTGTGTAACTCTAGATCTCTGTATTTGCAGAGTTGAACCCTTTCCCTCAGCCTGCCCAGCTGTGGTGTGCCTGAAGGCTCATGTGCTGCTGCACATTCTGGCTGGGGTGGAATAGGCTGCAGGCACAGGGAGTTTGGAAACCATTGTGGCTGCAGGAGGACAGGTACCCTGACGTGAGAGTGGTGTTAAAACAAAAAAAAAATCATGTGTTTTGATTAGGGTCAGAGATGTCAAGTCATGTTTTCCCACTACATCAGTTGAAATGGGTTTTCTCTTGTAGGGACAGAGAAAGTGAAGAGAAGAGATAGTTCCTCTCCACCAACTTACTCAAAGTTGACTTAACATCTCAAGGCACCTGTTTTTCCCTAATAATGATAGCAAGAGGGCCCCACTTGGGCTCAGCCCAGCCTGAGGTGCTGGATTGCCTGCCTTTTGCCCTGTTCCTGGGCTGCTGCATGGTTTTCCTGGCTTTTCCATTAGGGAGCAGGCCTGCTCTCCCTTGACTGATCTCCTAAACTAGCTCTCAGGGTGTTTGACTCTGGGCTTTTCAAGGCAGCCTGAAATCCCCCAAAATATTCTATGGCAATGTAGGAAAATTAGTTTTAATTCATTTCATGATCACTATGCATAAGTGGTCCCAAAGAACTGTTGTACCCAGGATGAGATACAAATCAGGGATTTGTTAGTCCCTGCTCAGTACGTCAGATTTTGTCAAACTTCCAAACTGCATAAATGGATATTTGTCCTTCCTCAGGCAAATGTTTAATGCAAAGAGCAGGCCAGGAGGTTTCCAATCATCTCTTAATCATCTATGAACACCCACATGGGAGAGGGGTTTTTTTTTGTGGGGGGAGGGAAACAAAAGCATCTCCTTAATCTAACGGAAAAACGAGATCCTAAAATAATGAGGAAACAGAAGCTAAACACATTTCGAGTGGTGACAAGATGTGGGTTTTCAAGAATGACACTAATTATGCATTGAAACCCATTAACTTGGTGGCTGGAAGAGTCTGCATTCATTCCTTCCTTCCTCCCCTTGGCTGCCAGAACTCCTCTGGAAGTGCAGGCTGAGCCATGCAGGAGGTCAGTGCTGCCACTCCTGCCGTCCCTGACCTGGCAGGAGGAAGTGTGGGAATGCCTTACAATGGTTGTAAACTCACCCTGCTCCACAACCTTAACCCTGAAACCTTAACCCTGAAGTCTCAGGATACCCATTTCTACTTGAGAACTGATTTAGGTCCAATTTCTTGGGCAACAAGATGTGCTTTTGCTGGGATTAGGACCAGGAGGAACCAGTCACCTCATTCCATCCCAGATCCCATTCCTGAACCACTTTGCTCTGCTCCACACAGCTTGGGTGGGTTGGTTTTGTCATAGCTCTGTGCATGTCCTAGAGAAGCATGTGTGGCTCATGTGTCTAAAACTACAAATTGGTTTACATAGCAACAATGAGAGCAGTTAAATGAACAATTTCACTGGAATCCCACCTGCCAAATGAACCTGACCAAAATACCCTTGTGATGTTTGCACCAATCTGATTTTTCTAGATAGCCTCTCAGGGAAAAAAAAAACCCAACAAAGTAAAACACTCCCCCTTCAATGATATTAATTAATCATAGTGATACCTGCTTTCTTATTGTGTGCTCAAGCTGGCAGTGCAGTTACCAAACTCAGAAAATTGTGCCATATCTTATCTTTTTATTAAAAAAAACCCAAAAAACCAACCACCAGCTGTGACTGTTTGATCTGGCTGCAAGCAGCAGGGAAAGGTCATTCTGGAGAACAGGCTCTGGGACCAAGCACTGTTTGGATATTAACAGACCTCAAACAGTTTGGGATCAGAGATACTGGATAGGATTTTGCACAGTATCTGATGCAACAGAGCCTAGACCTCAAAGTGTTCCCAAAACACAGGGGTGAGGATTGTCTGTGTGGGTTAATCCTGCCTGTCCATGCACTGGAGGAAATACTGCAGCATTTCCACCCCCTTGGGAGCTGGAGGAGAATTTAGGTCAAAGTACAGAGAACTGTATTACAGTATTAGCACTTATTATCCAGTTTGATTCTATTAAGGGGAACCTGCAGTGAGGAATGAGAATGGAGCTGGCCCTTTCCACAAGTGCTTTAACAGCTGGTGGCCCAAGAGCTGTTTTGATGAAATAAATCACCCCGGTGGAAAAATCTCAAAAGCCGCAGACTGTGGAAAGTTGACCAGATCTTTACTGGCAATATTTAGGGATGCTCTAAACAATGAGACAGTTGTTTTCCTATTACTTTCAGTATTGTGCCTGAAGTTTGATATCCCTGAAGTTTGCCTGCCCTGAAAGCTTTGGGGTGCGTGGCACAGCTAAACCTGACTGCAGGATTCCTGGAGGGGCTCCTGTGCTTGTAAAGACTTTTAATGCATCCAATAATTAGCAGGATTGCCTTGACCTGAGCTGGAGACAGCAGGATAGGCAGAGTTGGAAATTTTTTACCCTGGAGTCTGGCTTATTCCTACAAGTATCCTCCACAATCCTGCACCTGCTGTGAATTCCTGGGGAAAAAAAAAAAAAAAAATGAAAAAAGAAAAAAAGAAAAAGGGTTGTTGCAATGCACAGCCTCTGCCATAAAACCTGTGAAAAGTAAATACAAGGGCAAGGCTGAATGACTCCCTCAGATCCCAGTGGAGAGGCTGTAAGGCACCAGCTCCCTTTGTGCCTGTGGCAGGATCCCCCCTTGGAGCTGTCTGGCCTCTGGATGGCATCACAGGGAGGCAAATCCAGAGTTTCCATCTGCTAACACTATTTTGGATTGTAACTCGAAGAGGTGCTGGAAAAAGCATCTCCTGGGGCAGACAGAGGCTTTGAGACTGCTCAGACTGGAGAGAAGAGCTGGACAGAGGCTCCACACACAGAGAGACAGGTCATCTTGTCAAAAAGAGATCTAATGTTCACCTTCTGCTCCTGGGAAGGTCCTCAGTCCAGCCTGCAGGGCTGGGACTAAGGACAGGCAAAAAAAAGTAATCTGATCTAAAATGCTGAGCTTAGAAATCCTCCTGCAGCAGCAAAAGGAGGTTAAGGCATACAAGAAAGGAGACCTTTCCTGTCTGGTTGTTGTTGGTGGCTGTTTCTGACGAGGCTTGACCTTTTCACAAATTCCTGAGTGCTGCAGAGGAGCTTAGTGCTGGCCTGAAGTGGTGAGGAAGCAGAACAGAAATAACCTGCCAAATGTAATCTGCCAAACTCTATCTTAACGAAGCGTTTTTCTTTAATTGGGAGTTTGTGGAAGTGGTAATGGTGGTTTAAATGCAAAGTGCAGGGGTTGCTGGTTGGGCTCCTCTCCTCCAGGCAGGCTCTCAGAGAGCTTTTTGGGTCACTCTGGTTGAAGGGTGACCCAAAGCACCTTCCTGCTGCTGCTCCTATCAGTGCTTTTCGTAAAACTCTGATGAGTGAGAGCCACCAGTCTCCCTGCTCATTCTCCTGGAAAGAAAACCTGATGACCTCCCCAGACGGCACCACCAGCACCTTTTCACAATCAGCCGAACACCCAACTTCGCATACATCTTGTTTCCTTACCCCGTTGTTTCTCCTGTTTACTCTGATGTCCCATTTACACCTTTTTAATGACGCAAAGGATCAATCTCCCATGTTTATACAACAGCTTTTGGCCATGGTTCCTTTGTTGTGGGCGAAGCAGAGAGCCTTTGCTGACATTCATTCCACCTTATAGAAGAGAAACACGAAAATAAGTTATTACGGTCAGAAAGTCTTGTTTACAG
The DNA here is from genome assembly GCA_013399915.1 of Illadopsis cleaveri. NCBI lineage: Eukaryota > Metazoa > Chordata > Aves > Passeriformes > Timaliidae > Illadopsis > Illadopsis cleaveri. The sequence goes on along the minus strand of VXBB01016993.1, from coordinate 454,317 downwards.
GGGGAAAAAATAGATCAAGCCCGGCATGTAATGCAGTAACTGTGGGCTGTGAGAGAAAAGATGTAATTGTTGTCTGTGCTAAACACAAATCTAAACAGGATCACAAGTAATTTAGCTATTTAATAGGTGACTAAAGTAAATACTGCAATTAAAAATCCTATTAAAATTAATATTAAAAAAGAAACCTCGCAAGAAATGCCGCTTTGTCCCGGACGGCCAGTCAACAAAATCAACAAACCATGACGAAAAAAAAAAATGTCCATGCATGCCCAAATCAGTAAAACACATAGTAATTACTTGGCACATTTTATCTTCAAAGTCCTCTGCGTGAGCTAAGTAATTAATCCTCCCAACACCTCGGTGCGGTATGTGCAGCAGGCACCGGTAAAAAAAGCAAGTTTGTCTTGCAGCCAGGTACAAATACCTTGTTGTGGGGCTCGTTCTTGACGGAGGAAATGCCGCTCTAAAGTCAATAACAGGCAGTGGAGGTGGTTATCTCTTCAATGGCACTCATTGTAAGCCGCTGCTGCTTTTGTTTGAGGTGCAGGGCTGAGACACGAGGGGTTAAGGAAGTTGTCCTTGGATTCCCCACCACATTCCAGGATGAGCAGGGTGGCTTTGGAGAAAACGCCGGGAGCCCACGCAGCTCTTGCCTCCATACCTGTGTCTGAACCCTCGGTGCAACACGGGGTCAGGGTGATCTGCCCGACCTGGAAACACTTCCCGACCCAAGCTTTGGGTCTGTTGAGTTGAAATTAATGGCTTTCTGTTTAATTTGTTGTTTCAGAGCAGAGGGAGAAGGGAGCTTCCCCTTCCCCGCTGTGATGCTCCAGCAGCAGCTGGGGAGGGCAGGTGAGACGTGGATGGTAAAACCTCGTGTGCCCGTGGTGTTTTGAGCCCACTTTTGTGCCCTCTGCCAGACAGAAGGCAGTTTTCTGCTCTGATCCTCCTGCCTGTTGCTCTCCATGTGCCATAAAGCCAAGAGGTGGAAAAAGATAAATACAAGCAGTGGATCAGACTGGAGTTAGGTGGGGGAAGGAGAGGTGAGAATGCAGTGGCAGAGCGTGGAAACATTAACATCAAGCTGTGTCATGAACACATCCAAGCCTGAGCCCTGGGAGTGCCAGCAGAAATAAAATTCCTTACAGAGAGAAATCAAAGGTGGTACCATCAGCCTCATCCATCTCCTGTAAAGTGAAAGCTGTGTGGAGCTTGGCAGGTGCCACATGGAACAAACCTTCCCACCTGGGAGTGACTAATCCCACCCTGGCTGCCATTGAGAGACCATTTGCAGCAATGCCTAATTGGCCCGAGCAAAATAAACTTTCCCACAAAGAAGGCTGAGCTACAAATGGAAAAAATACCTGTGCAGAGATTAATTCTGGTGTGGGAGAAGGAAGGCACTTCTGCCAAATGAAAGGGCACGTTGAAAAAAGGAGCCACTTTCCCTTTGATCAGAGGGAAGCAAGGAGGAAAATAGAGGTTTATGGATGGAGGAAAACACAGGTTTATGGATATGCAGCTGGCAGAGAAGAGCGTTTTCACCAAAACTGAGATTTTTGTAGCTGTAGTTGCAGGTGTGCTGGTGTGTACATGGAAGGGGAAGGTTGCTATACATCAAGTACAGGTCAGGATGTGAACAACATCAAAATGTGGCTCCTCCTCCCTTCAAGGAAAGNCTCCTCTGTGTCTCAGCTCTCAGAGAAGCCCCAAGCCTGTCTTTATTCTCCAGCCTGCTGTTGATCAAGGAAAATGATGTTCTCTGTGATGAATCCCCAAGAACAGGTACTCATCAGCATCTCCCTGTGGATTTCCCATTTTCCTACAAATTGAAACAAAAACAAAAGGAGGCAGAGTTCAGAATCTCAGATGGGTTTAGTAACACGTGGAACATTTCCCAAACCCTCACGTCGTGCAGGCATAAGTCATGCAGTGTTTTCCATGTGCTCACAAGTCCTATCTTAAATCCAGAATAAACTGCCAAGTTGTTTCCCCGTAGGACACGCTCTGTGACGTGCATCAGCTGGGTCATCAGGAGAGCCCAGCCCTGCAAAACAGCATCTAAACACATCCTGGGGCTTAAACAAGGAACTCAAGCACGTGCTTTAGGATTACGTGCTATCCTGATTTATAAATAATTCCCACAGCTCTGATTAGAAGCACGGGGTGAGGCTGGTCTCTGTGCTGAGATATATCGACTTGTCTATTGGGAGGTCTCCAGAGAATGTCACCTTTCCAACTCTCCTTTTGTGCCATTAGGATGTCAGGCTTGGCTGGAAGAGCTGTGTAGGTGACTCCTCTTTGAAGCTTGATGTGACAGCACATCAAGCTGTGTGGAAATACTCCCATTAACAAAGCCCAAACTGTTACTACAGCAAATATTTAACTGACATCAAGTGCCTGCTTATTTCAGCTCTTTCTAAATAATTTTATTTCTACTCTTCCCAAATAATTCACTGTTTGGAGGGCATTTCATTGTGCTGTTTCTTCACTGTCAGTTTCTCAAGAGAAAATCTGCTTTGCCACACCAGTTGCTTCTGAAAGGACACAAAGAATGTGAGGAGCAAAGATGCTTAGGATCCATCCTTCCCAGAATTTGATGGATTCCATGGCTCATCCAGGAGCTGCTGGATGCCCACTGCAGCCCAGACCCCAGGATGCCCTGGAGAAAAGGGGATCCAAACTGGATCACAGATATCAGGAAACAACCTTGTGCTTCTCAGCATTTTTCAGAGCAAATGTCCCAAGCACATGACTTTCCTTTCTGCCTTCCAGGGAGTGGGAAGCAGCATTCTCAGACAACACACATGACTTTTCCCTGTTTATCCCTCACTGTCTCTTGGATTAGACCCCTCTGCCATCCATCATCCATGCAGAGATACAGATTTCACTAATGGCCACAGTGTAAATATTTACAGTAAACAGTTTTAACAGCTGACTTTTAGTAGCCACCGTGCATATGGGACTGCATAAACAGGAAGGACGATTATAGGGATGGAAAAATTGGCACAGGAAGGGAGGAAAATAAGAAAACAACAATGCTGAAGTCCTACAGTATTAATTAATATAATAATTTATTAGAAATCACCCTTCTATTCTGAAGACCTACAGGCATGAAGCGAACATGTGGAATTATTTGGCCCTACAAAAAAATGTATAACACTGAAATTTATCTGATTTACCTTTTTGACCCAAGTGATTAGCCAGGATTTGGGGACTCAGGGCTATTTTTTCACTACAACTAGATATTAATGATGGTCTCAAGTATTTCTTTAACACAATCCTGTTTATTTCAAAGCCTGGGCAAAATCCTTGTTCCCTGAACTCATTAGGAATTAAATAGCAGGAGGCAGTTTCCTTGGGCAGTGGTCCAACTACCCTTTTCCAGGCAGCACTCAACCCAAAAAACTCACTTCATCAGTCTCATTTCAAGGTCATGCTTCATGTGCTTCTCCAGTTATCCTTGACTTTTTCAGCTGCCTTCTCTCCTCGCTACTGTGATATTCCTCATGATGTTTTTACTACCTATTTCTCCCCTTTTCCCCTGTTTCCTTTCCATTCCCACCCTCCCTTTCCCCTCAAAAAGACCCAAAAAACTGCATGAAATCCTTTGCTCCTTCAAAAGAAATTCAAATCCTTAGCCCTTAGCAGTTGCTAAGTCGTGCTTTAGGCAGCAGATCCTAATGTTTTNTTTCATTTCATTTCATTCTGTTTTATTTTTAATTATTGTTATTTTAATTTTTTTTCTTGTCTCCACAAGAATCTTCCTGAGGGAAAGACAGAATTTGTTCTAGTCTTTTAGCCAGGCTTTGCCTCTGGATGGGGTTTTGTTTTCACTTTCCCCTCAAGCTGGTAAATCCCTGTCATCATGTCACACACAAAGCAGTGACAAATTCCTGTGCAGACTTTGCCTGTGGGTTCACAGGCACACACTGTGGACCTCAGCAAGAAGAAATATTGGCTTCCATCCCCCCTCCCTGCCAGAATAACTCTTCCTTTCCGTGTGTTTGTTTAACTAATCTGTGCTAAGGCCACCTGCTCTTCTAAAGGCAGCAGCAGCATAAGAAAATAACAAAATGCTTCAATATTTCTGTGGGAATCAAGGTTCTGTGGCTTTTTTTTTTTTGGGCACGGCAGCAGGGTTTTTACAAGGCTAATTTCAGCTACTCAAAGCATTTCAGCAGGTTTTTAAAGGGGGGGACCTACGAACCTGAACTGAGCGAGGCTTAAACTCAGGTTCATCCATCCGAGGTGCCAGGAGTGCTCAGATCCACGCTCTGTGTTCCCTGGCTCTTGGATCTGTTGTATCCTGCAGAAGGCAGAAGGAGGAAGGTTATTTGACTTGGAGCCGGGCAGATGGCTGACAAAATAATGTGACCAAATGAAGATAGATGAAAAGTGGGGACACAGGAGGGGAGAAAAGTGAATTTCTTTTCCTCTTGTGGAAAATCCAAGCAGGCGAATACCTGCTGCAGTCCAGGTGGCACTCATTTCCCTCGTTTACCTTATTGGGGAGACTGGGATTTTAATTTTATTTCATTTATTTTCTTTTTACGATTTTCTTGANCCCAAAATAGCTATTTCTTCTGTTTATTCCCATCAGAAAGTTACTATTTGGTATCTCCCTTCCACCTGACAGTGAATTTGTATCTTCAGTCACTGTCGCTTGCCAGATGCCTGTGATTTTTATTTTATTTTAAACAANTTTTTTTTTTCATCTGTATTTTGATTCTCTTTAGAACCACATGTGTTCCTGCTACATGGAAAAGAATCAGTAAGCCATCACCTCCACTTCCTAAAACACTTTTACCACTGATTTTTCCTTTTTCGTATTAGATGTATTTTTAAAAACCTGCTGTTGCCTCAAAAAAAAAAAAAAAGCATAACCAAAAAGAAGTAGTCAAAGAATTAAGAATTCTAGTAACTCTGTGGGAAAGATGTAGCCTGTGGTGACTGGCTGAGGGAAAATCCTGCTAGCTCCCTGCAGGTATTCCTTGGAGGAACATCACAGGTGAATAATGGCAGCAGAGGGAAATGATTGTGTTCTTCAGTCCTTAGAAATTTGGACTCCTTATCCTAGGAAAGGATGGATTTCTTCAGCTCTGGTGGGTTCCTCTTCCATGGGACACCAAGCGCATACAACCACAGTCATCAATTAATGATCAGATCATTAAATAATTTCAGTCCAAGGCCTGCTGCCAAGGGAAATGCCACAGAGATTGTGCTATCATAAACTGGTGAACAAACTGTGAAAAGAAAGACTTTTCCTGACACAGAGGAAAGATGGAAATGTCTAAAGAGAGCAGGAGGGGCAATGTAGTTATGAAGAATTTGAAGCTACAACATAAATACAGGAATATTCCCCCTGAGCTAGCACTGCTCTAAAATACATGCAATTTTAAACTCATGAAGTGCACCCATTAAATCACATATGCTATTTGTGTGCTTAAAATTAGACTTATGTGTGAGTCCCTCGCTGGGCTGGAGGTCAGGTGAGGCACGGATATAAATGGTATTGTACTTTTGGTATGGAGTGAAAAGGAAAAGAAATTAAAAAAGAGGTGAGGAGATATGAATCAAGGAAGAAAATTCCTGTTTTGATAGCTAATACACAAGGATGAGGCCAGAAATGTCACATCAGGAGAGGGAAGAGGGATATCCTTGGAACAACTGGATCAGGAAACCTCGCAGGAACCAGCAAAGATGAGGTTGTGCTTTGGTTCCTTGTAATCTTGTCAATAATTTAGTTCACAAAGACCGATTGCCAACAGAAAAATACTCTTGTGGGTCTGATCCAAAGTTCAGGTAAAGTCAATAAAAATATTCCTCAGGCACTCTCCATGTGGAACCATATTTTGACCTGTCTTTCTCAAGCTTGCAGGGAAAGAGAACTGCTCAATTTGTCTGGTTGCTCTTTAACAAATGGTTTTAGTGTTTTTAAAATTCTGCCTTTGGGATGTTCATGCATCACTGAGCCCCGTTAAAATAGAATTTGACATTGGTATTCACAGCAATGCTAAGAAAACTGCCTTTCTTTATAGGAAGGAAAAAACCTAACCCTAAAAGGAACATTAAACACATAAATAACGTGAAACATGCCTGTTTCCACAATAATTTCAATGATTCATTTCTTTGTTTTTAGTCCAGGGCTTTTAAGATAAAGATTCATCATATGAATTATTTTTTTTAGGTAACGCACACCATAAACATTTTATTTTCCCCCTCCCTCAAGATCCTATTCCTTTTCCTTTTTTTTTTTTTTTTCCTGCAGAAAGCAAGATTTTTCCAAACTTTTGGTGAGTAAGTGATGACGACGGGAAGTTCTCTAATCTCTTGCCATTTGCAAGTGAGTCCACGTGGAGCTTTTGGATGGAAAGTTGCAGCAGAAGGTTCCAAGAGCTGCAGGGCTCTCTAGCTCTGAGCTGGGCTGAGTGTATGGAGATGTATCCCAGGCAGCAAAATCCACCTTTTCCAGAGTAAGCTCATTTTAAAGACGTGTAGATGTGGCACTTGGGGACAGGGGTTAGTGGTGGACTTGGCAGTGCTGGGCTAAGGGTTGGATTCGATGATCTCAAAGGTCTTTTCCAAACTAAATGATGCTCTGATTCTGTTTTCTTTTTCTCATCCTTGCCCTCTAATGAGACATGGAAGCCTTTTCTTGCCTGCACATTCCTTAATGCCTATGTAGCCTCTGGGATAGGTAGGGAAGGATTTGGCTGCTGTAGATGTGTCACAGGATCATTCTGGTCTGACCCTGGGGACCATGCTCTGAAATTCCCTGTTCCCATATCCAGAGGTGTTTGGAGGGAGTGTGAAATTCTCATTTCAGCAGCCCAGACTTTAGTCCCTGGATTAACTCTTCTTGCTCCTCCCTTACAGAGAAGTTGTGTCATCTGGACAGGGGCTTAGGGCTGAGGAATGAGCCTGTCCATGACTTCTGGTGATTTAACAGGGTGGTTTATTCCATTAATACATTATGTTTTGAGGCATGGCCATTGGGAGTCAACGGGAATATTTCCAGTTGGTTTCCACTAACTAAATATAAAACAGAGCTGCAGCTTCAGAGGCATTTAACTGTGGAAAAACTCCAGTAATCACAAACCCCAGGACACCAGACCCTACAGATCATGACCCTGGGTGGTGGGTGACCATGACTTGTAGAACAGTAAAACCTCTCTCAAGTTTAAGGCCAAGCCTTGGAAGGACCAACTCCATCTCGGTTTAGTGAGTACAAGGTCAAGAGCAAACCCCTTCACCCTTGCCAAAGTTGCCTCACCAAACACACCGAGAAATAAAACATGGCATTTCTTCCAAGGTTCAAACATTGCCCTCAAATATATCTCAAATCATGAGATATATTAGCGGTATTAGTCTTATGCTTGTGGTGGTCTTCTCCAAATTCCACATGCTTCCTGCAAAGGGACGTTGTTTCAGGTCCTGTGCTCCAAGTTTCCAGCTCTGTGGTGCTCACAGCTCTCCCTCACTGCTTCTCCTGTTTTTTTTCATTTTGTAAACTTTTCAGCTTGCTGCAGCTCCTTTATCCATATGGGAAATGGAGTTTTTTTACAGCCCTTACACCTCTGGAGAGATACAAAAAATGTCAGCTGGGTTCAGGTCTCAGATTTGCTGTAATAAAAATGATACAGGGGCAAAAGTAATTAATGAATATTGAATATCTAATGTGGACTCAGTTCTAGAACATTTTGAGCATTTTTGCTTTGGAACAAATACTCTGCTTGGGCTCAAATGTGAAAGGCTTGCAGGATTTTTTTTTTTTTCCAGAGAGAGGGTTGCTGCTATGTGGAAATACTGTCTTTTATGCCACATAGTAAAGTACATTTTTTTCCTCTTTTGCAAAGAAGTGGTGAGAAGCCAGCTTTCTTATTTATCCAACTTGTCATTCCACAGGGAGAGGACTGGAGATTTAGTAACATCTTAGAAAAAAGGATTGCCAATAGAAATGCAATTGTTTCTCACAAAGGCACATTAAGGAGACAACACTCAGTGCTTCCAAAAACTCAAAAACAAAGCTGGATGTAAAATAATTTCGAGAGGAATTTGTGGTATGTAACTAGGAATGAGTGCATGCCTGCTGAAAGGACAGATCATTTAAGTTCAACGGGATGTGTTTCTCCACCAGCCAGATATTCCATGTAACATAATTCAGGAAGCCCCATGGGAGCAGCTGTAGGTGGGGAATGGACTCTTGGGTGATGTGTTTATTCACAGGCTCAACGGGAATCAAAGCTCTTCCAAATGGAGAGCTGTTTGCGTGCTTAAGACATCGTCTAAAGTTGCCCAGCTGGGCTGGTGGGACACTCTATGTACAGCCAAGAAAACATGAATTGAACACTGGGACATTAACCCATAAACAAAGCAGGGATCCAGGAGTCTTGTGCATGGGACTTGGCAATTTCAGCTCTTTGATGATAGCAGGAGAGGCACAACTCAGATCCCAGCTCAGCTACATAATTTAAACCACACCTCCACATTCCCAGCCCTGTAAAATTCTGGCTAAATTGCGTTAATTTTTGTGTAAACAGGACGTGTTTCATATTTATGCAGGACTCTGGCTGGGGTTGCTGTCCTGAACACGAGCCATGGCAGATGAACATCTCCACTTCAGCCTTGTTTTTGTTTTCCTGGTTCTGCTTACAGCAAACAACCGTGTCTGAGAAGCCTGGGGTCCGTGGGATCAACTGTTTAATCAGCTGTGGCAAGAATGTGATTGTCTTTGTTGTTAACCACTCAGCTATGAAAAGCGTGAATAGTGTATGTACATTTGGAAGCACCACACGAGTGGTTTTGTCCCTGCTTTGCTCCCTCCTACTGGTCAAATGCTCAAAATAAGTTAAATATTTTGGAAGCCAAGCATTTCATTATTTTTTCTCCAAAGTCTGTGTTTTCAGTTCAAACAGATAATTGCATCTGTAATGGAGGGATGTTTTCCTCACTTGGCTCTGTTAACATCATAAAACACCTGCTAGCTGCTTTTACCTCAGAAATGTTTGTTTTTCACCACTTTTTTCTGCAATATAGATGCACCACTGTAACTACAAAAGTTTTGCCTTCAAATTTTTTAAACCCCCCCCTCCTTGGCATGGAAAAATTGTACTCACTTTTGCTAGGTTTTGTTGATTTCTTTTTTTTTAATATGTTTTCCTTAGCCCATAAACAATTTTCAGGCTTGCAAGGGAAAGGAAAAAACCCAGCCAAATCTAATGTAACTGTTGAAGTGTTAGAAATGCAGATCTTCTGTTGTTGCTTGCTTTGGTGTACACAGGATGGAGATGAGGAGGTGGTTCCTCCTCCCAGGGCAGCAGTTTTGCATCCCTGCAAAGGGAAGATTGAGATGCCTGTCTCTGCCCACACAGCTGCCAGAGAGGACTCTTTCTGCATTTTAGGGGTGCCCAGCACTGCCCACTGCCCACAGGGGGGCTGGGAGAGGTCACTGGTGGTCACTCAGCACCCGTAAACCATGGAGGAACAAACTCTGCTCCTGGCTACTGCAGTGTGGGTGAAACGAGCTGAAGACCAGCTCATGTGAGTGATTGCTTCACTCTGTTGAGTGGCTGGATGTTGCAAGACCACTCAAAGTTTCAGCTGTTTTCCTGGACACTGGAATGTGTCTCTGTGTTGACTCATTTTTCCCAGGAATGCCGGCTCTGGACGTCCTGAGCAGCTCCTGTGCACCCAGGGGAGCAGGGTGCAGGGGCAGCCCGTGGGTACACACCCTCTCTGGCACACAGAAGTCGGATGTTGCAGTGCTCACACGTAGATTGCCAGGTTTTTTAATGGAAAATTAATGGATGGCTGACCTCAAAATGCTGGGAGCTACCTAAAGGGTTACGTCACTCTACCACCCACAAGCGTTTCTTGTGAACTTTTCCCGACTTTCCTTCCCGAACCTCTCGGCTGTCATCTCCTCTGGATTTGGACAGGCAGCAGCATTTGGGTTTGGTTTTAAACTCCTAGGAAAGACATTTCTGAGGTGCTGCTGACTGTGGAGACAGGAGAGGTTTCCTATGACGCCAAGCGTGGCACAGGCTCTGCTCCTGAACTGAGCCCTGACTCTGTTAATGTTGGTATCAAGGAGCTGCTGATACCCAGATGTTGGGTGGGAGAGGGTCTATCCCCTTTTCCCTTGCCACTGTCTCATCTGAATCTCCCTCAAAAGTAGTCAGAGAAGAGCAAACCAGAGGATCCTTTAAAATCTTCCCCAGTGTCATCACACCGTGTCACACTCCTGAAATGTCAGCCCAAAAAGTGAAATGTCCCTGTTTTCTCTCTCACCCCCAGCAGCCCATTTTGAAACTCTCATCTTAAATTTTAGGAGGAAAAAAAAAAAAGGTGAAAAAGCCCAGAAATGATAAACATCTTGCCACATTGCATAACTCCTGCCCTCAGCGCATGTTCCATGCTCCTGAGCCAGACAGGTTTTCCATTTTGACTTCATAGTTCTGTCTTCCTCTTTGGAGCAACAGCTCTATCACAGAAATCTCTATCTCTTGTTTTCTAAATCTGCAGCTGTTTATGTTTTTCTAGCTTCCAAATTGCTCTTGGTCCCTGGGTGTCCCAAAGACACCAGCGGGAGAACAAGCGCGGGCTGTGAGGTGGCGGTGGGTGGTCTGCAGGGGAGCTGTGCCTTAGCCCTCCGCCTATGCTGGGGCAAAAAACATCCTGCAAGACCCAGAAATGTGTTTTCCTTTCGTGTGCACCCCCCAGGTAAAATTGGAGCTCCCAGATGGGAGGCTTTGCCAAGAGCGGGCAGGCTGCGCCTTGGCTGCTTGTGCTTCTGTGTCACAAACACTCGGTTGTTTCCAACAGCCCGGGATTGACAGGCGAAACTCAGATATTCTGGCGCTCTCCCCCCTTCATTTTAGCACAGAGCAAACCTGAAAGGATCCATTTGCCTGCCTTTCCCATGGTGTGGAGGGTGGCACGGAGGTAGCCAGGACAGAACCGCGTCCGTGCTGCCTCGGAGCCGCCGCTGTTGTGCCGGAGTTTGCCTCACCCCGCCCGCAAAATGTAACCCGAGCCCGCCGCCACGAAACTCGCTCAATTTAAAGTTTACACAAATCATCTCCTTACTTCCAGTTTTCCTTGGCTCTCTCCGGGGTTTTATTTGTTTTTCAGCCCTTTTCTCAGAGGTGGTTTCTCAGCACCCAGCTGCCCCCTAATCCCAGGGCAGAGGGAGCCTCCAGGGGTCAAGTTTCCCACCTGGATGATGCTCAGCAGCCCGCAGAGCCCCAGGGAAAGGAAGAACCAAGTGATGTGAAGGAACTGAGAGATGCTGGCGTGGTTATCCAAGCAAAAGGTATTGGATAAGGATATTGAAGATATTACGGTTCTGCAGCATCCTAAGGACAGTGTGGGGAGGTCACCTAAAGTCCAGGTGTTGCTTTACAATAAGGAAACTCAGGAGAAAAAGGAGACATTTCTGACAACCAGGTCTATGTGATTCTGAGCACTTAAGGAGGCATAAAAATCCTTCAGTCTTATAGTGATGTTAGGTGGATCTCTGGAAAGTGCTATGTGATGAGGGTAAGACTCGAGGATGCAGTTCCAATCCGAAATGTCCTTCTGCCTGGGGACTAGACAGATTCACTTTTTCTGATTCTTTGCACTGCCAGGACTGCTTTAAGCCCTAATCCTCCCTCAGAGTGCCTGACTTTATATAGATGCACACCGTAAGAGAATCCTTGTCCTGCTTTTGTGGAGTTACTTTTCATGCTACTCCACTAGCACACTGTAATTTAAACCAATTTCTATTGGCTTAATACATACTGAAGATGACTTAATTTTATTTCTTTTTTCTTTCCTCAACCCCCCGCTAATTCCTCCCCTCAATTTTCATCTCCCAAGGCCATAGCTAGAGCACTTTTTGTCATGATTATCACTCATCATAATTTAGCCAGCCTAACTCATGATGTCATAATAAGAGATCAACTCTCTTAAGCTATTTTGTAGACAACTCATCTCAGTAATTCCCCTGCCTTTACCCCAGCAATAACCTTATATCTTTTTGGCCTGTTTTTTTAATAACTAGCATAATTGGTTTTGTCATGATGGTAGCAGTGCTTTGAGTGCCAAAAACATATTCCCAGAGCAGCTGTGATGAAAAACATAGTAGTGAATTTTGCAAGTCATTATTAGTCATTTGCCGAAAATGAATGGCAGCTCAGGCTCGAAGTGTGTTACCCAGAGGATGCCCAGGAAGGAAACCTCTGTGTGCCAGGGGCTTTCTTCTTTCCACCCAGACAGGACAGACTTTCACTGAGGGTGGTGAGAATGATTCATGTCCTGCCAGAAAAAAAGCTAGGACTCATTTCTTGGAAGAAACGGGAATGGAAGCAAAACCTAATTCACAGTGTCTTACCATTTCTTGAAAAAGTGCTTTTGAAAGCTTGCCTTGCTGTCAATTCATATTTAGTGACCTGACAGTGCCTTAGCTGCCCTCTTCTCCTTGCTCCACTCCCTAAATGCAGTTATTGCACCTTCAGGGGTTACAAACCCACACTCCTGATGTGCAGTTTCTCAAACACTTTCCAAACCCCAGCAGGGAGATTTTCCCATCCCTCTTGACTTCCCCATGTGATGCTGTGGCTCTGACTCCCTCTCAGCTCCATCCTTTCCACATCCTCTCCTCATTTTCCACCCCAGGCTCTGCAGCAGCCTTTTGCTGAGCACTGGGGAGGGGTGACAGGCTTGGAGCAACCCTCAGTTCTCTGATTTCTGCTCCGTTTTCACTGCACCACAAACGCTTTTTCCCTCTCTGTGTTTGTGGTTGGAAAACATCTGAGACTGTTTTCCTCATCAAAACTTCCATCTGGGTTAATTTTGACAGTTCTTATTTTACCTCTCCTCTGCACAGCCCCCAAGATGCCCCTCTGTTGCTTTTGCCCCCCTTTTTGCACACTTGATAAGACTCCCTCAATTCTGCCACACTAAGATAGCCACGTGGGGCAGGGAGGAGACCTTTCTCTTTAGCAGGGTGGTAGATTTTGACAGCATTTTTTTTTGTGTTTCCTAATAGAAATTCCAACGCCCTTGATCACAGCGGTCACTGAGCCCTTCAAGCTCTGACTCCTCCAGCTCTACATCCTTTTTGATGCTGGAAGCCACGGTGTTACTTATAAGTGAGTGAGTCAGCGGTGCTCACTCAGTTTAAAGCTCTTTGCCACGAGTTAGGAAGCACTTTTGCAGTGCTTAACCAAAAGCAGGGCAGAAACAGCAACTCCTGAGGAAGCCCAAGCAGGAACAACTGGGCTCCACCAGGTTAGCAGAAGGATTTCTTCAATTTCCCCCTGGGAAATCTGCATCAAGAGCACAATTCCTGGCAGCTTCCCTCTCTCCAACATTCTGCAGAGATCATTGCCAAGGTCCAGTGTCGGTCAGTCGTGTCTCAGCACAAATCTGTCCTGGACAGATTCTGACTGGTCCCTGATGGATCTCTTTTCTGTGCATCAGCATCACAGCAGTGGCTTGTGATTTATCAAATTCCCACACTGAGGCTCCTGCTGCTCTGCAGAAGTCCTGCCAGAGAGTCTGAACCAACTCATGTGATAATTTTAAGGGCTTTTGTGGTCTTGATTGGGGAATTTGTCTCTTCAGGTAATATTTCTTCCATCCCTGAAAGCCCTGTGTGAATTTCATGGACTTATTTGGCTCTTTAAGTCCTCCCTTACTGGGGGAAAAGTTCCTATGAGCTCATGGATGGCTGTGCTCTGTCTGCCCTTCCATAGGAGCCCTCTTGTTCTGGCCTCTCCAAAATCCACCTTTTATCCTCTGCCACTTTTGATTTGTTGGCGTTTCTTCTTCCACCAGTACTTTTTTCAAGCCTGGTTTTAAGTCCAAGGGAGGTTTACATATATTACATTGTTTATAGCTGACATTTCTACTTCAGTTTAGCTGGAAATGCTGCATTGGGGTGGTCCTTGCCTCATTTCAAATCACCTTTAATCTCCCAGCAGCCAGGAATCACTGCCACTTTCCACTGAGTGCTGTGGAGCAGCTTGAGCCTGGCTTTGCTTCATGGCCAAGGGCCCAGGTAACCTGTCCCTCTGCAAACTCTCCTTCTAGAGAAATAAAATTCTCCATTTCCAACCTGGGGGAAAAAAAGCAAAACACTCTCCCCTCCTCCCCCCGCCAAAACCCCACAAAAACCAAAAACAAACAAACAAACAACCCAACAGAAACCCAACAAAAAACACAACAAACCAACCAAATAAACAAAAAAACCCCAAACAACCAACTAAAAAAAAAAAAAAAGAAAAACAAACCCCAACAAAACAACCCAACAAAAACACCAAGAAAAAAACCTCATGATCTCAGCAGGTCTGAGAATTTCCTCTGGGGCAGATATTTGGCACTGTCCTGCCAGCTGAATCCATGGACAGCCTGTTTTGATGAGCTCCAGTGAGACCTTGGATTTGGGCAATCTCCAGTAGATGACGAGCTGCTCACCAGAGCCCTTTCAAACCAGCTCAGCTCCAAAGAATTGTTTCACTTCCATCAGATGTGTCCTTACCCCCAGCCCATTCTGTGTGGGATTTCTTCCTGCTGATGTTCTTTTTGCAGTGGACAGGGAGCTTAAAAGGATGGGAAAAATTGTCTTCCTGTGATGCTGTCATTAGATGTATACTCTGGGAACTGCCTTCTTGGCAGAAATGTGGACAAATCATATATTTCCTTTAGTTTTTCCTTGGAAATACATAAAAAAAATGACAGCAGTCACAAAGCTGTATTGTTACCAGTGAATGCTGTTTGGGGAAACCTTGTTTTGCTGTTTCTTTTCCATACATTTATTTGGGAGGGTTTTTTTGGCTGCTTTTCTCTTCCATAGGCAATAAACTTCAAATTATTGTAGGATTTGGAGCTTCACTTACAAAAAAAAGTCAAAACTTGACAAAATGCCCACTAATAGAAGTGGAAAGTCTCCCACTGACATTGAGAAAGATTTGCTCGTGTCAGAGAACATCCAAGAAATGTTTTATTTTATGATGCTTTCAGAGTTCAGGAAATGGTGACTCTTTAAATCCAAAGAGTAGATGAATGCTGGCTCACACATTTGCAGAATTTTTATCCTGCTCCAGCATCACTATTTGACTTTGGAATGGACACTGCTGAGGACAAAGCACTAATATGGAAATGTCCTATTTTTTGCCCCTGTTGTCATCATAGGCTACCCAATATTCTTAAATTTTACTTTAAAACAGTATTTGGCCAATCAATTTGAAATTTGAAGAGAACTGATTTAGGAATGGGATTCTCTTTTGCATAGCAAAAGGAGATATAACAAGGTACAACATCCAGACAAATCTGGGCTGGAAACACAGTTCAAAATTTTAATGGTGGAAGTAGATAACGATGAGATACCTCATGAATATTTGAGTTATGGATGGGACATGTAGGATTCTCCATCACTACAAGCCAAAATTGGGTTGTTTTCTTCTGGGTGCTCAGCGTGACTCAGAGGCACCACTGGGTAGGGAAAAATTCAGGACAAAGGTCATCCTGAGTTGTGCAGGAGGTGACAAAAGACCATCATTACAGCCCACCCCGAACTTATAATCACAAAATTGCATGAAGCAGGTAATTATTGACAGCGTGCACTTCAAATCTCAGTTCTCACACAGGTGACAGAAGGTTTCCTCTGCAGAGAAAAGTTCTGAAAAACAGGGAAATTCTGCTGCAGCCTCTGGAAAGCAGTACGGTGTGGGAGGTGGAAAGGGGTTATAAAAAGTGGAATAAATGAGGTGTTTGGTGCAGGTAAAAATGAGGCTCTGCTTGTCTGGTTCTGCTCCAGTGGCAGCCAAACTGTCAGGATGCTTGGTGGCTCCAATCCCTGAAGAAGGGGCAGCCCAGCATGCTGATGAGGACATTTTGGGGCCTTAGGCTCTGCTAAACCCTAAGTTATTTTGAAGTAACAAAAGCTGTGAAGTTGACACCAAGTAAAAGGAAAAAGAAGAAAGAAAAGGGGCCCGTGTTTTGTGGTTAACAATAAACCAGCGTCACATCTCTTTCCAAAGCAGAAACCTCTCAATTTTTGCTTCTGTCTCATTCAATTATGCTCAAAGCACCACACTTAAGAACTGCAGGAAAAAGGAGTCAGACCTTTACAATAAAAGACACAAAGCTGAGTTTGGCAGTGCCAGCCTTTGCTTCCTGCAGTTCCCATTCTGGAGAACAGTCAGGACGTGATGTCAGGGCTGGGCTGGTGCCAGGGCTGGCAGGTAACCCCTGACACCTGGGCATGTCCAGGATTGGCAGCACCCATGTTCACTGCCAGGCCCTTCCAGAACATCTTAATAAAAACATTTCTGATGGCAAATTAACCAGGTTGCCAATTTCCCTGTCTCAGATAGAAAATTTAGAAGAAATGCTGCAAAAGAATGAATTTTTTCTTGACCAAGACACAAACTCCCAGAGAGTTTACATCTGAGGTGTTTGAATCTCTGAGGCTGGACATGGTGGGCCCACATACCTTGTTCTGGATCAGTGTAGATCTCCCTTCTTGAAGGTTTAAGACCCCCAGATAACCCATACATAGGGTCCCTGGTTCATACTCTTCCTGGGATTGCACTTCAAATTCTTTTCTCTCTCCCATGTTTATTAGTTAATGTCCACTTTTTTTATTATTTCCATACTGTGACTTGAGTTTGTTGTTGTGGATTGGAGCTGCTGTTGGGAATCTTAGGGCAGCAAGGCACAGGCTCAGTGCTGCCCAGGCTTTCACAAACATTCCTCTGCCTCCTGCATGGCAGGCACATCTCTAGGTCTACTCTCATGCTCTGGATTTTTCACCAGGAAGGAAGAAAATCACACAGATGCCTCTGTTGCCACTTTTATTCCAGCTACATAAAATGCTGGGAGCCTCTCCCACTTCTGCTGATTTGCTTCAAAATTTATTGGAAGCTGAGGAGAGGCAAATGGGATATAACAGGGATGGTGCTGAGCCCAGATGGGATACTGAACTGAAAAAGTTCTTGGACAGGGCGATAGGTAAGGAAGTATGCTAGAGCATTAATACAAAATAAATCTTCCTCTATTGTTTTTCTTCTCCAAGTAAAATTCTAACAGATACTCATTTACAGTCTGGATATCTGCCGTGAAATGTTTGACACAGGGTTGACTTCATGCTGTTAATTATTGGAGGCTTTCTGGAAGTCTCCTGAGGCATTTGGTGCAGAGCTGTGTGGCTCAGCAGTTCCTGTGCAGGTGAGGTGGCTTCTTCTCCTGTCACCTCTTGGTTGTGGTGGCTTCTGCCAGGCTGCTGTGTCATCTTCCCAGCCAGGATGTCAGCACCAGCTTGGAAAACTCCTTCCCGTTTGTAATTTAGCCCTGTGCAGTAGGCAGAGGATGAGCATCTTTTGGAACAGGAGTTGCATCAGGGTCAGCAGAGGGGGCAGAGCTGCAGAGACCCACAGGTGGTTTAACTCAGAGCCTGTGAGAACTGGAGCTGCAGCAATCCCAGGAGCAGGGCTGGAGATCCTCCTCTGCTCAGCACTCAAGCACTGGGATTCCTGTCATCCAGGGGGTTCAGTGTTGAGTGCCAGCATGGTCCAGCACTCTGGAGAGTCTTTCTTTCACCAGGTTCAAGCTTGGAGCAAGCCACAGGCTGGTTTGTGTGTACACAAGAGCTGGGGCTGGGCAGGCAGGGACCCACAGCCAGTGGGAGCAGTGGAGCTGAAAGTGTCAAGCTCTGCTTTGTTCCCTACGAAGGCAGGGAACGTTAGATTCTCCTGCTTGCTGGGGAGGCAGGAAAGACAGGAATTTCAAAACTTCATTCCTTCAATTCGCCCTTCCCTCAAAAATGCTGCTCTTCCTTCAATTTCTTCTCTGGTCTCCAGCCTAAGCCAAGTTTTCATAACTCATTTTCCCCCCGCCCCCACCCTCTGGTTTGAATTACTGCAGTGTCTATCAGTTTTAGCTGACGTTGTGAATAAACTCTCATAATGCAGAGAACATCTTGCTTTCTAAATCACTTAAGTGATAATCAAATTTAGCAGGATGATTTAGAGCCCAGGAAGTTTGGAGGGTGTGTTTATTTTACTAGAATTTTTTTGTACACAGAAGTGACCGTCCTGCTAACTGTCCATATGAAGAACTTTTAATTCAGAACTTTCCTTCACCACCCCATTTCCACTTTTACTGTAATCCCGTGTTTTGGAGGATGCTAAAATCACAGCTTTTGTTGCAGGACTGATGCTGAAAACTCCCCAGAGAGAAATAAGCTTTCATCCAAGTGTGGCCCAGACAGCCAATTATTTTTCCTTAATAAGAACAACTGCTTGATGCTGCATCATACTTGAAACTAATAGTAAGTTAAATAATAACATCAACAGCTGGTGGAAAGTGAAAGAATAGCAGGAAATAGCTCCTCAGGCATCCTATAGTTAGCTTGTGGCCCTCATTGGCACAGGAGATGGTGATGATGACTGCTATTGTACAAACCATGGCTCCTGCTCAAGAAAAATGAATCCTTATCTGCCTGAAAACTCTCTGTGGGAGGTTCCTGGAAAAGAACATTGTAGTGGTGAGGTGGGAATGACAGACAATGACTTAATGTGCAGGCAAGGTGACTGCTCACCCATGGCTAGGAAGCCTTGGCAGGGTTCCTTGGAGGCTTCCTGGGAAGCTTAGCTAGCCTGAAATAAATAGCATGGGAATTACTGTTCCTGGAATCGTAGTGCTTAATCGGTCTTAGAATCACAGAACAGTTTGGGTTTGAAGGGGCCTTAAAGATCTCATTCCAACTCCCTGCCATGGGCAGGGACACCTTCTCTTATCCCAGGTTGCTCCAAGCCTCATCCAGCTTGGCCTTGGACATTTCCAGGGATGAGGCAGCCACAGCTTCTCTGGGCAACGTGTGCCAGGGCCTCACCACCTTCACAGGGAAGAATTTTTTTTCCTAATATCCCATCTAAATCTACCCTCTTTCAGTTTAAATCCATGCTTCATTTCTCCTAAGCTCCCTGGAATCAGTGGTCAGCTGAACAGGAGGGGGGTTCATGTACAGCAGTTGTCAGATTTCCATTGCAAAATCACTCCTCAGCTCTACCTGCCTCCAACCTGACTCTGCAGAAAAACTTTTCCAGCCTTATTTTGTATCCTAATGCCTGTGAATTAAATGCTGTAGAGTCATGGAAAAGCAGCCTGCGAGCTCTCAAGCAGTGTGAGGGCAGGCAGCCTGTCCCCAGTTTGATATTTCCATCCGTGCACTGACAGATTCTGCCTCAGGCAACTCTAATTAGAGGTAAGATTGTGTGAGGATCTGAGCAAATTTATTCAGCTATTCTGCATATCTTGACACCAGCAAGGTTTTCTCCAGAGTCTGCACATTAATTCTGACATTAAATTTCCTTTATAGGTTTCTAAGTTCATACTTCTAATAAACTTGGCCTGCACTTTTCCCACTGATGCCCGCAATATGCTTCATTTTAAGACTGATGGAACAAGCTGAGATTTTTTCTGGTTATTTTATTTCCAGAACTCAGGCTGGAAATTACACAAGGAGCTAAAACATGCTTGAACCTCTTATCAGCATCATCAGATATATATCACAGTGTTACACAGGAAGGGCTGTCTGCACAACAACTGGGAAAAGGTGTGAGTCATCTCTTCTTACTCCATCTCTGTGAGGGGAACATCACACCACAGCTCATAAGATGCCATAGAATGTGAAAAGGAAGATTTCAGCTATCAGGGTTTATCTCTGGGATTTTGCAATAGAAATGACCCGTGATTCACTTCTAATTTTGGAAGGTTTGGCAGTTGTTGGGGTGGGTTTTCTGTTGGTTTTTTTTTTGGGTTTTTTTTTTGGAGCGAATGAGAAGCAGCAAGGAATGCACCCTATGAGATCCAGAGCCCTCTGTTGTACAAAGGCATCAACGCTGCTTGGACACATAAAGGGCAAAGGACTTGCCAAACAATTGTGTCCTGACACTTCACTATTGGCTGAAAATTGACGTCCACACAGGACTCCCTATCAGCTCAGCTGTCTCTTGTACTTGTCAGGTTGGCTCAGGAGCTGCTTTTTCTACAGCCGTGAATATATGCATACCTCAAGTGTGCCATTCCAGCTGCCTTGCTGCAGATCTACCATCAGCCACGGAGGTCATGTACATCTGATGGCCAGAGGGACAAATGAGTCTGAGAAAATCAATAAAAGCCCTGCAGAGCAGCCCAGGAGCAATCCAAATGGGGATTTGCTGCAAACCCTACATTTTCAAGCATTCGGTGCAAATTTCAGAAAGCTCAACCCCAGTGCAAACAACTTCTTTACTAAGTAAATTTAAGTATTTTTCAACTAATGCCTCTATTCTCTGGGCTGTTTCTTTCTAACTGGACCAAATTTCATCCCAGTACTCCTGTGCAGTCTCTTTTCCAAGAAATGAACAGCCAAGCTGTGGCCAGTGTGTGTGTCATGGGAACATGAGCGGGAAGGGACACTTAGAAGCAAGGACTACCCAAAACCTTGGTAATTAACTTGATTGGAGTGATTAATATTAACTACACAGAACAAAATGCAGAGTTTGGGAGGTTTAGGGTGAAAGCAAACTGTGCTGCTGCTTCCCATGAACTCCTCTGCTCCCTGTCTGGGTTCTGCACTTACCCCAAATGTTCACATTGTTTACTCCTTTCAAGACCTGGATAGTCACTTTGACCAAATATTGGGTTTATAGTTATGATTAATCTTTTGTTCTCCTTGCCAAGGACAAACAAAACGTAATGATGGAGGAAGAAGTTCAGCTGAAGTCTTCAGGCACTATGAATGAAGGACAGATGTTGGTCTAGAGGACAGATGTTGGTCTAGAGGACACTGTGACTCAGCCATGCACATCTGTATTACCTTTGGAAATACCACAGGGTTTTTGCAGGAGAGCAGCTGGGTAGTTGTAAAGGCTTTTTCTGGCTTTCAGATCCACGACTCTACGTATCTTCTCCTTTAAAAAAAAAGCATTTTCCTGATGATTTTAAGAAGCTGAACATAAACTGCTGATTCCTGGATGGAATAACTCCCTCCAGCCCCCACGAGCTATGAAATGTCTCTTTTACCAACATCATTACAGCTCTTATTCAAAGTCCACAGGACTCTGCAGCTCTTCACTGACCCTTGCTGGCCTTAGACTGATGCATTTATACACAGAAAAAGCAGTCCTGAAAATTTTTTGAGGTTGGGTTTTGCTGCCCCTTTACCTATTGAACATGACTGAGGTTTGGGTAATTGTTCCAATGGTAAAAAACAGCAGAAATTGAGCCCACCTGACCAATTGCTCTTGTCTGATGATCTGGGATTGATTAAGGCCCTTTGTAGATGCCTGAAAATCAGTTCATACCCTTTGCTTCGTGGGCAAGCTGCACAAAACACGTTCAGTGTCTCACTGAGTGCTGCTCAGGCTGAGTCCATCCCGTGTTTGTTTTTGGTCACGGGCTCTGCGGGAGGCTGCGCAAACAAAGCTGCCGGGGGAGCGACCGCGGAGAGGCTGCCAAGCACACGGTGCCAACCTGGGTAAGCCTCCTGTAAACACCGAGTCCAGACAAAATCATCTGCAGGCAGAAGCCAGCTCTGATGTCAGAGGAGATCAAGTGTTGATAAAAATGCCTGAACCAGGGAGCCAGAGGGGTTTTGTGTTAAACTCGGATAGCGCTTAGCGGTGGTGTTTTTGTTCAGGTTGAGTTAATGGAGTTTTTGACTTCATGTATTACTTCAGACTTCCTAACTCTGCATCCAGGATCTGAGTTAACAGGTCTGGAAAGCCTTTGCTTAGTCCCTAGGTGTCTTTCTGGACTGCAGAGTGCTGAAGCCATCTCTGGGTGAGGCTTCAGTGCTATATCCTGATGTATCCTCCCTGATGCCTCCAAGATGCTGCCTGGAGTGAACAGGTGTGTGATCCCAGGGAGACACCAACTCACCTGGACCCCAAATCCTCTTTCCACATCGGCTGCTTCCCATAAACACAGTGGATCCATGCCCTGCAGCAGCTGTTCCCAAACAAGTGTCATCACCTTCAGTTCTATGGATCCTCTGTAGTGTGTGATGTGGGGCTGGTGTGGGCAGTGGCTCAGAAACTTCTGCACATTTATTTCCAGGAAGGGCCATGAGGTAAGGAATAGCTGAAGCCCAGCAGCTGAGCAACACTTGTTATCTGGAAGTACACTCCCAGCAAAACTGCTGTGATGAAATAAAGCACAAGCTCCATCTGATCTGTGCCTCACTTTTGCCATTAGACCTGTGGGATGGCTTCTTGAGGCTCTGGTCACTCTGCTTATCATGTAAATCACAAAGAACCTGCTGTCCCTGCCCAGAGCACTCAAAAATGCTTAACCACCCTGTTTAATGCTCCACTGCTCTTCTTAGGCCTTGCATGCCTTATCTGAGATCTGAATCACATAATCTGCTTTTGTGTCCCTGCAATTGTATCAATTGTTCTGGTTGCAGGAGTGGCTGATCAGATCCCAGTTTGTCTTGAGGTTGTCCTGCCAGCATCTGCACACACTCTGTTCCAGAAGGCAAACTTTTAGCCTGATTTCTGGAGCACAGCGACAAAGTTTCCCCAAAACCAGAATAACAAACAAACTAACAAACAAAAGTTATATATGGGAAGTGATTTAGAGTGCAGAACATTCTGTCTTTCACTAATCAGGTTAGGGTCATAATAAGCACCATGAAAGAGAAAGGCTGACGTGTGGTTCCTGTGGTGGGACAGATGTCCCACAGTCTCTGTCCTGGGCTGTCTCTGTTCCCAAGGCACTGTCCTGCTCTGGTCTGCTCCAGGACTAGCTCCAGCCTCTCCCAAAAGATGATTTCCTTTTCTTCCAGCTGGGTGGATATTTGGTATGCTGGATGCTCCTCTGCCCTGGCCAATGACACGTGAATGGACAGTGGGACTGAACCATGGCTGGTCCTGGAGAGCTGCTCTGAGGAACCCACAGGGGCATCACAGCCCTGACATCACCAGAGAAAGGGCCACCATCAGCTGTGGCCCCTCTGATGACAGTGCCCCTCCCAGGCATGAGATGTGCAAGGATGAGGTATGCCTGTGCCCCCCCTTCTCTCTTTAGGAAAAGCCCTAGGGAAAATGCTCTTTCATATTTCCTCCAGCTGTCCCCAGAGGCACAGAAAAGCCCTGAAATGAGGGAAGTCATATAATCTATGCTTTGGATTTGGCTTAAAAGCGAGTTAACTCCCCTCCCTTTTTTCTTTTGGTGGAATTTCCTTTGTTTCACTGAACAGCTGCAGGCTGCAAGGTCCCAGAATTGTAATTTTGGCCACCATATACTGTCACAGTGTGTATTACATATCCAATAAAGCCTGACTATTGCATCCTCTGGGCACACTTTAAAATGATTGCTTGTAAAAGCACATACTCATCTCAGCTGCACTCATCTGAGGGACCAGTGACAAAAAAGGTTCCCTGAGTTCCCAAAATGCAAGTTCTCCTTATTCTCCTTGTACTTCTCATTGTCTCCAACCTCAAACCCAAGATTTTCCAAGGGAGTCACACAATATTTTTCCCTAGCAATTCAGCCTTGCTCAAGGCTGCATGGAGGTGTCCCAACATGCAGCAGAAAAAGCATCTTGGGGATGTGGAGGTGGCAGAGGAACAAGAGTGGGATTGTCCTATCTGTCCTGTGGGAGATGAAGGACCAGACCACAGCAAAAGATGTTGGCTTGTCTGCAAGGACATGATGTCACCCTGATGTTTGCCATCACTCTGGTGCTGTTCAAACATCAAAACTCCTGCATAACACCAAGGAAAAACAATTTCCCCAGCCAAGACAGCCTACAGACCCCAGAGACTTTTCATTTCCTCCATCTCTTCAATCCTCTGTGCAAGCAAGGAGCCCATGGCCCTTTCTTGGCTCTTCCACCTGGTCTCAGAGTAACTATTAGAAATTAGTGACGAGTGAACATCCAGTGCTTTGCAGTTTGGGGTCACTTGACTTTAAATAAGCATCCAAACGTTCGCAGAGGAACCAGCCAAAGCTCATTTGTCTTGAAATTTTCTCACGCCATTTCAGGCACAATTTCTTCTGGCCACAGCTGGGAGTATCAGGAGAATAGTCCTCTTTGCTGTGTTTTGGCATGGTTGGCTCTAGTGCTAGCCAGAACTGGAAGTTGGAAGAAAGATTATCTATCTATCTATCTATCTATCTATCTATCTATCTATCTATCTATCTATCTAATGTGTGTCCAAAAACTTTAAACCCTCAGAACCCTCATGAAGCTTTATTCAAAATTTGGCTGACTTGGACATAACATTTTGGAAAGTGGTTTCTCATTTCCAACCTAGCATATACAAACTTACTAGGAGTCAGAATTTCAGTCCATTTGAAAGAAAAGCAGACAAGAGATCTGACTCTGTGTGTGTGTGTGTTCTCAGCTTTATCCATTTACAGAAAGTTACGGGTGAAAGTTTATCTGCTGACAGCTCATTGTGAGAGTTCCAGGTAGGAGCTCGCAATATTTACACAAGGTGTTTCATTGTGAGCTCTCAGAATGGGAAAGCATTAAAACTCCAGAAATACACAGAGTGACGCGCATAAAATTAATTCTCTTGCTTTCATTTCGGTACTTGCAAGGAATCTTTGCCAGTCCTCTTTCCATTCCAGAGCACAGCAACGCCCATAAAAGAGCAGAAGAGTGTCTGCTCTGTGCAACATTTCTACTTGTTTATAACAGGAGGCTGGGGGAAGAAAAGGGTTGAATTTATTGCAGCTGGTGGGGGGAATCTGGTTTTGTCCATTTTACCTGATTGTCGCTGAAACCATATGCACAATATAAGTGTAAAGGAACATACCTGCAAAGAATTTCTGCTGTGGCGCTTTCTGCAGGGTTTTCCTGGAGCCTGACCTTCAGCAATCATGGTTTTGCCTTGTTTTACAGAGATCTAATTGTTCCTAATTTCCTGTCGATAAATGGTACAAGGTGTGGAGTTGCACTTTTAATGTTAAATTTCAATCATTTGTCTGACTTAATAGACGTGTATGGCTCTTTCAAGCCTAAGTGCTTTCGGTTCATGTAGGACATATTTATACTGAAAATCTATATTGAGTGGGTAAAGCCATTTTTTCAGGAGGTAGGAAAATATTTCCTACCTGCAGCTGCCGAGCTCTGGGGGAGCTGTGGGCACAGAGCTGGGATCTTCTGATCTCCAGAAGGATGATTTTTCTTTCCTTGCAGTGCAAATCACCACAGATTCCCACTCACCACAGGCAGGTCACAGTCACACGTAGCTCAGCTTTAGAGTAATCCTGGTGGTACAAGGACAATGCTTCCTGCTGGAACATTGTTGATCCTTGGGTATCTTTCTCTTCTTACTCAAGATTTCTGGTAAAGACCAACTGTTTTTAATGTCTGGGTTTCTGTGGAAATCACAAATATTTCTTTTTTGCTGCCAGTTTCTCTTGCTGTCACTCATGAGGGCTTCCTTAGCCAGTGGTGGGCTGGAAGGAAATTGGTGCATCCAATTTAGGGATTAAATTTTCAGGGATTAGCTCTTCTACCTCCTCCTCTTCTCTGCAGAGGCAGGTGAGGAAGCTCCATACATTCCTGCTGTGCCCATGGAGCACAGGAGCTGCAGCTTGGGATCCCTGAGCTGCAGAGGGAGCAGCCAAGCACACTTCTGGCTCTGGGAAAGGAGTGCAAGGCTTGAAGCCTCTCTCAGAGCCCCTATCTGAGTGTCTTCATCTCAAATACACAGCAACATTTCTGCTGGACCTTGACCTTGTTAGGTGTGGTGCAAGCAGTAGTGTTTCCACCAGTTAACGCTTCAAAGAGGCAATAAAATCCCAGAGAAAATTGCTTTTGAACTGAGATGGTGCAATTAAGCATTGGCAAAACTGTTTCAACAGGATGCAGGAGAAATTATAAAAGAATTATTAATGATTTCTGATAAACCAGCTCAGGCAAAGCAGTTTGTGTACAGACAGTGAGTACTCGATTCTGTTGCAGACATGAGTAACGCTTCAATAAATTGAAATTTACTGAAATTTTTAAGTCAGCAGTCATTATCCTGTAGTGATTAATCAACAGATGAATTTAGGCCTATGTTGCTAAACACTATTTAGGAATAGATTAAAAAAAAATATGACTCACCACATGATTTCCGAGCCAGTACAGATCCAGAGTAATTATTCCAGTTACAATGTCCTTGTGTTTGGTGTTTTTCATTCGGTTTTGAACACTATTGTGAAATGATGTTCAATTTTGTCCGAGTATTTTTTCCCTTTCTAAAGCACTCAATTGCACCCAAAAATCTATTTTTTTCTGAATATATGGAACAATTCTTTTATTTGAAGTGCATGATATTGCTTTTTGAGTTCTGAATCTCTGAGAAGTGACTGCTATTGCTATGAAAAAAGATGTGTATCAGAACTTTTCCTTACCATAGAGTGCGCTTTAATATAATTCAACTCATAGCTAATCCCCTCCTGCACAGATAACATTTCATACTCAAATTTTGCTCTTTGAGCTTTCCAGCCTTTCAATTCCAGCTCTGGATCCAGATCAGATTTCCTCACTCAAATAGCTCCCCTGTCTGTTTTGTATAACTCCCAATGGTTTATAGGGTATCTTTGTTTCAAAATCTGTTTCTCTGCTCTGCTGGGACCACATATGTCTCTGTTGTGTTTAACTATCCCCTGCAACCTGTTAATACAGCATAATGGATTTGCAAAGATAAAAAACTCACCAATAAAATAATACTTCTTTCATTACAAAATGGAGGCTGGAGGGAAAAAAAAAGAAGTAGAGTCTTGAAACGAAAAATATTTGAAGAGAAGGAATATCTAGGTCACAGCTTTTCTCAATTTTTGTAATTTAATGCAGCCTGGAGTAATTGCTGCTTACATTCTTTTGAAATCAATTCCTATAATGCACTTATTGCTCAATCTCTATTTTCAGATGTTGCTGGTAAGACACAACATTCTGTTTTCCGAATAACTACATTGTAAAAATGCTAAAAAAGTAAGTTGAATGAGAGTTTATCCAAATACTGAAAAGAAATGTAGCCATCCACATTAGCCTGATAGTTGGTGAGTTCTTTGTGGGAAATTGACTCCACTTCTGAAGATGCCACAGCCACCAAGTCCCAAATTCTGGAGAAATAAATCCTTTAGTGAGGGAGAAGTATAAAGGGGGAAGGGAAAAACTTATGGCTCCAGTCTCAGGTAATCTCAGGGAAGTCTGAGGAAATTAAGTAGTGCATAAATGATGCAGGGACTTTCTGTGTCGATTCTCTTCAGAGAAAGCACTGTAATCATGCATGAGGTCTTCTTCAAGACTGTGCCCTTTTCCTCTAACATTTTAAGGTCACTCTAAAGCAATGTAAAAACATCAGGAGGAAGTAAAAAGGTTAAAGGCAGTCCCTAGGCTGGGAGCTGAGAGTCCCAGCTTTGCATCACAAAAAGATGACTGGAAAACCAGTTTTGTGAGGTTTGTATCACTCAGGAATGCAGGGAGGGGGAGATTCTGGGCAGACAACAGCAGAAAAGCAACTGCACCTTCACTTGTCAGTCTCAGAAAATAAAGGGTGGACATATAATACCTTTGGGCTGACAAAAAATAGGTTTTAATCTCCCTCTAGCCTCACATTTTTCTACACCCCACTTCATGTGCCACCAGGTCAGGGGTAAGATGGAAGATAAAGACTGAACAAAAGCATCTCCTTATCTGCTGAGAGAGAAAATACTGGCATGTTTTCAGATCAGGCCCAAGTGTTTGAAAAGCCAGCCTGTTACACAGAAAGATTGTTTTCCACTCCACAGAGAAAAATGAAGCACTTGAACAATCTCAGCATGTTCCATGAAAAATTGTTGACTGTAAGTATGAAGTGGAGCTGACAAGGTGGTGTTAGGCATTCATTGGAATTTCTGGCCACATTCCCTCTGAAATTAGTCGACTTAACCTCTCTCCACTTTTGTTGTGTCTGAGGAGAAGCAGCTTTCAAATGTGAAAAGGGGGAAAGCTTCAGTGGCCCTCGTGAACGGTTCCTTACCCTTTCTCTCCACCCCTGCACTCCCTCACCAACTCTTCAGCACAGTCAAGGCCTGTGCTGGGTTTTAGGTGGGGTTTGGAATTTGAGACTCTGCATCTCTGTGGCTGATCAGCCTGATGTGCTGTCCACAGAGTTCAACATCATCTGAAAACAAGTCAGGAGCATCCCCTGTTACTCACTGCCATATTTCTTGTTTTACCACTGCTGACCAGACAATTTTTCCTATGGATAATTCCCATCTGCCCAGCTAAGTTGCTACAGCATTTTTAACAGTGATAAGTATTTGTCTTTTCTTTTTTTTCCTTTTCCCCATTTCCTATCACTGATTTAATGCAGAGATCTGACTGGCCCTGCAAAAGAAAACTTAAATCAAAAAAACTTTAATTGAGATTTTTCCTGTCAATTTAAGTAGATGCCTCTCTTTTTACTCTTGCAGGACTAGAGGTTAACCAGTTGAGCTCAGTAATTACTGATACAACAGCCAAGCTGGTTTAAGTGGCTTTTTGGTCAGATTTTTAATTACACTGCATAGATGAGGCAGATTTTAAAATACTTTTGCCCTGTTCAAATTTAATTATACAGTTTGGGGTTTGTTTTGTTTTGAGAAGTCATCACTGTGTCCATATTAACCAAATTGTCTGGATTGCCCTTTCCAAGGTGTTAAGTCTTAGTTTTTATTCTTTATGCTGATGGTGGTAATTGGATTGAACCAAGAGCTTTTTTTTGCTTGGTTTAGTGGGATCTTTTTTCCCCTATTCACATGATTAGTCATAATGACCATAAACAGCCCTCTTTCCATCTGAATCAGTGGAGACACTCTGACTAATGTAGGAGCCCTTATGGAACAGAAGCTGAAATTTCTTTATGTTTTCTGATGTTGGAAGTTCGTCTTTGAACTCACCATAACTACTGTAGTAGTGTTCCAGATAGGCACAGCACACTCTGCTCCTGCCCCCAAAAGTCTCTTCATCAGATACAAACAGCACCAGTGAAATCCTTCATCCACTGAATAATCCTTTTTTCTTTTTTTCCTTATCTGGAATAATCAAAGAACAGCATCGCCCTTCTTAATCAGTACAAAATTTTCTTCACAAGTAATTGTTCACCTGCTAATTTTTCTTATCCATGTTGCAATACCATCTGAGGTTTTAGTTTTGTTTTTATTAGCCACCAGATTTACAGGAGAGCGTAATACAACTTCATTCCACGATCAAAGGAACACGCCACTTAGTGCCAAGTTTCCAATATAAACGTTATAAAAATATCTCTCCCTTAATTTGTTGCTTCTATAATTGTTCTTGTCAGTAAATGTGTTCATTACTGGAAAGAGAAACTTTAAAAGAACGTAAGACCAGTTACAGTGCATTCAATAAGGCATTAAAATGAGTATTCCTGGGAACCCTTTCTGTAGTATTTTCCCAGCAGTACGTCTTCCAATGGACAGCTCTACAGTAAGCTCAGGGAGAGAAGGAACCAAGGTCATTTTCCATGGAAATCCTTGTTCATTTAGCCCAGAGACTGCAAGACTGGACACTGTTTGGCAAGACATAATTCAATAACAACATCTTCCCTGCCTGGGAATATAACTCAGTTGCTTGGTTTATCTGAGAAACCTCGTCTCTGTTTGTAAGCACGGAAATCAGCAGCTGGTTAAGAGGAGGATTGGAAGCAATTTTGTTTGAAAATGTGACCCTTTTCAAACAGCAAAGCTCAGCTATCTGTATTCTTTCAGTAACCTGAGAGGAGCGATTGTTTGAGAGAGCCTAAATGTACATCCATCCTTGGTGGCAAGCCTTGTATTTTCATATCTGTTCCTTGGATGGAAAAGAAACACGAGACAAATGGCAAAGAAAGGCCTTTTCCTTCCATGTTTGCAGAGGAAAGTCAACAGGGCAAAGAGAGCCCAGGCATTTTATTGCAGGTATCACAATTGGACCATGGTATCTCTTCACCTTCCCGAGACAGAAAAGTCCTCTTCTCTCCTCTCATCATCACCTGATGTCCATGAGTCACCTTCAGCAACTGTTCTGATAGGAAATGCAATTTAACTTTTTTCCATGCTGGAACAAAGATGCTGGAATCAGGAAATCATCATCAGTTGGGCCTACAAGAAACAATCAAATAGAACCTCATAACTGGATTAGAAGGCCATGATTCCACCTTAAATTTCTCTGGTTTAGACCCATCTGGAGTGAAAGGCATTGAAGAACTGCAGGAGCAGAACAAAGGAACTTACTTAACAGCAGGTAAAATGACACCTGAGACAATGAGAAGCTTCATCCTGCTTTGGTCTCATAAATTTAAAGTTTTGTTACAGATCCATGCATTACATCATCAGTTCAGCAGTCAGGGACCAATACATCTTCTGTCACCTGTGTAATCACGCACACAAGTTATAGCTGCACACAAAAAAGAGCAGGACTTACTGCTCTGTTATATTTTATTTGTATTAAATCTCAGACTTTGTTGTTTCTGCCATGTTTTATGCTATCACCTCAGTCATCAGGAAGAGATGCCACTCTGCCCTGGTATCATTTTCTGTGGTTTAAAAAAGGGGGGGACAATTTCTTCCAGCAAAATTTGTAGTGATGAGGCAGAAAACTCTCCCCAGAACACAGCCTCAACCTTAGACTGTGTGTCTCACCTGACCCACTGTGTGCTAACGTCAAAATCTGAGCTGACAACCCTTGGAGTCAGTAGAGGGAAACAGGAATCTAAAGGACCTCAACCACTTCCTCTGCAGGAGCCACCACACCTTAAAGTCACCTGTTTCTCCCCATGGATTTAAGAGGGACACCATGAACCTCTCACCATGTGCAAGTCTTCCTTGTGTATTGTTAAGGAGCAGGGAAGTGGATCCATGGACAAAGATCTCATTCATCACGTCTGCCAGTTTTACCTGTGTTTCCTTGACATATTTATTTTCCTGGCTCATAGTGGGTTAAAGGGAAAGCCACACACTGCTAGAGCTGCATGTTAGTGCTCAGAGATTTGGAAGGATTTTGCTTTCTTGTCAGGTCATTCTGTAGAATAACATCATTGTTTGCTGGAAAACAAAGCAAAACATCTGTTTTCCTCCTCACACCGGTAACTCCATTTGTCAAACCCTGCTAAGGCTACTGGAGCAGGAGACCATCAAAACAGGAGAACCCCTGTAGTGCCTGAGGGGAATTCCCAACTCTGCCTTACCTGGGAAGAACATGAGTCACAGAGAATTTGGCAAGTACAGAGATGCTGGGGAATGTGTCTTTGCAAAAGGCAGCACAGGGATGTCAGAGGGAGCAGATGGATTGCGTTGAGCTCTGCAGGCTGGAGGATGTTCTGCTGTCTCCCAGAGCACAGCAGTTCTCTGGAATATGTCTCACATCACACTTTCTGCTGATGGAGTGGTCACTGTGCAGGAAGCAGCTGAACCCTTTCCAGCTCTTTTCCAGCAGCCAAGGCTGAGCATCCTGGTGGTGTCATCCTCAGGGATGGTGTGTCTGAGGACAGGCAGTGACAAATCAAGGTGTTTCAGAAGGGCACAAGGAAGTGTCAGATGTACAGTAGCAATTGATACCTCAGGAAGGCTGACCTGAAACAGACTGGACAGAGCTAGAGAATAAAGTAGATATTTATTGAAAGGCCTTTAGGATACACCTTGGGCAGGACAAGAGCCTGGCCAGGAGCTACACCCAAGGTGGACTTAGAATGGTCACAAAATGGCTGGCTGGTCACAAAGTCTCACACTTTTATAAGATTTGGTGAATTTGCATATTGGGGTTTAATTTTCCAATTACAGCTTCAGGTTGTGAGGTCCCATCCTTCTTGTTCCTCCCTTCAGCCCACTGTTTTTTATTCTTTTGGGCCTGAAAGTTGTCCTTGGTCTTCAGCAGGAAAAGGATTTGTTTTGCCTACCTACCCTGTGCAGAGAGCTTACTAGCACCTAATATGAGGCTCACGACTACGCCCCTAGGCAGCACAGAATCTGAAAAACATGAAAACTAAAACTTAAGGCATCACAATGAGAGGGCAGTTCAGGGGCAGAGATCCTATGGAAGTGCAGGAGATCCAGCTATAGTTTTTTTTAGTGAGGGAATTACTTTTTTCTTAATTGCACGTTTCTGAGAGAGAGGGAACTGCATGTACCCTTTGCAAAGCCAACTGCTCCATGGGGAGTAGCAAAGCAACCTGGACGTGTTTTGGTTAAAACTTGGGTGCAATGCATTGACTCTGGAATTATTTGCCATCTATTCCCAAGGTAGATGGGCTCAGGCCTTCCCAGCATTGTGCTGCTGGGTTCACTGGGACATCACACTGCTGCACATACAAAGGTGTTTAAATACTCATAACCTGCCAGAAAAATTTCACCTCATCCCCTTGCTTAAGAGAGAAATATTGTGCCCCCAAAAAATCACGTGGGAAGATGGCAACCAGATTTTCACGTTGCAAGGTGCTCTGTTTGCAAATTGTGACCAAACTCTGCGGCCAAATCACCAGCCCTGATTAGAGGGGAAGGGCTGAGAGGATGAAGTGCCTCTGTGCTGTGTGGATGAGCTGGAACCACTCTGCTGTGCCTCAGCTAATTGGCACAGGACTCACTAACGTGGGTCGTTTCATACATAAAAGCTTGTAATTGTGTGAGTCTTTCCACTCACTCCTACTTCGGCTGATGAAAAGGCACAGATGTGAGGGTGAAAGGTTGCGTGAGACTCAGGATGTCGCCAGCTCCTCTTAAATAGCCTCCCTGGGCTGCTCAAACGTCATTTCAATAATAGTAGTAGCTGTATTAATTTATTGTAAATTGAAAAGGAGAGGTAAAGAGAAAGAAAGCTGTGCCAGGATCCTCCAGGAAGACCAAAACAAAAAACAAAACAAAACAAAACAAAAAAACCAAAAAAACAAAAAAA